>CM042748.1:28998954-29015704 GCA_022496165.2 Catalaphyllia jardinei
TAAATTTTAGTGCTAATTTAACCCATGAATAACCCACTGGGCGTTAGGTTCCCTGATTCCCTTTACTAGGGCAAATCTGGAAAAGTTCAAATCGTCAAAATGGCCTTAGAACGACTTTAGAACGGCTCAGCTGTCACAAAGACTTCAAAGTAATTCAAGCGCAGACTAAGGTAAGCTTCTTTTATTTAAATCCTGTACTACAAGTTGAATTTAGAGCGATTTTCGAACCATTTTCATACATTCTCTTAAATGGCTCGAAACGTAACGCAATACTGTCACGTATGTAAATCACAAACAACGTCTGGGCCGCCTGTGGTTGAACATTCCTCAAAATGTTTCGGTCCTGCCGAAAGGCGGTTCGCAGGTTATGAAGAACAACTTGATTGTGATATTTACAGCATAAACTATGAAAAGCGCCTACAAGGGTTAGTCAATGCGAATGACACACTAAATCCTTGCCTGTCCTTATGTTCTGCATTGAAGAATACTTTCACGACTTACAAGCAGGCAATTGTCATTTTTAGAAATATTACTTCGACTATTTTAACCGAGGCAAATAATTCATTTTATACCTTTGATCCACATGCTAGAAACCATGATGGTATGCCAAATTCTAATGGCACAGCAACTGTATTAAAATTTGGAGATTTGGGTGAACTTGGAACATTCTTATGTTCTTTAGCAAATGAACTGAAATGTGAATATCTTGAAATTATCGCCATTCTGTGATATTGACAACCAAAGAAATATATTTCATCAAAAAAGGTTTTCTCGAGCCACCAAACATTTTTTAAAGTCAACTTTTAAAAGAAAGTTTAGAAGGCACAGGGAACCATCTAGAATTCCAGTAAAAAAAGTAATTAACTGTCTTAAAAAGAAATGTTACAGAACAGCAGTAAAAAGATTTATTTCTTAAAATTTGCCAGTGTCTTCTAGCCTACATAATTTCTGTAAACATTATATAGAGAGCATGGTGTTTTCCGTACAATAGGGTCAATGGTTGTTCTTGGAAAGTGCTTTCTATTTCATTTACAAAAAGGAGATGTCATAAAAATGGTTTTAGAACAATTAAGTTTAAATCAGTGCTCAATTCAAGCACTTTGAGCCCTCAGTCAAGTTATTTAACAGGTGGTATGGAACCCCACTCACTTTCTACAAATCTTGCATCAGTATCAAGACTAACAGTAAGATTAGCAGCAATTGGATTGAGACCTTTTGATGTGGGTGGACAAGGTGATTTTTTTTTTAATCAGTTTCTCATCAAATTTATGGTGATGCAGCAATGCACATTAACATTCCAACAGCAGGAATTAGGTACTTAATTGATCATCCTGAAATATTTATTCATAGTCTTGCAAGTGAAACATGGGAGAGCTACATTAATAGAATGTCCACTCCAGGAACTTGGTGTGACAATTTAATTATTTAAGCTGTGGCAAATGCTCTAAACTGTGTCATACACATTGTTTCTTCAGAAATTTGTTCACAATCTCAATCCATTATCATTACGCCTTCTTTGGAGGATAGGCGTGACTCTAATATAACCATTGGATATCTTTCTGGGCTTCATTATGTTTCAACAAAACCTTTGGCTGAAAGTAACAATCAAATCCAACAGTATAGAAACAAACTTTATATAGCAAATCATAGATTACTGGAGACAGCAAATGCCAAAAAAGATAGACTAGAAAAGGCTCAAGAATATAAAAGACAAACATGTATTAATTCAACTTCAAGTAACAAAAATGTGTCAACAACAAATAAACGATCATGTGATGCAGAATGTCCAGAACAGACTGAGCTTAAAAGAAGTAAAGCAGCAAATACAGAGCAACAGACCATTGTTGAAAAACACACCACATGTAACCAGTTTATTTCTCTTGAAAGCAGTCAAGAAATCGAACATGTAAAATCCACAAAAGAGAAAGGTACACAACAACACACTACATTTCAAAAAGATACTGAAAGTAACCAGGTCACATGTAATCCTTCAAACAATAAAGAGCCAGGTATAAGACAATCAACCAATTGCTCCAAAAATTCAAACTTGAATCAATCTCACTATCTCTCAAATTTTAACATTAGTGCAAATGGCTGTTTATACTCACCCGAATTATGCCGTTCATTTCAAAACATAAAACAAGTAATTCCTTCATCAAAGTCTGAAGCCAGCACCCACTTTCACGTTGAAATTACTAGTTGTAGCATCATACCTTGTCCCTACTGATATGGGCCGAGAAGATTGGGTGACTGTGCAGAAAATTTGTATTATGCAGTTCCAGAAAATATCAGAAAAGTCCAACCCTATTAAAAAATAGCCATATCCACCACCACCCCCACCCCCAACACACACACACACACACAGAAAATGATTTTAGTTTGGACCCTCTCACTTGTTTGAAAATTCCAATTTAGTGTTAAACTTCCCTCTTTAGACTGTCTCTCCCTCAGAATTTTCATCCAAGAATAGGGAGGGGGAGCATAGATGTTCTGGGACTGTAAATTTATCCTTAAGCCCATAGGTTTTTTAAAAGAGAGTAAATATGCAGGTAAATATTTGTGAGGGATGTGGTGGACTCATGCAGTTAGTGCACTGACTACTCTGGTTTGAACAGTCTGGGTTTGAATCCTGGCTGGGGATAATGCATTGTGTCATTGGGCAACTGACACTTTACTCCAACAGTGCCGCTCTCCATCCAGGTGTATATTAATGGCTACTGGCAAACATAATGCTGTGGGTCAGGCCCTGTGATGAACTGGCATCCCATTCAGCGGGGAGTAGAAATAGTCCTTGTCACTTCATGCTACATAAATCAAAGATAACAAATATTGCTGGTCTGATGGCCACTTGGCTCGGATGCAAACAGTAAATACTTGAATTAATTTCCAACCCAGGATGGGATGAATTTTGTGAAAACTGGATGGAGGTGCTCATGATACCTTTAAGGGGTTAAAACAGCAATTTTGCTCTAGGGGTGTTAAGCCTGAAAAGGCCCACAGCAGGAGCTTTTGTGCTACCTTTAGCCTTCAAAGGTATTAGCCAGAAAAAAACATGCGACTGGAGATAAGGTGTTGTTTTATATTTGGTATCTCTTAGGGGTGGAAAAAATTCCAGCCAAGCCCACACAACAGGATCTTGGACCTACTAATCTTTTAGGGGTTCTTTTCAAAATTTTCAATGAGCACCCTCGTCCTTCTTATGTGGGCTCTCCCCACTTTCCAAGGGGATGGGTGGGGGCTGGGGCCAGGATAAACTAAGTACACTGAAAATGGGTTTATGAATGTCAATCACAAGAATTAAATACCCAGTCTTTTGATTAACTGACATAGTCCTTAGTGTTTTCCTTAGGAGACTACTGCAGAGTGCTGGACCTTGGTCTTTTGCAGTGGATAAGTTGCAGTATAGCACGACGAAAGTCTTTGTTCCTCAGAGAGTAAACCACTGGATTAATCATTCCATTACTGCTGGTTAACCAGACACTGACAACACCCAGCTTTTCTATAATACAGGACTGACTTCCAATTGCATAGAAAATTTCCAGAATCAAAACTGGTATCCATACAATGACCAGAAATGTGAATACAAAGCCAACAGTTTTTGCCATTTTAACTTCTAGTCTAGTTTCCCTCACAGTATCTGAATTACTGATAGTTCCCTGATGGGCCTGGCCACGTGACAAAAGTTGTTGGCGATTCTGCACTGCCTTCTTGTAGATCTTGAAGTACAAAGCACAAATTGATAACATTGGTAGAGCTATGTGAACCGCCAGAAAAGCGTAGTAAAATTTATAGTTTACGTTCCATTCATACGTATTTCCCAATGTTGTTTCAAAGGCAAATACTCTCATCAGTGTAACTACAACCACTGCGTACAGCCAAACCAGTGCAGTAATCACCAAGGTTCTGCCCCAAGATACAACTTCTCTGTAGCGCACGAGAGACATGACTGCCCTGTAGCGATCCACTGTGATCACAAGCAAAGTGACAAACGAACCTGCTATTGAGAAGAGCCAAACTGAATTCAAGACATTTGTTCCCAAAGAACCCAAAGGCCACTCTGGATACGACCAGACATATGTAATTTCTAGTGGTATCAGTCCGAGTGAGATACATATATCAGTCAGTGCCAAACTCAACAGGTAGCCATTAGAAGGTCTGCGGAGATTTTTATCGACGCTAATGGCGACGGAAACGACAATATTCTCGGCGACGGAAAGGACAATTGTCACCACGAACAGAATGGATAGAGGAATTTGAAAATCCAAGTTGAATTCACAGCTCTCGGTGTCAGTAGTTTCATTCGTTGAGTGGTTCATTTTTCTATTGAAGAGAAGGATATAAAGAGAAGCAGCAGAGGTAACTCACCTACTCGTTGCAACACCGTCATTACAAAATCCAGCACGTTAATTGATTGATAGCGCTTGATTTCTTAGAACCGGTGCATGGTTTGCTTCAGCATTGAGAGTAAGTTTGTTCCGGGTTGGAGCGGATGAGCCCGCGCTCCTCCTCCTTCTTGAGGAAGGATTAATCCGGGACTGGACTCCAGAGAAGGGCGGATTAGGCCACTTACGATAGATAAAACTCAGCTTGATAGTGAGGTCAACAAACGAATGAAATATCTTACTTCAACATTATTGCAGTGGATTGGCCTCAACAGGCTTTAGTGTGTACTGCGAAAATATATGTGAGCTATGTGAAATGTGAGCATCACTCGCTCGTCTTTCGAAAGTGACTATTGAGCTTGTATAAAGAGGTATCATACCCTTAATGTAGTCGCGGACTCCTTTTAAAGTTATATATATTGTCACCCTCACCTAATACATCGTTTACTGTTTTAACTTCAGAGTCTTCCGTTTCGTATCTTCGCGCGAAACTTGTAACCTGATGACCTGGGACGGGTTAGTCCAAAGAACCTGAAAAAACTGTTCCATTCGTCGTACGAAATACCCGGAATTTCAAACCGGAATATTTGGTTGAATGGAAAGGTATCCGGTCACTTCGTTCCATAGTCACTTCGTTCCAAGTCACTTCGTTCCATCTTACGGTCACTTCGTTCCAAAAAATAGTCACTTCGTTCCACAAGATAGTCACTTCGTTCCACGATATTGTCACTTCGTTCCACAAACAAATAGTTGTAAATTACAAAGTAGTTAGAACATAACAGCGAATACAACTCGCCTTGTTGTGCAATTCAAATAGCGAATACAACTTGCCTTGTTATGCAATTACTTTATCGTCGGTAGATTTGTTACTGATCGCAGTTGTCCCACCTGCGATGTACGAACATTTCTTATCGTCAGCACCGAACTAAACTGTTAGCTTCACTTTGTGTGTGGTAAAAAAAGCACCATTTTATCCTTTAAAGCAGTGAAAACTTTAAACCGCGCTAAGTTTTTTTTTTGGATTCTCACTCTAACCCACGCGCAAATATTGTTTTTTTTTCTCACCTTTAAAACCACGCGCGCTGTGTGAACATATGCTAATTAGAGGTGAGACATTTTCTTTCAAGCAAACAAACCAGCGTCCGCCATCGTAGAAGATGTTCTTCTAGAAGACTTACAAGACGTCCCGTGTCCGAGTCTACCGAGGCCGGAGTACATAGCCCGAGCAGCCAACAGACGCCGCCAGAAACTTCGACCAAAAGATCCCCTGGACTTGGACTTCGAACTTGCTGAAGGGTTCATCCCGCCCGAGTTCCTGCGAGCAGATGTCAGAGTCCGGAGTCAGAGGCACCTGATGTTTGCCACCAAACAGCAGTTAGCGTTTCTCGCCAGTGCGAAGTCTTGGTACATCGACGCCACGTTCAAGCTGTGCCGCCATCCATTCACACAGTTGATGACGATCAATGCCTTTGTCAGGAAGGACGACCACGCCAAGCAGGTGCCACTCCTGTTCGTACTGATGTCAAGGCGAAAGAAAGCCGACTACCGCGAGGTACTGAAACAGCTCCTGGAGATCCTTCCCTCAGCCCCAGCAGTGAAGCAGATCACGTTAGACTTCGAAAAAGCGACCTGGGCAGCCCTAAGAGAAGTGTACCCGCATGTGAAACTGCACGGATGTGTTTTCCATTGGACGCAAGCCCTATGGAGAAAGGTGAGATAAATTTACATGATGTCTAAACATGAAACAAGTAAATATGAATATATGCTGCCGATCAACAACTGTGGCTCATAGTATGGTTAAAACTGAAATAGACATAAATGCTGGGCTATAAATGCACTATTTGAGGCGTAGCGATCTTACAAGTATCGCATTTGTGCGTACAACTACTGCTTCAGTTCTACGTCTTATATACGTTTAGTTACAAAGTTGATGAAATTGACTGAGGCTTGTTGACTTTTATAATAATACAATGTGCATTTACAACAAGCAACACAAGTAGACAAGGCGAAAATGTGCAGCGATACCCAGAAATACAAAAGCATACATAAATATACTTATGTACTTATATATTCTCTCTTTCTTTCCTCTTTATTTTCTAGGTTCAGGACCTCGGCCTTCAATCCGCATACCACAATGACCGTGGGACGTACAGCTTTATCAGAAAGGTGATGGCCCTGCCCTTTCTCCCAGAAGCGGAAATACAGCCAATGTTCCAGAGACTTCAGCGGGAAGCTACGGAGCCACTCCTGCCGTTCACTGAGTATGTATCCAGCACGTGGATTCATGGAACTACTTGGAGCCCAGCAGACTGGACAGTATTCAGACATGCCATTCGCACCAACAACGACATTGAGGGGTGGCACCATGGCCTCAATCGCCGAGCCTCCGGACGCGGCCAGCTGCCGATGTACCTCCTCATCAAGCTCCTTCACAGAGAGGCTATGCTGACAGCCATCCAGATCCGCTTGGTGTCCGAGAAGAAATTGAGGAGGATACAGCGCCGCAAGTACCGCGAGCTGCAGACAAAGATTTTTAATCTGTGGGACGAGTTTGACGCCAGCGAAAGATCAGCAAGACGTTTGCTGAAAGCCTGTTCCCATCTTAACGGGCCCACAGAAAAGTAAATGTCAATAAACAAATACACAAACAAACGGCTCCTTTAGGAGCCACCAAATAAATAAAAGCAATGACCAACAGTAATACTCATATACTTATATATTCTCTCTTTCTTTCTTTCTTTCTTTCTTTCTCTCTTTCTTTCTTTCTTTCTTTCTTTGTTTCTTTGTTTCTTTCTTTCTTTCTTACTAGCTTTGTAGAACGCGTTTAAGACTGGGTTCCACAAAAATTCAATATGGCGTACATAAAGCATCGGGCAAGTTGCATCAAATAAACGGCAGACTTACAATACCTTAGTCCTTAGTCCTGAATAGGAACTAAAAAGTAGAACTTGGTGAAAATACTCTGGAACGAAGTGACCATTTCGTGGAACGAAGTGACTATTTGTGGAACGAAGTGACTATTTTTTGGAACGAAGTGACCGTAAGAAGGAACGAAGTGACTTGGAACGAAGTGACCATGGAACGAAGTGACCGCAATTCAATGGAAAGTGCCCCTTGTTTGCTCCCGGCCCGAGTGGGGTTTCGCGAGAAAACATCAATTCCACAAATACAATCTTGTAAGCAAGTGACTGGGGGCGAAATGACTACGGAGCGAAGTGACCGGATACCAGTGACCGTAGGAGGTTCTGGATGAGAAGTCTCTGCACTACCAGGAGCTACTGAGCAAATTTAATTCTAGTGATCTGTATAGTATTAGGTGCCAAGGCATGATGAAAACAGTTTTTTTTAAGACAATTCAGTTTGAAACGATGCCGAAATACATACGTGGTCTTTTTCAAATGAGGAATACTGAACGCAACCTACGAGGATCAAGGAAACTTGTTATCCCATACGTCAATACTACCACTTATGGTCTTCACTCCTTCAGATACACTGCTGCAAACATGTGGAACAAACTAACAGAGGACTTGAGGTCACAAACTTCCCTGAATGAATTCAGAACTAAGGTATGCAAAATTTCTTTCCAATAATAATGTAATTGTCCCTTATGTAAATAGTAGTTTATTATATATATGTGATTTTATTGGTTTAATTTTTTTTTTTCTCTCGGAGAAATTAGCTGTCCTTAGCTACTCTTTTAAATCCGAGGTGTATGTATGTGTATGTGATTATGTAGGTTTGTTTATCCGGGCCGGGTTTTTCGAAAGCCGGTTAACGTTAACCCATGGTTAAAAGTTAACTGAAGCATTACGTGATGCGTGAAAAGGCCAATGACTTACACGTGAAACTGTTTTTAGAAGAGGTATGGGGCCCACTGTAGACTTGATGCAATCAATGCAAATTCCTTCGTTTCTTTATTGATTCAGCCTTGTGGTTGCAAAAGTTTCGAGAGAAATAATGCGAAAAAGTCACCCGAACATCGTCTAGCAGATCCTTCAATTGGTTGTTTGTGGATGTTTCTGGCTCGATTCGTGTTTTGGTTACGACGCAACGCAATGAATAGATGGGTATGCCGGTATAATGTCAGAAAGATAAAAAACGCCATCCAGTCCAATCAATGTCAAATCTTGTCAAAAATTTGACGTTGGAATATTTTCGTAGGGATATCAAAAGATAATAAAGAACTGGATCTGTCGTAAGTGCGGAAAGGGGCGGTAAGGATCTGCTCGTGTTTCTTCCCTTACAGAAAAAAAAGCGAAGCACAATCTGTCAGTGCATATATACTCTGTAGCATTATGTGGCAAGATCTCGACAAACAGACCACGGAAACCTTCGATAGGTTTCTGGAAATAGTACAGGTAGGAACAAAGGAAGAAATGGAGACTTTCTTGTTTTATCTATTTACAACGGATAAGAACGAAAACAAATATAGTGACTCTCAGATAGATCCGTCTGAGAAACTTAGACAAGCCCTCAATGATAACAATCTTGTTGAAGCTTGGAAACTCATGGTCGAGACTAACGAGAGGGAACTCGGCGAAACACTTGAAAATCTCACCGAGGTCTGTACAATCATCGCCAAGGAGGAGAGCAGTACAGAAGATGGGTGTCATCTCAAATGTCAGTGGGATTCTCAGAAAGTGTGCGAAACATTGAGGAGCTCAATATGTGGGATTTTCAACTGTGATGAATGCGACCTAGAAGAAGAGAAAGAATTGCGAAGCCAAAAAGAACGGAGATGGATCGATATACTTAGCAACCCACTGTACATCAGTCTCGAATGGCTGTGGAGGAATAATCCCAATTCCCAGTACAAGAGAGGAATAAGACGTAAACAAAGCAAGTTTGCAGACATCATTGAAGCTGCCCTAGATGACGCCTATCTGATGGAGAAAATCGCTTCGTATGAGCGCCACTATAAATACTATAGTCGAGATGACTACCGGCAACGAGCGATGAAATATGAGAATTTTGCTATTGATGTCGTTGAGCAAGTACCCATTTCAGAGCTAAACCAGCTTCACGAAATAATGGATATCAAAGGAAATGGCTCTTTACTGAAAAAGAAACCCGAAAATTTTCATCAGAGCCTTGGTCTCCTCAAAATAGCTGCTGATAAACAACGAAGATCGGTTGGTATACGCTCTAATTGATTTGTTTTTTCTTTTTGTGAAAGAGCATTTCCCCGACTCCTTGATGGTGAATTCAGAACCATACAACGGAGATAAGGAATAATTTCTTGCTCATGCCGAAGCCATCAGAGTGGTCTTTACTGATAGATTCAAAATTAGCTAATGTATCTGAGAAGTAATTACAACAAGTCAATATTCGGGATGTCAAAGTGATTATTACTTTGAAATCCAAGAACATTCGCGACTGGCAGTGGTACTTTCACGAACGGAAAGTGGGCTTGTACATACGGGTGCCGGATATATTTAATTTCTTGTTGTTTTGTTATGGAAGACTGCTAATTTGTAATTTAAATTCTGTTCGCTTACAGTTCGTGGCAAGCCCCAAGTGCCAATTTGTTCTCAACGAGATCGTTTATCGTGGATGGCGAAATTGGCGAGATGCTGGCATAGTTAGAAAAACCCTATGGCTCTTTCTTCATTTTTCCCTTGTCGCAATTACTTGTCTCGTTTATATTCCCGTTCGATTGTTTCGGAGAAGCTGTTCCTGTCGAAAACTTCAAGATAACTATTGTTGGAAATTTAGGAAGTTATACGAACTTCCTTACGCCAAGTTTGTCAACCACACCGCATCGTACATGTTATTCCTGAGCCTACTTTTCGCCTCGTCCTATGGGCACGAGATCGGAGCAACCCAAACAGGTTTAGTGTGGATTGGTGAGTTTCACTATTGATTTGCGTGACACACTGGAACCTTGCCACTATTTAACAGTCCATCACCCAAGGGCATTCAGTTAACTGTTATAACTACTTTCTTACTGCACCAAAACGAAATTATCCTCCTCGCCAAAGAATCCTCGTTTATTCAAAGCGCACGCCATACATGGTGTTCAAGAGAATTCAAGCACGGGCAAGAGTGGTAATCAAGTCGAACTTGGAATCTAGAATCCTAAAGTGCAGTCAACTCTCTCGTAAGCGACCACCCTTGATGCAAGACAAAGTGGTCGCTTACGGGAGGTGGTCGCTTAGGAGAAAAATCAACAAAATAAGCCCGATGCTGGATTGCTTATCAATCACATAAAGATATTACCTTATCAGCTAAAATTAGGCAAATAGAAACTGAGATGTTTGGGTTTCTTTTTAACATGCAGCAATGTTCGGGAAATGTACAATAGAGTGTACTTGTCAATGTGTCTCTTGTTAATTGAAATCCCCTGATCGAAATCTAAACCGAACAAAATCTACATCTTCTTTGTATGTAAACTGTTATTAACTGTCATCAGACCTGTTAGCGTTATTAATACTGAAATTTTGTCACTTTTGAGTAAAGATTTTCCAACGATCATACGTGATGATGTTGGGTTGTCGCTTAACTGAAACAGAAAACAAAAGAATCTGTCAAACTTCTAGCCTCAAAACTGGTCGCGGTCGCATAAGAAACTTGAGTGGTGATCGCTTACGAGAGAGCTCTTGAAACAGTATTTGTTTGAGAAACAAAACGGTTATTTACAAAGTGGTCGCTTCCGGGAGGCGAGAAGTGGTCGCTATAAGAGAGTTGACTCTAGTATAAATGGGCACCTGCTAATATAATTCTGGGGCTAACATTTCGTTACCTAGCATCCCAGGTGGGAGTAGGAATACCTCTGGCCGCCCCATGCTACAGATATCAGAGTGAAGCGCCAATCAAGAGGAATGAGCCAGGTGGGCTGTAAAAGGCCTTTAATTTTTAGGGGTATTCCTTTTTGAAAAACGTTCTCTGGAACTCCAACCTGACAACGTTACCGTAACAATGGCAAAACGTTAATGTAAGAGCCAATTTCTAATTTCCTCGGTTTCAATACCCAAGATACTCTCTATTTCACTGACTTTAATTCGACTACCACTCCAATGAGAGGCTCTTGTTTGCATGTACAAAATTCCATCAAATGTCCGCGTCTTTATCCGTCTTATCGCTCTTATCCGTCGAATTAACTGTCGTATCTGTCCTTACTTCGAGCGAATCGCATACACACGACTACAACGTTAGCCAACGTACACACGCGAAAGTCAAGTGACTCAAACGCCGGAATTATTTCTGTTAAGTGTTACGGCATTAAAGATCGTACGAAAAACGAAGGACACCTAGTTAAAGTGTTATTGAAACCAATGTCCATAAAGCTTGATGAAACAACATTTTGGTCTTTTAAAACCGTGAGTGAACCATCTCGGGAATCGTTCCAATTGATTTTCAAAACCATACTATCTTGAAAACGAATTGGTTTTAGCACTTTTTTTTCTGTTATCCAAAATTGATTCGCCATAAAATGGTCACGTTTATGTTAGCTGTCGATGGCGCATACATATTATAAAAAACTATCATTGGATAATGCAATTCAAGAGTTTTCACTGGTATCTGAACCGTTTAACCATGCTTTAAAAGTATGGTGCGTACACGTTATGGTGCGTACAATTATTCTACTCCCGCTTGTTGGATATGAGATGCTTATAACCAACTCGCCGATACGCGCCTCGTTGTCTATCTACTATTTAACAATTGCCCGAGGCGATACTCTAGCTTTTTGAGTGCTCTCCAAACTTCCCAAGTGCTCCATAACTCGACAGTACACAGCTAAAAGCATGAACCAATTGTTTTGTAACATAGCCGGTGGAATTGTGCATCAAATCCGACGCGAAAAACGGACGACAAGATCAGAAGTGATTGTTCGCGGTAAGCGAAATAAGAACTGGTTTTATTTCAATTTTTCTGTTGAAAGCTTGAGTTTTATATTTAACAATTTTAAAACGAAAGGGTTTAAGCTTACCTTTAAAGGTTGAAACAGACCAGTTTGTCATTTGTTTGGCTTTATCAGAGTGTCTTTCTGTCAACATTTGTTGCATTTCACCCTCGGGCAGTAAAGCGAATCGTGACGGCTCTGATGCCGAGTCTCCTTTTCCGTTGTTTTTCTCTTTTTCTTACTCATTTAGAACTCTAGCCCAAGGGAAAAGGTCGGAAAATTGTCTTCGTCTTGAGACTAGTGGGCCGAATCTCTGTTTGTATCCATTGTTTTTGTGAAATATTTTTCCCCGCGTTGACAAAGAGTTGCCGGAAAAAACGTCGTCTGAGGATTAAGCTCGTGACGTCATACTCCGTGTCCGCTCCGAAACTTCCTGACGTCTATTGCGATAAAACTGTGCGAAGGCCCTGTGAACCTGTGTCCGTGAACTGTCCCTCCGGACCAGAGAAACTCAACTGTTTAGATATAACACAAATAAACGAAGAGAAGTGAACAGTCAGTTTAATTTTCGAGAGCGTAGCTCGTCAGACAAGCAAAACTGCATGTGAGCTTCGATGAACAAATAATGTCCAAGGGCAAATATCCGAGCACATTTTCGCTCCAAATGGAGGTTATCTTATTTATTATCCTTCAAATCCTCTTCGCAACACGCGCAGTTTGAAAATTGGGGAATATTTTCTGATATTCCCCAGTTTTAACGTGACGTGTTTAGACCAATTATTACGAACAACAATATTACAAAAGAGAGTATTTTTTGTTTAAATTTTATTCTCAGACTATCCGGTGCTTGGCTTTGTTGTTGGCCTGTTCCTACAGGAAGCCTTTAGGGCAAGAAGGCAAGGATTCTTGAATTACATCTCCAAATGGTGGAATGTCGTAGACACCTTAATTGTCTTTACGTTCCTCCTGTCTTACACAGTGTGGCTGAGTGCATGGGGGTATTACGGAGAGTGGAAGCCCAGACAATCTGCATTTATTGTGGCTGATAGCATTTATGCAAGCGCCACAGTGATGGCCTTTTGCCACTTAGCCCACGTTTTCCAAGTCAGTTCAGTATTGGGTCCTTTGCAACTATCGCTGTACAAAATGCTAAAAGCTGTTCTCAAGTTTCTCGCCATTTTTCTGCTCCTCTACATTGCGTTTGCGACCGGAGTGGCCAAGATATACACGTACTATGTTGTTTCCCAGATCAAACTACGAGAACTGGACGACAGTCACGATTACAAGGCATCTCATCCATATGCCAAGTATGTATTACAGAATAGTATTGAGTATTAAATGAAGTCTCAAATGAAAGAGGTGTAACTGATGAAATTAAACTGTAAAACAAAAGGCTTTCTACCCACAGGAAACTCTGGTTTAAAAGTGGCGTAGGTCCCTCCACGAAATTCTGGAAAGTTAAACTTAAAAGGTAATATCGTTTTGTTGGCGTGGTTTTAAAGTGCTTGTTCTAAAACAGCAAATTGATTGGCACTCATTTTTTATTCCTAAAATAAAGACGATTCTTCTGAACACAACACAACACTAATAATTCTTTGCCTTAATGCCCAAAAAGGGATCGCAATAACATTAAGATTTTTCCACCATAAGTGGTTTTCGAGCTCCTCCTCTCTAGTTTCAACACTTTATGACGCAGGATAATAAGTGGTAAGCCACTAGACTACTTAGTTAATAAATAGTTACTTTGTTACATGCTGGACTGATTAGGTTATCGATACGGCGTCAGTCGCTAACTACAGTCTCTCTGAGAGCACCTTTGCCGATCACTGAACAGCCCATAATGCTAGACTTAAAACCATTAACTTCCGATAAAACCTTAAATCTAACATATTGTCTGTGATTACATTTCAGACACTCAACTACGTTCATCGCAATGTTTTGGATGTTACTTGGTGCTGTGGAAGACGAGAAAATCTCAGTGGAAGATCCCGCTTTTTCACTCACGGCCACATTTGGTCGCATTTTTATGATTGCCCACGTGATCTGCACCGTTATCGTAGCTTTGAACATGCTGATCGCTATGATGAATAACTCATTTGACAGAATCATGGTACGTTTTTTGTGTATGCATCCAAATTGTTATAGTTTTAATTTCAATGAGACGACCCTCATTTCCTTCTTAGGAAAACTCAGATGTAGAGTGGAAGTTTTCAAGAACTCAGAAGTGGCTGGAGTGGATCGACCAGGGCGACACGATACCCGTGCCTTTCAACATTGTGTATCATATTGCGGGCTGCTTTTATCCAAACCGCCTTGGAGGCTTTTGCTGTAAAGAGGTACCGTGACTCACTATATCATATTTAATACACGATCTTAGGCGAGTTTAAAACACGAAATGGCGAAGTGACGAAACGGAACTTAACAATGCGGGATACGGTTGACCCATACAATAATTGAGAGAAACCACCTTCAGATTAGTGTATATTCAGGCTAACCGGAGATATTTGGGGTAACTGTAGTTTCATTTCGTCATTTCGTGTTTTAAACACGTCCCGGGAACCTAGCCTACTTTTTACCATTGTAGAATCCGTTGTCTATGGAGATCATTTTGTTCAAGTAGCAATGGGCTTACGTTCATCATTTAATAACTTAAATCTGCTGGCAACTTACAACGTAATAGCATATCTCAAAGTTGGCTTCTTTTGTGAACTGCCATATGATTATTTATTTCAATCAGAGACAAAATGGCCCAGAGCAAAGTAATTTACAAGTACAGTTTGGTGAAGTACAAGACACCTGCGCACGTGTACAGGTTAGTTATTAAACACTCGTTTATGTAATATATCAAACACGAAAAACTGTGTTTGATGTAATATATCAAACACGGGGGACAGTGTTTCAGCGGGATATCCAAACACTGAGAATAGAGTTGAAAATACGACGGGTAGCGGAGTATCTTTGACCAAATTCGAGGTGTTTGGATAGCCTAGGAAACACTGTCTCGAGTGTTTGATATATCTTCTCAATCGAACCAAAAACTAAGGTGGAAACGGAGAAGTAAAATCGTCCAAATCTATGCTAATTAAGACTGGGTATCCAAACCTCCGTCACTGTTGTGATTTTCTTTGTTTTAACTTAATGAATTATTAATGAGTTTGAGAACACATGTCCAAATACCAAGAAGAATGACGAGAAAAGTTGAAAATACACAGAGTATCGGACGAAGTATTTTTTTTGCGAACTTCGAGGTGCTTAGAAATGAAATCAAAAACTGTAAGGTTGGATAAGGTAAGATAAGGTAAAGCAACTTTAAGTGCCACTGCGACGAAATTTCATATTCCTTTTTCCCACTTTTTTTAAACAGAATAACTTACCATCATGTACGATGTCCTTTCGTCCAAAAAGAGAATTTAAAAGACTTCCTTCATTAAAATTTCGCCGCTCGAAAAGTGAAACTTTTCGTCCGCCACTACTCAAAATTGGTTCCAGTTGAGCCCGCTATTTTCGCAGCGGCAGCTACACTTGTGACGTCATACTCCTAACGCACGATTGATTTACCTTTGATCGCCATTGATGTAAGTCGGGTTCTTATCTTAGTATTGGCGAAATCTCTGTCGATTCAGAAGTTCATTTTGGGTAAAGTTTGTCTGAAAGCAGTAGTGAATGTTGCTCTGAGTCTTCAGAGGCTAGCTTCTGCTCGGTAAGCGATTCTTTCTGCCTTTATCAATGCGCCTATTTTTGTAAAAACAGCTAAAATTCCAAGCAGGTTGTTTCGAAGCTAAGCTTATGTTGGATTCGATCTGTGTCACCGTTTTTGAAAATGTCTGTTTCGTAGTACACCACAGCAACTCAGTAACGTTAACATTGACTGTGTGATTGATTGATTGATTGATTGATTGATTGATTGTATTCCGAAATATCCAGCTCATTTTGATAAAAATGAGAGAATGTCACAGTATTTTCTGTTTTATGTTTAGTCGTCCTGTTTAAAAATACATCTAATTGCAATATTAACAAGGCCTGGATGAATTTAAAGAGAAGAAAAAGGAAATGGGAATTAAGCAACACTGAACGGGGCTTGCATGGGTAATGGAAACATGGGAAGTCCTGAAATTAATTGATCTTTTTTCTAGTCCTGGCAAGTTATGGAATGTTTAAAGCTCTATAGGTAACACAGTGAGGGATTATTTTAAAGATACTGCTACCCCTCATTTCTTGAATGTTGCAATTAGGTGCATTTTCTCAAGCTAGACACCCCTTCCCTCCCTCGTCATTGTTGATGCATGATAAAATGGCTTAACCTTTCCTCCCTCATCACACTACCTGTGAAATTACGAATGTGTCCAGCATAATTATCAAGGTGCACAAGGTGAGGACCAGGAAACTGATTTAATATATCACGCTTAGGAAATTGAGTTTAAACTGCCATTTTATTCAAGAAGATTTCGCAATGGATACACAACTGTGGGACATTTGAGACTACTATACCTGGCTCATAGGGACGGTAACCAATCAGGAGCCGAGA
>CM042748.1:29020804-29040804 GCA_022496165.2 Catalaphyllia jardinei
AAAGACTGACGCTATTGACACTCAACGCTACTATCGACTGAGGTGCTCAGTACCACAACCACCTAAACTTTACGGACTACCGCAACTGCACAAACCTGGTATACCTATGCGACCTATAGTCTCATTCTGTGGGTCCCCTGCGTATCAAATGTCTAAGTACTTGACGACCAAACTGCAACCACTAACTGACAAATCAAGACGCAAACTACAATCGACGGAGAACTTTACTGACGCTATTAAGACAGTGCAGATACCTGACGACTATAAACTTGTGTCTTTTGATGTGAAATCACTGTTCGCCAGTATTCCACTTTGATTGGCGTTAAGTTGTACCGAGACCGCTATACAACAATCCACAATTAAACTACCGTTACCGACAGAAGACATCATGGACTTACTGAACCTTTGCCTTACATCGACTTACTTTTGAGTACAACGGTAAACACTACAAACAGTTACATGGAACAGCCATGGGTTCCACTGTTTCTGTTGTGGTCGCAGAAATTAGGATGCAACGCGTAGAGGGACGCGCCCTTGCAACTTTCCGACAAACAATACCGTTCTGGTTACGACACCTCTACCGCCGTTCATAAAGACGAAATCGACGCTTTTCACGACCACCTTAACAAACAGAACGCCGACATCCAGTTAACCAAAATGGAATCCAAAACTTCCTTTCCTAGACTGTCTGGTATGCCGCGACAACAACGAACTGCAAGCAACAGTGTACAGAAAACCGACGTATACCGACAGATTACTTGACGAATCATCCTACAACCCGACTTCACACAAAGTCACGACTATGAAGACTTTGACAAGACGAGAGCAACTAGTTTGCGATACACCGGACAGCTTACGTGACGAAAACAAATACCTTGAACGTGTTTTATCAAAAACAACTACAACGCTGACTTTATTGGAAGAGACATTTTCCGACGTACTGAAGCTGACGCAACAAACAAGAACTCGACACCTGTTACTACAATGACTATACCGTTCATTAAGGGCACTTCTGAGACCATCTCACGGATCTTACAGCCCTACATCAAATGCTCCGCTTGCCAGGCTTCCTACATTGGTGAGACTGGCAGAAACCTTAACACGAGACTGACTGAACACAAACGAGCCACGAGCAATGGTAGTGTCAACAATCACATTGCTGTGCATCATCAACTGACAAACCACAACATTGACTGGGACCCTGCTCAATGCTTAACCTACAGTAAAAACTATTTTCAACGACTGACTCTGGAAAGCTGGTACACTGACTTAGAACAAACGCCTCTTAACAGATGTCAACAACTACCGGCACCTTACAAATGACTTATCCGCGACGAAAACAAAACCGACAAACGGACTTCTAACAGACCGACTTAATTTTGGACGGACTCTAACTGGCCAATTTGACTAACAAAAGACGGATCGAAACCGACCAATTACTGATGACAAACTTAACTTTACACGAGTCTTTCAGCCAATACCATCATGGCTTAACTGACCAATCGCTATCAATGGACCAGACTTATAACATCATCTACTGACAAACGCTATTCACTTGACTCTGAAGATGACTTCCGCTCAGGTTATCGGAACGTCAGTCACCAACAACAGTTCTTTTCAGAACTACACTCGCCCGGACTATCACACAATACGAACTACTGATACTCCTGGATTCAAACCATTTACCATATTATTCAAACGAGAACGAAATTGTGCCCAAGTGGTCGAGGATTTGGTGATAGCTGGTAACTGGTTCCACAAGTTGGAAATCTCATACAGAACAAGGCTGTTCTATGATGGCCGTACATTATAGTTACATATAATGGGTGTAAAAAACTGAGAAATAAAATTTGGGCCATCCAATTAAAACACTTAAAATATAAAATAAGGGATTGTACGACACAAGTGTCTTTGCTCAAGCGTGCCCACAGCAGCCATAGCTAGGCATAGATAATCGGTATACACCCTTTTAATAAGTCGCGGCGCCATTTTGAATATTAAATTTATGACGTCATTCGCGGAAAGTAACCTGTCATCTTGCACTGATTTCATTACGTTGATCGCTGGTCATCGTCTAAAGAAGAGTACAAGAAAATAGGCAGTCAATGACTGCACATGGCTACTGCTGGTATTATTTAGATCACTGCAGTAAAAAAAATCAATAAAAGGGGTTATAAAACAAGCTAATACGAAAACGTTTTTGCACTCGTAGCTTATTAAAAACATGCCGACTTGTTGTTTCTTGCACTGCGCAAAATATGCCGATCTACAAATTTGTAAGATAAGACTATCGGTAGTTTGAATTTAATATCTGACCTCTAAGTTAGTCGGCTTTAGATAAAGGGTGCAGAAAAAAAACCCCGTGATTTTGAAATAAAATTGAACGGGAAAATTAGAACTCCGATTGTGCGGGTACTTTGTGCGAGATTATTGACGAGCCAATGTTCTTGCCAAGTTCTAAGTGGGAAATTCTGCATTGACAATAGTACTGCCAAATTAATTTAACTAATAGTTCAAATATACTTAGCAGGCTTAGCAATCGCCAATTCTTTTGAAAAAAACTGCGTCTGACTGCTAAAGAAAATCGTGTTGCGTGACACGAACTAGAAAAGTGAAGCCAAAATAATAGCAAAACAGACTGCCGCATCTTCGTTTATAAATGAGCTCCTTTTTAAGAATGCTCCTGCCTTGGTTCAATAAACATATGTAGCCTGATTATTTCTTCGCAAACTGCGTTAGGAGTCCCAAATTCTCGGACGTTATTTTCAAAAAACACGACTTGAAAGTTTATGCAAATTATGTGCAATGTGACTCGTTGTTATTAGACTGTTGTTTTCACGAGTGAGTTGAGTCCAGTTTATCATGATTCGTTTTGGTTCTCTCGAAAGAGATTATTCGCTCTTCAGAGGAGTTATAACTCTTGAAAAGGGTTCAAGATCGCAGCACGGCAGATATTGCTGCACAATTCACTTGGATCGTCACGACCAGTAAACGAACTCCGAACAATCCTGACAATTTCTTCTAGCAGAGGAACAGCCGCAAAGTGTTTTTAAAATGCTACATACATGCATACCTGGCAGTCTGAAGTTATTCTAGAATTTCCACGGAAAAACTCCTCCAGTCCTCCTAAAAACTGTAGATCTTTGTTTAGAAATGTCAAGCGATTTCAATTTGAATTTTTGCTATGTCTGATTACCAGTCGAGCAAAACCGAGAGAACACCTACTTTATAAATTCTAGTACATTCATTCATTCATACATTCCGAACACTGGATCAATTTCTGTTCGATTATTCGTCACGAGGACCGAATAGTTCCAAACTTGGACACTCTACTTACTTACGCACACGATAGCATTCTGGCTACAACTGATAAGCAGAAGTAGCCACAAAAAGTCAGTATCTTTTTTAGCACCTTATAAATATTACCCGAGATAAAACTGAGAAGACAACCTTTTCATTAGGCTCAAATGGTCGCAATTGTGCCGTTCCTTCGTGTAATTCGTATGGGGATTTATTCGACAACAGCTGCAAGAGGAATGTGACTTATCACAAGATACCAAGTGCACCAGAACTGAAGACATGGATCGCCCAAGATGACAGGTTACTTTCCGCGAATGACGTCAGAAATTTAATATTTATTTATTTATTTATTCATCCAGGGGCATCCAATTTAGCAGAGCTAGTTTAAATGAAGCTCTGACAAAACACAAAACAAATACATTGAACATTAGAATTAGACCATTACCTAAGTAATTAAGTTAAGACAACATGAAACACAGGTGTTACTGTGGCCCTTTAGCTTAATTTTGAATTCACTGAGGGTATCTACTTGTCTAATGATTCTCGGTAGGGTGTTGTAGGTCCGAGCACCATTTATTCTAAAGCTACCTTGATATTTGATATTCAAAATGGCGCCGCGACTTATAGGAGAATAACCGCGTAGCACGCGTGAAACAGTAATAATAATTTTTTTTTCGGTATATTATGGGTGCTGGAAGTAGGCAATACTGCCGATACACCACATCCCCTAGGTACTCACCTTTTGTTAAAGAAAATTTGACCTCGGTGGGGTTTGAACCCACGACCTCCAGAACAGATCTACCGATGCTCTACCGACTGAGCTACGTGGCCAGTACGGGAGCAGGTAATTGAGAGTGTATGACGGTATATGTGTAATAATATAGATATATAACAATTATTCCATGAGCCCGCGTTGGATATGAAGTGATAAAATAACCAACGAGCGCGTAGCGCGAGTTGGTTATAATCACTTCATATCCAACAAGGGCGAATGGAATAATTGTTTTAGTAAATTCTCAAACTGGGTTCTGCCGCCGATTTTTATTTCCGCAATTTTACAAAGCGAAAAATTTTAAACTTGGCGCACTATTTTCCATATGACGTAAAACACCGACTATTGGCTCATAGTCGGAGTTTTTTAGCCAATCAAAAAGCTAGAAATGCAATAGTCGGAGCTGAGAATTTACTAAAGGAGTATAACCGCGTAGCATCCGTTAAACAGTAATGATAATTCCCTAGGTACTCTCACCCCTAGCTAAAGAAAATCATTTGGGAGTCCCTGGCCACGGGTCAAAGAAAATTTGACCTCGGTATATAGATCATCGGTAGCCAAGTTACTCAGTTACAGTAACGACTTAATCATACGCCTTGAGAGTTTGATATATATTTTCTTAATCGAAACTACAACTAAGGTAGAAAGCGAGCGAATCAAATCATAAAAATCTATGCTGATTAAGATCATCAGATATCCAAACACCGACGAGGCCATGATTTCCTTTATTATTGAGAAAAATAGTTATTATAACACTAACCCATGCATGCACTGACGTTCTAAAGTTTGTGTCTCCTCAGTTAAAACCAGGTTCCCCTTTGATGAGGAGTTGACCCAGAACAGAGTTTTAACCATTAAATCAACTGTTGACTTACTTTTCATTAACGTACGTTCTAGGCTTTTCCCTGCTGCTGCACCTGTGTTTGTTCTGGTGGTATCCGCAGGTGTGTATTGGAATGCACCAACTCCTTGGAAGAGAAAAATTCCATCGTTAGAGAGGTATGCTATTCACGTGCGCCCTGTATTTTGTTTTTTCTCCAAAAAATAAAAATATCATTATTTCACTAAAGGGCTACATCTTAAAAAAGTCTAGGAATACGGTAGAACGGTAGCAAGATAGTTATGAATATCTCATATACCTTGGCAGATCTCTTTAGAACTATATGACTAGTTTACTGTATATGGTAAATCAAGCTTTTGCCATACCCTGTCGGCAATACTGCTAAAACATCTTTCGTATCGAGTAGAGCTCTCACTGCTACCACTTGTTCAGGTTTTAAGGTGAATTCGCAAGGGACGCACACGTTCAAACAGGCTAAAGCTTTCGATAACATGTTCATATCGGTCGCCAAATAAAAACACTGAATGGCGACCTACTCCTACAATTGTCTGATTGACCATCGGAATTTTGCGGCCGACTGCACAAAATAGAACCAATTGGGGCTCTTATTACAGGCGCTCTTTCCCCTCCGCTCTCCCTTTCTTTTTCCTGATTTCTCCAACCCCTCCCCTTTACGCAGAAAAGTAGGGAAAGCATGGCTGAATAGGGTAAAAACTTTATTAAAATATTAAATGAGACATGCCGAATTCGCTTAATTGCACCAATGGAAAGAACTTATCTTTTTGTAGACATTTACAGACTTTTCATTCTTATATGACGGCAAACCCATTGCAAACGAAGGGTATCAGGGAACTTACATTGAAAACCAATGCTATTGAATACGGTGAAGGACTTGTGAAGGAAATAATCATCCAAACTTCAAAGACGATTATATGAATATTTAGAAGGGGGAAGCACCGCCACAGCTAAGTGTGGTTGTCTGCATTGACGGCGTTTTGTGCACGATTGTAATGACGATGCCGTTTCCCAGGACGCCAAAAACACGATAAACGAGTACAATGTGGCGAGCACGATATCCTGAGAAGTTACTTGTAAATGTTCGTGCGACCCGTTTGATTGACTTCCATTCATCGTAAATGATCAGAGAAACGACAAGTTAATTTTGTCTGAAGAGTCAGCCTATTCGATCTCGCTTATAACTTGAAAAGTAATATTTGGAACACACGTCTTGCGAGTAATGATAATTATTGTAGTGCCTTTTTTACCACAGTTATCCACCTGTACGCTTCTCTGATAGCTTTGTGTTCAATGAAGGGATGGATTTAGGTATCTTTCCAGTTACCGTGCCAGCGGATCGTGAGCCTGCGAACGTGTGGACAGGTGTTTAGGAAAACCATAAAGTGACAAGAAAACATTTTATTTTAATTTTAGGTGTTTTGTTCGGACCATAATTTGAGCATTTATTATTCTAATGAGTTCGTTCGCCTCAAACATTCTAATAAAAAAGTGAAATTTTCTTTGAACCACTGCATACTCCGTTCTTATTTTTTTAAGGTATCGAGAAAATAAATAAAGTAATATGCAAATCTTTTGAAGCCAGGGTTGGCTCTTAAAAGCCTTCAACCGTTCATTACTCTTGTTTTGTTTTTCCGACTTGTAAGGGATGGGCAATTTCCGTTGGAAGTTCCTCATATGTGATAAAAATTAAGGCAAGCCGAGTGTAATATCGGTTAATAAAGAATAGTATGTAGATAATGGTTACGCTGATCGCGGCTAAGCTAAACGCTCTAATTTAAGTAAAACATATGCTTGGGTTTTGTCATTGCCTCAAACAACATCAGTAAAAACACCATTGAATCAAACGCGTATGCCGCAGGCTTGCGTTGCGTGTTCGTTGTATTTATAGTTACCAAAGCTTTGATTCGGCTGAATCCATTCAAAAACGTCGCTGAACACCCTCTATCCAACGGAATTTCGCTGACTGGCATCGAGCGATGCTACTAGATAACGTCCTCGATGAAAAATCATCTATTAATCATTTTCTTTTTACTGTTAAGATTTTAATCATCGATTAGCACGAGCCTTTCAAATGGATTTCCTCACTCAGCACTGCCACGAGGAAAAAGTCCCTGGCCGTTTTTTAAGTGAACTCAACCACAACCGTTTTTTTTTATTTTACTGTTATAGAAACGCATACAGGAAATGAAAATACTAGTGGTGAAATATCTGAAAGACAAGAGGAATGGTTACTTGACAAGATGGAAGGAGCTTACTGTACAATAGTCACCATCAAGTCGGGTGACAGATGACTTAAGTATAACGATCTTAATTAAAGAGTTTATCTTTGATCAGTGGCAGATATTACCAGCATACCTATTTTAAGTACTTCACGTACTTCAAAGAAACGAGACTTTTTTTAGATGTACGTTTTTCGTTAACACTGCAGTTATACATTCTGTCCACCTTAGAATCTAGAAGTGATAAAGTAGGCGTTGTCAATTAAAGAGGCGGCGGGGAGGTGGGGGGAGGTGCATGTTATCTTTGTTTGTGTAATTTCTTGTAAGTTAGTTTGTTTTTAGTTTGGATTTTTCTTTATTTTTTATTGTAGCAAATGTATGCTTTTGCCTTTTTGAAGCAGTCATGTGGCTTATAGTAAAGTTAAATAACATATCCTGTCAAACAAATTGCATGGTGGATATTGGAGAAAATGTAGCCAAAATGTGTATCGCACGCTCTATGGCGTTCCATCCATCAGGAAGAGAAACGTCAGACCAATCAGAAACAAGAGACTTTACCTTCCTTAGTGTTCATATCAGTCTACAACCAAAGCTCAGTTTACAGCCACCTCTTTTTTAGAAATTACCAAGTTAAGTTCCCCTTGTAAACGAAATCTAGACGACAATGGGGTCCAGTGCCACATGTGCTTTATTCGTGGAATGCCATGTATTTGGATAAGCTGATTTTACTAGCTGTTTTGTTATCCATTAATTTTTCGCAGATAGTTATCTCGTTTTTAGGTTGTGATAATCACTGTTTTTTGTTAGTTTGTTTGTTTGTTCTGTACAGCGCCGCAAATACATATTATTTTCGCTAGACAATTCTTCAGAAAAATTACAAGAAAAAAACATAGCTCGTACACGGCAACACCATTTCTCAAGAAGCTCGATCTACAACAATAATAGCTTAATGCTACCATGACTAAAACATACAAATCTTTATTTGGATGAAATTTCCATGTGAAATAATTTGATTAAGATTTCTCGCTATGCGAGAAACAAATACAAAAGCAAGTGTATACACCAACAATAACAGCCGTTTCGCGACATGTTCATGACCTTGAAGTTCTGCAATGAGCTAGAAATTCTGCTTCCCAGCACTACAAGCCAAACTAAAAGTCGATTCCCCTTCTCAGTCAAAAACTGTAATTTTGTCCCCCGATTTCTCGACCTATCCGATTTTTCGAGGCAATTTTCTTTTTACTTGGAGTTTCGAAAAATCCTGATTACATTGTATTTAGAAAATATCAACGTATACACCCTTTTAATAAGTCGCGGCGCCATTTTGAATATTAAATTTATGACGTCATTCGCGGAAAGTAACCTGTCATCGTGCGGTCATCGTCTAAAGAAGTGTACAAGAACATAGGCAATCAATGACTGCACGTGGCTACCGCTGGTATTATTTAGATCACTGTAGTAAAACAAATCATATTGCAATAAAAGAGGTTATAAAACGAGCTAATACGAAAACGCTTTTGCACTCGTAGCGTATTAAAAACATGCCGACTTATTCGAGTTGTTTCTTGCACCGCGCAAAATATGCCGATCTACAAATTTGTAAGATAAGACTCTCGGTAGTTTGAATTTAATATCTTACCTCTAAGTTTGTCGGCTTTAGATAAAGGGTGCAGAAAAAAAACATCGTGACTTCGAAGTAAAATTGAACGGGAAAATTAAAACTTCGATTGTGCGGGTAATTGTGCGAGATTATTGACGAGCCAATGTTCTTGCCAAGTTCTAAGCGGGAAATTCTGCATTGACAATAATAGTACTGCCAAATTTATTTCACTAATAGTTCAAATATACTTAGCAGGCTTAGCAATCGTCAACTCTTCAAAGGAGTTATAACTCTTGGAAAGGGTTCAAGAATTTCCACGGAAAAACTCCTCCAGTCCTTCTAAAAACTGTAGATCTTTGTTTAGAAATGTCAAGCGATTTCGATTTGAATTTTTGCTATGTCCGATTACCAGTCGAGCAAAACCGAGAGAACACCTGCTTTATAAATTCTAGTATTCATTCATTCATTCCCAACGCTGGATCGATTTCTATTCGATTATTCGTCACGAGGACGGAATAGTTCCAAACTTGGACACTCTATTACCCGAGATAAAACTGAGAAGACAACCTTTTTATTAGGCTCAAATGGTTGCAACTGTGCCGTTCCTATTCGACAACAGCTGCAAGAGGAATGTGACTTATCACAAGATACCAAGTGCACCAGAACTGAAGACATGGATCCAACGTCATGAAAACTTTCCGCAAATGACGTCATAAATTTAATATTCAAAATGGCGCCGCGACTTATTAAAAGGGTGTATAAGGCAAGCCGGGAAGCTCGGCCTACTGGCAGTAAGGCTTATGCAAAGGACTACTTTACATAAAAATGCGGTCATCGGCGCACAATGCTGTCAATCAGGTCGACACCACCATAGAACACGTATAAAATAGAATATAATTCTGATGCTAACCCCGAGACTTGACCTCTGCAATACCACTACAGAGCTCTAACAACTGAGCTAGTAAGCCAACTTTTGGTCACATTGTGAGTTCTAATATGCCCGAAGATCAGTGAAGGTATGCAGTGGTGGTTCTAGGAAAGGGGACTCGGGGCTTCGCCCCCGTTTTTTAAAAAAAAAAAAATCGCAAAAGGCAGGGCAAACAAATAAAACCGCCCCCTTTCCCCCGCTTAGCTCAAGGTCTGGATCCGCCAATGATTTGCAAGTAAATATGTTAAATATCATGCATTTTAACTACTGAATAAAGATTTAAAGCTCTTAAGGCTGGTTTTCACTAGCGACTCGGAGTCGGAATCAAAGTCGTACTCGGTGAAAATCGAAAATCGGAGTAGTAAGCGGAATCATGAGCTCGACGGAATTGGAGTCGGAAGAATCAGAACGTTTCCAGTCTTCCGATTCCCTTCATGAACGGCTCCGTCGTTTATGATCTAGTAAAAACTAGATGGTCGGATTCGGAAGCAGAACATTGCATTGGTTTATTCTTCCGCTCTTGCTTCCAACTAGGGCAATCTAGTTTTCACTTGATCGTAAGAGACGGAGTCGAATACGGTGTCCTGCTTCCGACTCCGTCTTTTTAACTTTCACTGGTTCGTTTCTGATTACGACTCAGACTACGACTCCGTCGCTATTGAAAACCAGACTTTAAATATCTTTACACTAATGTGATCTTATGTACGCCGGATACCTGGGTAGTTGAGACTTAAGAAAGGTTCAGGCTTCAACGGGATTTTATTATTTGTATTGTTGTAGATATACTTACATTTGTAGGTCCACATCAGCTTTTTAGCTGCCTTCTTGCATGTACTGACCTACATAACAAATAAAGTATGTATGTATGTATGTATGTATGTAACCCATGCTTCAACATGCACTGTATTGTTGCAGCGTTCTACCAAATAAGTAATCAAGAAAACTGGGAACTAGTCATGCTGTACGTTCATAAAATACCTGCAAAAAATGGTGAAGATATAAAAGTGTAAATAAAACATCATGTATTTGAACAGGGAGAAAAAGATTTAAAATCATGAGCATATGTACACAACTTTCAAGTTGCCTGCCGGTAACTGACTAAAAGCAATTGCGAAAAAATTGCCTGAAAGGTTTGAATATAATTCGAGCTCATGGTCTCTCTGATATGAAGGTGTTAGTAGTGTTAATGACATTAAAAATGAGGCGACCGTAAATTTAATTTTCATTAGCTTCAACCAACTGAGGTGTGGTGGAGAAACTTAACCAAAATGCGCTCTAAGGAAGTTGAAAATTGTGGCCGAGTGTAAGCCATGATCCGTTATTTCGTTTTCTGTTTTATTAAAATGAAATGTCAAGAACTGAATTATGGTTTAAACTGCAGACCATGGAGAAAAAGCATGTTTACAATGGAAGTCAAGAGCATTTTACTGATGTTCCTTTTGATATAAACAAAACTGAGCACTTAAAACAATAAAACGAATTAAATAATTTTAATCTTAAATCGTAGTCAGCTTCAGTGTGTCATCAAAGATCATTCAATAAATTAAATGGAACCTCCAGCTTTATAAGCGGTGTAATAACTGTTCTTCTTTGAACCAAATTGGTTTGGCAAGGCATTTGTTCTTTTCAGTCACCAAGACACCTTATCGATCTTGACTCTGTTGCAAGCATCCCGGAATGATCATTGAATTTAATCAGGTGTCTGAGGTCATATAAATTAAAGGCAAAATGGTCCTCACAGCTGTTTGCCTGTTCATAAACGATAATGGAAAATATATAAACATATTTTGTTACATGGCAGATCCCGTGACACATTCTATTTCTTCATCCAATGGGGGTTAACATTTAAAATCGTGGTTCAGGTAAACTGCAAATTGAGCGTTTTTGTAATCTTTTTACTTCCCTTTTCAACCATACAAAGACTTAAATACCCTCGATTACTGCGTTTTGTGACGAAACGTAACAAAGGAGGCAGAGTAGAATGGTGCACGAAGTTTCCCTCGCAGATGTCCATCCACAGACGAGGGACACCTTCGACCGATTTCTACAAATAGTACAGGAAAGAACAAAGGAAGATGCACATATTTTCTTGCTAGATCTGATTGAAACAGCTGAAAACGCGAGCGATTCCAAGAACAATCCTTTAAAGAAACTGGAAGACGCCCTCGAAGATGGCAATGTTGTTGAAGTTTGGAAACTCATCGCCAAGAGAATCGAGGTTGAAAACAACAAGACACTTGAAAATTTAAACGAGGTCAGCAGAATCGTTGTCGAGAAGGAGAACAACAAAGAAAATTACAATTATTTCAAGTGCAGTTGGGATTGCAAAAAACTGTGCAAAACAATAAAGAATTCATTATGCTATATGTTAAGCTGGATTTCCCAGTGCGATGAAGGTCTAGACGACCTCCAAGAGGAGGCAGAAATGAGAAGCGAAAAAGAACGGAGATGGATCGAAATTCTCAGCAATCCACTGTATATCTGTCTGGAATGGCTGTGGAGGAATAATCCCAATTCCCAGTACAAGAAAGGAATAAGACGTAAAGAAAGCAAGTTTGCAGACATCATTGAAGCTGCCTTGGATGACTCATATCTCCTGGAGAAAATCGCCTCGTATGATCACTATTACAGCCGAGATGAATACAGGCGTCGAGCTGAGGAATATGAGACGTTTGCTGCCGATATCGTCGAGCAAGTAGACATTTCAGATTTAAACCAGCTTCACGAAATCATGGACATTGAAGGAAATGGCTCTTTACTGAACAAAGCACCCGCTAAATTTAATCAAAGTCTTAGCCTACTCAAATATGCTGCTGATAAACAACGAAAAAGGGTTGGTTTTCGCTCTTATGAAATTCTATCACTTTTGAGACTGCACATAATAATAATGATAATAATAATAATAATAATAATAGTAATAATGATAATAATAATAATAACAACAACAACAACAACAAGCTATTTGTAGGCGCATTTGTTAGGGTAAAGTTGATATCAGGTTACAATAATTTTTCTGTGATTGTGAATAAAGACGGAGTCGATCGACTTATGCCCTGGCCAAACGGAGTCGCAAGTAGACGCAAGTTGAAAACTTGGGTCTACTTGAGCCTCTGTTTGGCCAGGCCTTGCGTGCACTTGCGTTGACTGGCGATGACTTGAGCTCGCTTTGGTCGAGATCAAATATGCACGCAAGTCAAAGCAATGTTTTCACCGTTTGGCCACCCAACCCAAGTCAACGCAAGTTGAGTGACGTCCATTAACCCATTATTAGCCAATGAAATAGATGATAATCTGCCCTAAAATGTTATTTTTGGCGACTTGCGTGTGCTTGCGAGGAAATTTGCGAGTCCGTTTGGCCACCAACGCAAGTCTCTACCCAAGTTAAGCTTGCATCCACTTGCGACCATTTGTTGGTCCTTTTGGCCAAGGCTTTACACATGTTCCTTCCTAAAAACCTCACCTAATTCTTTGCGTTGTTTCCGGCCCGTGTTTAAGCCAGACACGATCATAAAAAAATCATAGTTATTCTTAATTGTTCGGCTCCATTGTTGCAATCAGTTTATGCTTCTTTCGTTGTAATTTATATTTCCTTTGCCTGTCTTTAATTAACAATTCAAATTCTGTGCTCTTTTAGTTTGTGGCGAGTCCCAAATGTCAATATATTCTCAACGAGATCATTTATCGCGGATGGCGAAATTGGCAAGACAAAGGCATACTGAGAAAAGCCTCCTGGTTCCTTATTCAGTTTGTCCTCGTCGCAATTACTTGCTTCGTTTACATTTCTGTTCGATTGCTTCGAAGATGCTGTGGTTGCGGTAAGGTTGAAGATATCTGCTGCTGGAAGTTTAGAAAATTATACGAACTTCCTTACTCCAAGTTCATCAACCATACCATGTCGTATGTGTTATTCCTTTGTCTGGTTTTCGCCTCGTCTTTCCAGGATAAGTTTGGAACAACTAAAACAGGCCTGGCTTGGATTGGTAAGTTATTATTGAGCCAAGGTAATGCAACTCCACTAGACATACTGAGCAGAAATGGCCTAACAGTTACGCTATTTAGTTGTCGACTATGAACGTTTTCTGCATTGATCATCCACCTTGAGAAAATAAGGGTACATATGAATGTTGTGCTGCGTAGCACTATGAACGCAAATGATGTAACAGAGAATAAACTCTGAAGTGTAAACTTTAGTGCTAATTTAACCCATGAATAACCCACTGGGCGTTAGCCCTAGTAAAGGGAATCAGGGAACCACACGAGGTAAAGAAAAAATCTTTTGACCACGGTGTGAATCGAACCCACGACCTCCGGATTAGATCTACCGTTACTCTACCGACTGAGCTACGAGGCCGGACAGAGAAAGTCGGGGTCGATTTAGATGGTGAATCGCGGCGAAGAGAAAGAGAAAGTAAGGGTACATATGAATGTTGTGCCGCGTAGCACTATGAACACAAATGAAATAAGAGAGAATTAACTCTGAAGTGTAAATTTTAGTGCTAATTTAACCCTTTACCTCGTGTGGTTCCCTGATTCCCTTTACTAGGGCTAACGCCGAGTGGGTTATTCATGGGTTAAATTAGCACTAAAATTTACACTTTAGAGTTAATTCTCTGTTACATCACCTTGAGAAAAGGCCCCTCTGACTCATTCATATAAGAACATTATTGCCTGCGACCCATAACCACTAAATATTTAACTCAACTAATATGAAAGTGTTCTCTTGGAGAGTGAAGAAACTTGACTTAATTGTAACTGCTGCAGATAAAGAACAATAATCCAATAATTGGAATTCATTAAAAACATGTCAGTATTCAATAAAAATATCCATGTTTATTATATGGCAAGGGAAATCCGAGCGTTCTGATTGGTTCTTTTTTGGTAGGGATTTCACCATACGGACCGTTTCCAGGGAAACGGTCCAAGCCGTGTATTTTCTTTTGAAAAGCCGGCAAATATATTTGCAGCTTAAACTACTAAAAGAAACATGTAAAATGCCCTATTCCTTCGAATAGAAGAAGCCGACGATGACTTAGCCAATAGTAAGACAAACGAAAGAATTGAGCAACAGCTTACCTACATCAGAACTTAAACATGTTTGGTTCAACATGTTTAACTATTTTCGTGAATGCATTTGTGTGCATGCATTTAAGCAATAAGCTTAATGAAGATGAGAACGAGACAGCAACAATTTCCAATTTCCTTCACCTCTTCACTTAACCTTGTAACAAAGACGTTTTCATTCAACATACTAAAATACAAAAATTAAGTTTAAAGATCGAAAACAAAACTAGTCTTGAAGCGTAAAGCGAAGGTTATGCACTATAGTACACAAAACAAGTGAAAACCACTTAGCCGATTAACGAAAACGAATCCAAAAAAGATGCTAAGCGAGAGATTTTGGCGACTCCAATCCAGTTGCACTTGAAAGAAGTGTACGTTGAATGTTATCCCCATACTTTGGCTCCCAATCCAGTAAGTTACACTGGTAAAACGTTCGGAAGATGTTCAGTAATTCTTGTTCAAAGTCGTTGTAGCTGGTAGCTTGTTCTTTCTGAGTTGCTCGCGTCATCACACGCCGGAAGTCCTTTGAATTTAACTGACCGGAAGTGCCTTTGAAAGAAAAATATATAGCATGAGCCGAGTGCCATATAATAAACTACTTACTAACCTAGCTAGCTCCAGCCGTACTGGGGAATATTGGCCCTCGGTCGTTTTTGTACGGACCGAGCGCAGCGAGGTCCGTACTGTCACGACCTCGGGCCAATATAATTCCCCAGTACAGCCCTCGCGCTCGGTTAGTAAGAGGTTAATCGTAAATAATCCCGCAGTCGAATACACTTTACACTACAGACTTAAGCTGACGTTCGTTGGTGAACCGAAACAGTCACCTGTATGAGTGGTTACCTGCTCAGAATTGTCTCATTGTTGCCACACATTCAATAAAATTCTGGCTTAGTTCTTCCTTTCATGTACACAGCACAAATATAGTTTTTTGTACCTGGAGATTCGCTGGATCAGTCTAGGTCAGGCGGTTACCTAAACAACGATAAGATTTAATCCAAAGTGCTTTGAGATTCTATGGATCCGAATTCTTAATTAAAATGAGTATCACCTTTTGCATTAATTTCATCCTCAGACTATCCAGTGCTTGCCTTTGTTGTGGGCTTATTTCTGCAGGAAGCCCTAGAGGCCACCAGACAAGGATTCTTGAATTACTTTTCCAAATGGTGGAACGTGGTAGATACCATGATTGTCTTTACGTTCCTGCTGTCTTACACAGTGTGGCTGAGTGCATGGGGGTATTACGGAGAGTGGAAGCCCAGAAAATCTGCATTTATCGTGGCTGATGCAATCTACGCCAGCGCCACGGTGATGGCCTTTTTCCATCTAGCCCACGTTTTCCAGATCAATTCAGTGTTGGGTCCTTTACAGCTGTCGCTATACAAAATGCTGAAAGATGTTCTGAAGTTTCTGGTCATTTTTCTGCTCCTCTACATTGCATTTGCTACTGGGGTGGCCAAGATATACTCGTACTATGTAGCTTCGCAGATCAAACTAAAAGAATTGAACGACAGCCACGGCTACAAGCCGTCTCATCCCTATGGCAAGTACGTATAACAAAAATATTCTATCGTTTACAGAATGACGGTGTCACCTGAACAAAATTAAACCGATAAGTGAAGTGAATTTATTACGGATTGCGTTTTACGTTTCAGGCACGCAAATACTTTCATTGGAATGTTTTGGCTGTTGGTCGGGCTGGTGGAGGAAGATAAAATAGTAGTTGAAGATCCCGCGTTTAAATTGTCGTCTTCTTTAGGTCGCACTTTTATGGCAGCTCACGTGGTCTGCACCGTCATCGTAGCTTTGAACATGCTGATCGCTATGATGAATAACTCATTTGAAAAAATCATGGTAAGTCTACTTCTGCGCATCAAATATGGTTTTGGCTATTGGTAACGTTTTCAAGTGTATATTAATGCAGCGTCTGCAAATCTTAAGGTGAATAACGGTTTCGGTGTACGACCTTAGAACACAAACGACAGATCCTAAGAAAAACGAAGAAAAGAATTAACAAGAAAAAGGAAAGAAGAAATAGAACTTGAATGATTTAGCAATTATGATAAACAATTCAGTGTCTCTGCCGGAGCACATGGGCATGAAATGACCAACCAGTTCTATATGTACTTGCCATACGTTATTAGTTAATTAGTATATTTCTAGGTAAGTGTTGCCTTGTCCCTTACAGCAATTAAAAACACACTTTTATTGCAACTGAAATCTTGCCTTCTTTTCTTAGGAAAACGCACTTGTAGAGTGGAAATTCTCGAGAACTCGTATGTGGCTAGAGTGGATCGACAAAGGCAACACAGTGCCCGTGCCTTTCAACATTGTTTACCTTCTTTTGTATTGTTTGTGTCCAAAGAGCTGGGGTAAAACATTTTGCTGTGACAAGGTAATATGTCCACTTATTGTTTTCCCACCAGTACAATCACTTACCTTACTTATCACAACAATTTACTTTATTTAGAGACCAAATGACTCGGAACAAAGCAACTTGCATCTCCAGGTAAGTGGAAAAGATAGCTGTGCACGTGTATAGGTTACTTATTACAATTACCATGTAAACAATGCCAAACCCAATAACTCAGTTAGACATACATTTCATGATCACCATTGTATACTAAAAAGTAGAACTATACTGTTCACTTTCCTACTTCCTTATATACGCAGAAAGGAAACTTTGTTACTGACCACTTCAGAACCCCTCCCCCCCTCGGGGAAAGGCTGAGTGAATATCACAAGGGGTCAGATGGTCCAATTGCTTGTTAGGTTGCGAACGCCTCTGCAAGCAGAAGGCAAGAGGCGAGAATTCTCCTACCACGCATTAGTGATTAGTAAACGCTCTGAACGATGTTCAAATGGCCCTCAGCTGAAAATTATTAACATTCATCTTTATATCTATGTCTGGAATCGTTGCCACGGCGCCGAAATTCATTTGCTGTGAAGCTTCACGGTCAGCAGCTCTCTGGAACTTGAAACAGTGCATCAGACCTCTCAAACTGTAATACTCCGGGAATAAGTTGCACCAACTATCTAGCTGAGGAAATGCAGATTTAATCACATTTTATTCAAACAAATATTTTAAAGACAAGTAAAAGTGCTGCTTATTTCATATATTGAAGAAAAGTGCGAAGGGCAAAACTGGGTTATGAACATTTTCCTTTTCCCCTTAATTTTACCAACACTATTTCTCTTCATTTCGTATCAGTTGAGCATTGTGAATCTGAAAGAAAATAGTAAAAATGCTCACTCTCTAAGTTTTAATCCTGTGTTGTAGGTTTTTCCCTGCTGCTGTAGCAGGTGTATCTGTTCTTATGCTATCTGCAAGAGCACGTTTGGATGCACTTGCGGCTCAAGGGAGAAACATTCCATGAGAGAGGTACGTTCATGCTATGTTCTTTGTTTTATTTATATTTTGGAAAATTTACCTATTTAATTCTTCAAAAAATAATCCTTTCTCTCAAAGTTTCCAATTTGAATAATATATGCTGGCCGTCTCTCGACATCATGAAGCAGAGACGTTTAGTATTCAGTGGTTTTATCTTGAAGAACTTAGTAAGAGCAGTAAAACGTAAAACCAAACCCAAAGTTATCACTCTAGCCAATCACAAAGGAGACCATATGGTAGACCAATCAAACGTTGAAGTCATTACATGTAGCTGATAAGCTGACGCCGAAGCGCGGGAAAACGTGTGTGATTGGTTCCGGTTTTACTTCTGATTGGATGAAAAAATGGCGCGCGTTTTTCACGCCAATCGTGTAGCGTAGTTGATACAAAACCAATTACTTTTCGCAGGAGCACATTACTAGGAGCCTGCAACGCCCATAATAGGCCAATACAATGGCATTTTTACAGATCAGTTTATTTTTAGGTATTTTTCCTGCGAAATAGGCCAGTTCCAGTTTACATGAGCACGCTTCGGTGAGGATAAAACTATGCACCCTCACGTGAACATGTCGACATGTCAACATTAGTATGTGCTTGTGATTGCAATTGGTCACTGAGGTTCCTGTGGGGATCTGAATTCGAGATAAATTCAAACTAAAAATAGATCGGTCTGTGAAAACGCCGTGACATGAATATGCGGTAGTTGTTGGCTCCTAGTGATGGGCTCCTGCTTTTCGACACTCTAATGAAAACTGTTCTAGTTGGTTTTATGTCATCCTTGCGGTCTTCATCAAACGCTCAGTCCCAGATCCCGAAAGATTCATAAGCAACTGACAAGTTCTGGGTTAATGGCATTTCTCATCGCTGCTGCACGCTACAGCTAGCTCTTGATTACACACTGCTTTTGCTAAATCAAACATTTTCGTCCAGGCATATATATTTTCTTCAGTTACATTTCTGTTATAGGAACGCATGGAGGAAATGACAAAACTGGTCGTGAAATATCTCAAAGACCGGTTCTCAGCTAGATGGAAAGAGCTTACGTCGAACACAGCAGAACATGTACATCACAAGATCAGCAAAAACATCTAGTATTTCACATCGAGAGAACGTAGTTTTAGAGATTGCATTATTAAACAGCTGTGGAAGATGGACATGTGGGTTTCACGGTTTCTCTTATACTACAAAACTAGCAATACGTGCAAGGAAAGTTTAGACTTGAAAGATTTCAAATAAAATATTGAAGTAAAATTTGTAAGTTCCGATGCGAAGGAATAGGGGTACCTAAAGCAGCCTCAAGGCTGATAATACTATTATCGGTAATCTTATTTTGTATTGGTTTCAGTTGCTTTTTGCAATTCATCTATTTCCCAGTCGTAGAAACCGGCGAACATTTTTTCTTTAAAAAACAAGCGCAGAGTAATGCAACAAAGTATAACCAAATTTTCTGAACTGAATTGTAACAGTGACTCATCGTCATCATAAGAATAGGAATTAGCCATTAGAATCAGACTACATATGCGTGAACTTCTGAACTTTCAGACTGATCTGTTAAACACGGATCGATGCTATAAAATGCAAGGAGACGCCACCTTTGAAGCACTTAATTGGTTTTTTTGTCCAATGATGGAAAGCCGAAATAACGCCAGGTTGCATAACATAGAAGTCGTGGAGAAATAGAGGGGAAATAAATAAAAATACCGTGAAAATACAACTTATATTAATTCTTTAGAAGATGCTTTTCGACGCCTCTTCGTGACAGAACATTTCGTTGCTGACTCAAGTAACAGGGTTGATGCCTGTGCTCAAAGTGCCTTCTGTTCCCATTAAAAAAAACCTCGTGATAAGAGGTGATTTTGGTTCGCCTGTG
>CM042748.1:29065025-29077741 GCA_022496165.2 Catalaphyllia jardinei
TTTGTGCTTGAACGATTGCTAAGTCATTATTAAAACAGGAATTTGTTATGTCCGAGTTAGTTTAGTTTTTTTTATTTAAAATCCTCAGAACAAAACAAGAACTAATTACATCCGGGTTTTCAAAATAGTTATGCTAATGTTGATGATAATGTAAATAAAGTTTCTTATTACGCAGATCCAGTGACAAGTTCTTTCCCTTTAACCAATTGGCAATAACTTTTATAGCTGTGGATCAAGTTGGAGATTAGGTATCCGATTGTTGCGTCCCTTTCCAGGAAAATAGAAAGAAAACAAACACTCGAACAGCCTGCTGCATTCAGTTAAAATTAGCAGTCAAAGTAGTATGGCGCAAGAAGTTTTGCTCTCAAATCAAGACGCAAAGACCAGTGACACATTCGGAGAATTCCTGAATCGAGTACAGACAGGAACAAAGGAGCGGGTAGACAATTTCTTGTTACCTCTAATAAGAACAGCTGAAAACGGGAGGGATTCTCAGAACGAGCTTTCAAAGCAGCTGGAAGACGCTCTTGCACAAAGCAATGTTGTTGAAGTTTGGAAACTCATAGCCAAGATCCACGAGACCGATAGCAACAAGACACTTGAAAATATTAACGAGGTCTGCAAATCCATCGCAGAGAGAGAGAACAACAAAGAAACTGTACGTCATTTCAAGTGCATTTGCAAGAAAATTTACGAGACAATTAAGAATTCTATATGCAAATGCTTTAAGTACATCTGTACGTGCAATGTAGACGAGTTTGGAGGGACGAAGACAGAAATGCGAAGCGAAGAAGAACGGAGATGGATCGAAATTCTTAGCAATCCACTGTACATCAGCCTGGAATGGCTTTGGAGGAATAATAACAATTCCCAGTACAAGAAAGGGAAAAGACGTAAAGAAAGCAAGTTTACAGACATCATTGAAGCAGCCTTGGATGACGCATATCTCCTGGAGAAAATCGCCTCTTACGAACACTATTACAGCCGAGATGAATACAAGCGTCGAGCTGAGGAATATGAGACGTTTGCTGCTGATATCGTAGAGCAAGTAGACACCTCTGATTTAAAACAGCTTCACGAAATCATGGACATTGAAGGAAATGGCTCTTTACTGATCAGAAAGCCGGCTAATTTTAATCAGAGTCTTAGTCTCCTCAAGTTGGCTGCTGATAAAAAACGGAAGAGGGTTGGTATACGCTTGGACGGAGTAAAATATCGTTTCGTCATATTTACCTCATATTCTAAAAGATCATTTCACAAATTGCAATTAATTAAAAATGCAAATGTATTGTGAGTTCTAGGAAATGATCTCAGTAAGATAATACCTCAGCATATATGCAAAAGAAATCAGAGTCAATCCAGATGACTAAACCGAGCCGAGCGTGAGATGATTTATAGACCAAGGAATAAATTATTTCTGTTTATAATCAATTTAACACTCTTTGGCAATTAATGATTTCAATTCTGTCCACTTTCAGTTCGTGGCAAGCCCCAACTGCCAATATGTTCTCAACGAGATCGTTTATCTTGGATGGCGAAATTGGCAAGATCAAGGCATAGTCAGGAAGGCTTTATGGTTCCTTTTTCAGTTTTTCCTGGTGACGATTACCTGTATCTTTTACATTCCCATTCGCTTGGTACTGCTATGCAGTTGTAGCGAATGGAAATATAACTGCTGCTGGAAGTTATACGAACTTCCTTACTCCAAGTTTATCAACCACACTATGTCGTACGTGTTATTCCTGTGTGTTCTGTTCGCCTCGTCTTTCCAGGAAAAGTTTGGAACAACTAAAACAGGCCTATCTTGGATTGGTAGGTTTCTCTTCTGAAGATGTAGCCACGGTTTGAGGCTGTCAGTCAACTTAGATATTTAGCAGATTAATGACCTCCAACTAATGGCCTAGAAATTTTTCCCTTCAGTTGGCGGAACGTTTTCTGCTTCATTAATCAGTCACCTTGAAGCACAAGGTCCATACACAAGCAAAGATGTACATTATTTCTTACAATCGATACCCATGCACTACATGTGTAACTATTATGTCTTTTGAGTGTCAAGTTATGGAAACTGAAGGCAGTTTAAGAGTAAACATAATAGTTCTATTTTGCTGAAAATACCTATTTTAAGAAAAATTGCTATGTACTAACAGTTCAGACACTTTTCAGTGCTAGAAACTGTAACGTACTAAAGCTTTAACGAACACAATAGATACAACGCTTCATCGAGCACATGGGAGAACCAATCCTAGAGCGCGCAGATCGGACGTAACAGAACGTAAACGAGGCTTTTCACGTAACCAGTCTCAAATTAGGCGGGAGTACAAAATACACCACAGTAACTATAGATATATCAACTGATAGCCCAGGAATGAGCGACCAGGCGTTGGCAATAATAACAATAAGATTCAGTACAAAGTGCTTTAATTTTCCTGGAACTAATTGTTAAAAACTGGCCAAAATTGTTTTCTGTTAATTTTCTCCTCAGACTATTTGGTCCTTGTCTTTGTTGCGGGTCTATTTCTGCAGGAAGCCTTGGAAGCCATCAGACAAGGATTATACAATTACTTTTCCAAATGGTGGAACATTGTCGACACCTCGATTGTCTTGACGTTTTCGCTGTCTTACACTGTGTGGCTGAGTGCATGGGGGTATTACGGAGAGTGGAAGCCTAGAAATTCTGCATTTATCGTGGCTGATACCTTCTACGCCAGCGCCACAGTGATGGCCTTTTTCCACTTAGCCCACGTTTTCCAAGTCAATTCAGTGTTAGGTCCTTTGCAGCTGTCGCTTTATAAAATGCTGAAAGATGTCCTCAAGTTTCTCGCCATCTTTTTACTCCTCTACATTGCGTTTGCTACTGGGGTGGCCAAGATATACTCTTACTATGTTGCTTCGCAGATCAAACTAGGAGAATTGAACGACAGCCGCGGCTACCAGCCGTTTCATCCCTATGGCAAGTGAGTATAACAAGAGATATTAAATTTGACAGAATTACAGTGTCGACTGAACAAAATTAACAAGTGATTTGAAAATGGCACTTGTTATTCTTTCTGTGGGAGCCTTGAGCTCAGGTGTTAGCTACGCCATGCATGCTGACGAGGCCTATCAAGGCCGAAACGGCTGTCCATGGCGGCCAATATTCTGAGCTCATTTTTTTGGTAGTTATAAACAATAATTGGATGAGGTTTTTGTGATATCGGGAATAATCAAGGTCGAGGCAAGTGTAATCAGCCGAGGCCGGAGGCCGAGGCTGATTACACTTGCCGGGACCTTGATTATCCCCGATATCTCAAAAACCGAATTCAATTATTGTTTTATTATACATTGTTTTAGGGAAAATATGTATGAAATGCAAGTAGATTTTATTTGTGCTTCTAAAAATACAAGGACAAACGCACCAAGCGGCTGCGTCTTTCGAAACCATTCAAGTGCTCATTAGCCAAAGGAATAATACGCAGGCACACAGCGCGAGGTATAATCTGCACATATAATTGGATAGGAGATTATACCTTAATCATCCTTGTCCACACAATCACGTGAATTCTCAAAATAAGCAGGGAGCTCTTGGCCAATCAGAATACTAATAGTGAGTACAATGCATAATAATAGGGCTAATCGCCTTTGTGCGCTTTCTCTAGCTTTTACTTTCCCCCTCACTCTACTTGAACAAAATTAAACCACGGAGTGGATTAAAACTTATTGTGGATTGCTCCTTTCAGGCACAGTGACGCTTTCATTGCAGTTTTTTGGCTGTTACTTGGTCTCGTGGAAGAAGACAAAATCTCAGTGGAAGATCCTGCCTTTTCACTAACGGCCACATTTGGTCGCATTTTTATGATTGCGTACGTGGTCTGCACCGTTATCGTAGCTTTGAACATGCTGATCGCTATGATGAATAACTCATTTGACAGAATCATGGTAAGCTTTTTCTGCGAAACAAACATGTTTTCAGTTTTTTTAAAGTTAATTTTGGTAAATATTAACGCGAAGGGATCTTTTGGTAAACGAGTTTAGAGCGAAACACCAACAAAGAAATAAAAAACAAAACAAATTAGAAAACAAACTTACAAACTTAAAGGATTCGCACTTAGGATACTGAGATACTTAAATGAGCACCTCGTCCAAACTACTTGGGTATTTGTCAATAACGATAATTATAATAATAAAAATAATAATAATAATAATAGTAATAATAATAATAATAATAATAATAATATGGAGAAGAAGAAGAACGCCTTTATTGACAGATTCTTAAACAATCTTAAATTTACGATTTACAATATATGATCTACTACTACTACTATTACTACTACTACTGAAAAAAACAAGTAGTATGCTCATAGAAATGCAAATACTAATACTAATACTAATTCCTATAGTAACAATAAAAAAAATGCTTGAAGGTTTACTCTATGTACACCCGTTTCAGTTTTTTCCTCAGTCAACTCTACTAAAAAACAGTATAACTATTAAAGAACATTACAATTCTCGTATAAAAAATAGCCTACATAACTAGTGACAAAATTAAAACTTCTCATGAGGAAATGACTGCCTCCAAGAAATAACATTATAATGATGATGATGATGATGTTAATGGTGATGTTGATGATGATGATAACATAAAATTAATGTTCAATCTTGCCTCTGATTTTGTGACAGCGCTTCTAAAGTTGAATCGTTCGTTGTCGAGGGGTTGAAGGCGTGGTTCAACTTCGACATCCTTGCAAACCTAATAATAATAATAATAATAATAACAATAATGATAATACTAATAATAATGATAATGATAATGATAATGATGATGATGATGATGAAGAAGATGATGATAATGATGAATTTTCCTATGACTGTGAAAAATGAGGGAGTCGACTTACATATGTTCCTTCCTTACATCATAATAATAATAATAATAATAATAATAATAACAAACTAGGAAAATTGACGACAGCCGCGGCTACCAGCCGTCTCATCCCTTTAGCAAGTAAGTATAACAAAAGATATTGAATTTAACAGAATGACATTGTCCACGAGCTAAACAACAACAACAACAACAACAGTAATAAAAATAATACCAAGACTTCGTAGCAGCACGAAGTAAAATATCGCTTTGATGATCCATACGATGTTTTTGAAATTCATCTTTAATCAAGACATGTTTCGGATCCATCGTCTCTGACAAACATTCCCACATCTTTAAGCACTTGAGAGGTTCTGAAAATTGTCGCTCCCTTTGTTCAGAAGACTGTTTTAAAATCCTCGACTCTGCTTCCACACGTTTCCAGTTGAAAATTGAAGAAGCCATGCGTATCCTTTGGGAGCAGCCATCTTTAAATTCCCAAGTCAAACATCTTAATTTATCACTTTCATACTAACTAGTTTCTTTTCTTAGTTTAAATAGTTTGGTGTTTTTTTTGTTTTATTTTGTGGTTGTGTGTTTTTATTCTGTTCTCGCCTTCATCCTTAATTATTCATGTTATAGCTCACTTTGTTACACTATCTATTGCTCAACTTTAGTTTATTTCTCGTTGTACAACTGACGATGGATAATGTTTCATCCGAAACATGTCTTGATTAAAGATGAATTTCAAAAACATCGTACGGATCATCAAAGCAATAATAATAATAATAATAATAATAGTCAACGGGTTACGCTCACGCGCCCCGTCATACTATTTTAATTGTACATCGCATACAAATGTTTTAACTGCTGATAATAATAATAATAATAATAATGATGATAATAATAATAATAATAATAATCTATGAGCCTCTGAAAACCATTTAAATTAATAGTTTTAAAAGAACCTGGCTTAAAAACGATTTTTCGACCGGCTAGTTCTAGCTGAGTATAATAGTCTCTTCGAGCATTGTATCATCACAATACACTTTTCTTGCAACTGAAATCTGTTTCCCGACTATTCTTAGGAAAACGCTTTTGTAGAGTGGAAATTCTCAAGAACCCGTATGTGGCTGGAATGGATTGACAAAGGCAACGCCATCCCCGTGCCTTTCAACATTTTCTATTGTGTTCTGAGCTGTCTGAGAGTGTTCTTTGTTTGCTGTAACCCTTGTCATGCTTGTCGGCGCTGTAACCCTTGTCGGCGCTGTAATGCTAGTTGCTGCTGTCAAGAGGTACGTCGTGAGCTTTTAGCAGGAGCAATTTATTGAGTTAAACTAAAGCTGATTGCTGCAAATCAGTGAAAAAGTAGTACACTTTTGTTCTTGTTTTTTGGTTTGTAGTTATGCATACGAAACTTATGCACTATAACAAATCAGTTCATCACGGTGTCCCGGAAAAATCTCTAAAATCAAATTACATTATTTGAGCTATTATAATTAGTTGTCTGGGGGCATTTTGCGTACGAGCGAGAATACTTAGTGTAATTTTAATGCTTTTTGACTTAAAATGCCGTAAAATCGCCATAATAGACCGGGGAAGAGAGGGCTTCACGAGGCATGGTTTCAAAAAATATCAAATATTTTTTGCTCTTTCATGTTATATTTTACTCAAGCTGTCGCTACTTTGCATAAAAATTTACTCCAATAATTTTTTGGTACTTTTTACTCGTATCTATCCGTATGTATTCGTATGTACCCGTATGTTACCCGTATGTTTGTTGTATGTTAGTCGTATGTATTCGTATGTATCCGTATGTTCCGTATGTTACTCGTATGTTACCCGTATGTACTCGTGTTGGTGTTTTAGTCATTACACGATTTCACTGCAACGTAGACGTCTGTCTATTTCAACTTGTCATGACCCACTGTTGTAGTAAACTGACCCAAGCCGACATCTGTCAGTGCGGAGGGGATTTTAACACCTAATCATACCAATCTTGTCGAAGGTTCTCCTCTCTTTTCTCTATAAAATAAAATCGGATATAAGGATAAACATCTTTAGATCGTGTACGCGCGTCTTCCAACTGAATTGGCCGAAAATCGGCAGGTATGTTCCAGGTTAGCTCCTTCGAAAAACGGTGTCAGGCTTTGTTTAAATTCGCTTCCCTTTCAGAGTTATGGAATCTTTAGAAACACCCGCGGTCAGAATTTCAGACTTTAGGAGAGTGTGGAAAAAATACCAAACCACATCTGGAAAATCGCCGACACCCTTTTTGAGGGTGATGTGTGAGAAAACATTCGCAATGTTGACCGCGCCGCTTCGAAAATTCACGCGCGGAAGCGAACCAGTTGAAGCGAAGCAGTGTTTCTGGGCATTTATTTTCATATCGCCGCAAAAATGACTTTTTAGAGGATTTCAAAAGTATGATTGTATTCTGTAACTATTAAGCTTTTAGAAAATGTTTAGGTTGATGGGTTGTCTTTCAAAGCACCAGCGTAAGAGCGCGTTTTCCAAACACTGTCGATCTACCTACTATGATACCTTAACTTCGTTCCAAGAGTTTAGAAAAGAAAACAATGTTCTCAAGTGGGTATGTGAAAGGAGTACATTTTTTTAATAAAAGGCATACAACAGGGTTTACACACTAATTATTGTTTTACTTTTCTTAGAGGCCAAATGGCCCAGACCAAGCAACTCACAGACTGGCTCACATCGTGATGTCAGTGTAGTGAAATGAGGCTGCAATCACAATGTAATTTTGATAATTTACAGGTCTAAATAATATACATGAGGGTAAGGGGCGGACCTTGGTTGAGTTTGCAGTTTGTGTGCTATTTCATATTAAATCAAAATATAACCTCCCACGCACAGATTTTTTTAAAACTTTGACTACAGGTAGAAAGTTATAAGATTAGATTAAAAACGTTAAAAAATAGGGGTCACCGAAATCGTTTTGAAGATAAGGCGTACCACAGACCATAGCATTTCTAGGATTTCCTGTCATTCGACGCGATTCTGGTCGGATACATTACTATCGACATATATTTAATTTGAAGAATCATATCTACGTTATGTTTGCTTAACACAGCATATATAAGCCTATTTGATAGATCTTTGCTACGTATGTCATTAAATCGGCTAAAATTAGCCTTAAAACCCACAACTTCTAAGTCACCCACACCTGTATCCTTGTACCAATTCGATCCTGTTTGAACAGTATATGAAAAATAATTAAAAGTTCTCACGCACAGATTTTTTTTTTGGTTTTTTAGTATAATGGAAAGAATCAGAAAAGGAAGTGATCTGCCGAAAAAAAGAAGGGGTCACCGAGCATCTAACAGAAATATCCGCACACCAAGTTAACGCAAGGGTCATTAGCTCTATATTTTGTTGAGTTTTTGACTCGGTACGCGCGCTTGAAAATGACGTGGCGCGCTCGTGACCAATGAATGGCGTGCGCACTAGAGATGCGCAGTAGCAATGGGCGCGAATGTCCTTAAGGTGGCCGAACACAGTTTTCGCGCGCGCTTTTTCTGATGCAATTTAACGCAGGAACAAGGATTTCAAAAAACAAACATGCCGTCAATAGAGCGATCATTTTATCTACTCAACACCCGCAGTATCTGTGTTATTTTTCTCTATAATTGACCACAGTGTATTAATGGCCTTAGTCTTTTGTTACAAAGATATGTTAGAAAAGAAAAGATGCAAAGAACTCAGCAATTTTCAGCTTTTAAACAGCTTATTGGATGAGGTTTTTGTGATATCCAGAATAATCAAGGTCGAGGTAAGGGTTATCAGCCGAAGATCAAAATGCTTTGCGGCCCTACATGACATGATTACCCGTGACCTTGAGTGTCCTTGCCATGATAATTGTATAATCTACAGTTATGACTTCACGGGCGCTGATTTCGAAAATTCACTGTATGCTTTCGGCCAATCAGAAAAGAGTTAGAGAGTTCAATGTATAATAATGTTTGTTACCGAAAGAACCCAGTTAAATGCAACGCATGCGCAGTTGCTCGAAAAATTGAGACCGATTGCTTTAGCAGAAACGGGCCGATTTCTAACGATGCCGTCGTTAGAATTTCAAGAAATTTGGCAAAAAAAATAGATCAGAGACCTCATAAATGATCTATCACAAAGAATCTGAATTTTGACAGAGAATTTTTAATAATACAGAAAACGATTAACGGCGAATTACGAAAATCGCCTATGTCAAAATTTTATTAGAACAGTGTTGGCAGAAGGAATTTAATGTCAATTTGTGGTGCGCAAAAGATAAAAACAATCTAACGACTAGATTTTTTTTAAATGAACATAAATCGTTATTTAAGCCTTGCTTTTAACCAGCCCCGTTGCCATGGCAACATCACACGCCCTAGTCAAAATGCGAGAATAAATGCTTCTGTAATTAACCTTCACTTTTCCAAAAAACGGGCGCCAAAGTATAAATAGTTTAAAAGTAATGGTGAATTTGGAATAGGCATTTGGAAACTGTGTCCTGCCACCTTAACTGACATAGCTATTTACTTTTCTTAGAGGCCAAATGACCCAGAGCAAAGCGATTCACAGCGTGAGGTCAGTGTGGTGAAATTAGGCTGTAAGTATGTATATTACAGCCACAATATAATTTAGATAATTTACAGGTCTAAATGATATTTAAGGATAGGGGGCGGACCTCGGGGTGGAGCTTTCCAGTAAAAAGCTTTGTAGCCTTTCTCCCCACCCCTGCTGGCGTAATAGTCAGTGTCTCTAATAAAATCTTAAATTATGTCGCATCATCTCTATTGTGTTGAAAAGATCACCCTTTATAACATTCCTTATCGCTTAACTGACAGAGATATTTACTTTTCTTAGACGCCAACTGACGCAGAGCAAAGCAACTTACAGAGTGGCTCGCAGCGTGAGGTCAGTGTAGTAAAATGAGGCTGTAGGTATGTATATTACAAGCACAATACAATTTAGATAATTTACAAGTCTAAATAATATACAAGAGGGTAAGGGGGCAGACCTCAGGGTGGAGCATCCCCGTAAAAAGCTTGGTAGCCTACCCCCCTCCCCCCACCCCCCTCCCCCCACCCACCTCCTCTGGCGTAATAGTCAGTGTCTCTTTAATAAAGATCATCTCTATTCTGTTGAAAAGATAATCTTCTATAACATTACTTATCGCTTAACTGACAGAGGTATTTACTTTTCTTAGACGCCAACTGACGCAGAGCAAAGCAACTCACAGAGTGGCTCGCAGCTTAAGGTCAGTGTAGTGTAATGAGGCTGTAAGTATGTATATTACAATCACAATATAAGTTAGGTAATTTACAGGTCTAAATAATATACATGAGGGTAAGGGGGCAGACCTTAGGGTAGAGCCTCCCCGTAAAAAGCTTTAAAGCCTTTCTCCGCCCCCCCCCCCCCCCTGCTTCCCACCACCACCCCCGTTGGCGTAACGGTGAATTTCTTTTTAATAAAAAACTTAAAATATGTCGCATCATCTCTGTGCTGTTAAAAATTGTATCTTCTATAACATTACTTATCGCTTAACTGACAGAGCTATATACTTTTCTTAGACGCCAACTGACGCAGAGCAAAGCAACTCACAGAGTGGTTCGCAGCGTAAGGTCAGTGTAGTGAAATGAGGCTGTAAGTATGTATATTACAATCACAATATAATTTAGATAATTACAGGTCTAAATAATATACGTTAGGGTAAGGGGCGGACCTTGGGTGGAGCCTCCCCTGTAAAAAGCTTTAAAACCTTTCTACTGGATTTTTACACAAACAGAACTAAGCAGCATCTACAGACAAATCTATTGTCACTTATTGGGCCTAAACGCTGCTCTATCCAAACATATCCAACTAGTCTTTTTTTCTGTGTTATGGAAACGCTGTTAATCTTCTTCATATACGAAATTTAGATTTAAGTAATGTGAAGTTCTTGTAAACTGGGAGCAGCGGAACTCAACTTGGTTAGCGATATAAAGCGGGACATACCTAAATTCGGCACTGTCTACACTCAAACTGGAGCAACTTACGGCGGAACTTACGGTGGACCTCCGAATTAGATCTTCCGATGCTCTACCGACTGAGCTACGAGGCCAGTACGAGAGCAGGTCGGGGGAGTTTAGATAGTGAGTCGCGGTAAATGTTCAAATGTTATAGATATATATGGGAACCACGTAGCACCCGTGAAATAGGAATTATTATTTTTTTTTTGAATGTGTTAATCCTACTTCCGGCACCCAAACACATTAAAAAAATAATAATACTTAGTAATTTTTGATTAGTTCGTTCTGAGCATGCGCATGCAAGTTATCCTGGACTCTCGTTTCGCCCCCCTGGGTTTCAGCCCCTATAAGGGGTGGGAAGAAAGGAGAGTTCAGTGACTGGACTATAACCCATATATATTGGAATCACAATATAAGTTAAAGGGACACTATCACGATGTAGCGCAAGCGCGAACTTGACTGGTTTCTTTCATCGGAAAACAATAGAACTGTCACTTTGTCGCGTCATGCCGACGCAACAAAGTGACGGATAAGCGCTATTTATATCCCATTTGCCACTTGCGTTCATTTCTCAATTACAGGAAGAAAGGTCAACTCCCTCAACTAGTCAGGGAAAGCGACTTGTTTCTTCATGTTAAACGGCAAATAAAAACTGTATTGACCAATATAGTGGTGGAAAACACCGCACGAGTAATGCAAAAATAAGGCAGCGGTAAGTCCGTGGTTCATAACAAGCCTGAATATGCTGATGTGCAAATGTTATGATGGAAATTTTACTGATTTTATACACGAATCCTTATTATATTTACAAAACTGTCCTGGTAACTAAAAACAAATAAATCGGAGTCAGTCTCACAGAGTATACCTGAGCGAAGAGAACCTGATAGAATGTCTGAATATCGAGAAAGAAAACAAACGAGTAAAGGTCTGCTTGCTCGAGTAAAATGTTAATGTCAGTCTTTCCCAAGCCTCGTGAATCAGTTTCTTTGCAAAAATCCTGCTATGTTGCTGGTTCCATTACTTCTCAGTCCTTTTCCGATTTTCTAAAGCTTTCTGACAGCTGTCAGGAGAAAGCCGTCTTTGTCCAGCGCCATAACACTTCCCTCCACTCGAAGTTCTGTCAAGCGGCATTGAAGTTAACACCGAAATGTCTCGATTACACACAAATTGACACTTAACGAGAACCGTGTATCACTGATCTTTGATTCTAGTTTTAAGGCAAATCCAAAGTTGATTGAGGAGGATGCAAACGGAGTTTTGAAAGCTCTATATCAATTCACGCATCTTTGAATTCTTGACCTTCTGAACAAAAATCAAACTCTTGCGCATGCGCAGAAACGTGATTGTGGTCCTTTAAGTAATCGGTACACGTAAACGACAGGGTAAATCATATACATAAGGGTTAGGTGGTAGACGTCGGGATGGAGCCTCTCGTAAAAAAAGAAAAAAAAACTGTCAGAATAATCTACAAGTCCTTCAATACTTTATCTAAATTCTCTTCACTGACACTTTGAAAACGCCAAGAAGCGGCCGTCATTTTTAGTGTTGACAAGGGCCCATTGCGCTACTTACTATCTATCACCAGTGAATAGCGTACCCAAGCAGAGAACGGCATTCGTGTTAGAACGCTAGTAGATTAATCATACTAAGACTGGATAGAAATACGATACGTGTTTTCTATTTCTTGAATATCAAATTACCTTCAAGCAAATGTTAAAAAAGTTAGAACCAAAAGCAAAAGTTTTGTTATATTTATAGTGATAATGTAACTTACATTTATTTAGGGAGAAAATCACGAAGACGAAAACTGCATACCTCAGGTAACGCCCATTTATCTTTCTCCGTTAATTTTGTTAGGACCTTCTCTTTTCTCT
>CM042748.1:29087741-29103017 GCA_022496165.2 Catalaphyllia jardinei
TGAATATTTTTTTAAGGTCGAGGCTAACCCTGTAGAAATGCGTTGTCAGTGCTTTTATTCAGCGGTAATGGCGAATTCGAAACTGGACTATTGCAACACATGCACTCACCTAGCAAAAAGAAATGCCGTGGGAAGAGGGTCCACATCTCGACTCAACGAAACTCCGTGATTGGTGACCCAACATTTTGGAAAGGCAAGAAAGTTTCAAAGGACGAAAATGGCCGAACGTAAGCTTGCATCACCATGAAGACGAGAAAATCTCACATAAAGCTTCAACGAAGGATGGTAGTTCTAAAAATGGTGGCTACTAACGAAGAGAGCGCCCAGTTAGCATTTTTGAAGAATTTATCAGCCGCCGGGCGAACGAAGCAAGGAACGTCCATGGTTCGAAAAACTTTACAAGAACTTTCAAACTTCGTTCAGTGTCACTTCGTTGACGAAGATTTCTAGGTAGTCTTTAATTCCCTTTCAAATTCACTTGGCTTTCGACGTTTGAGCTCAGCTTTTCCGAATAAGTTCGTGCTTGTATCTCTAGCTCCATGTCATAGTTAAAATCAAAGCTGTAAATTTTTTTATAAAACGTTTTCATGGTAGTTTTGACAGCCAGCTGAATAACGCTTTAACCATTTCGAAGTGCATTGCGACAACGGGTGTTTCGCTCTGAACTCTAAAGGCCCGTTTACACGGGCGATTTTTGTCGCGGCAACTCGATGCAATTTTTGTCGCGCTAAAGTTGCAACAAGTTTTAAACATGTTCGAAACCCCTGCGATATCGCGGCGACAAATCGCACTGAAAATCGCACCTGGTTTACACTTGCGATTTTGAAGTTGCAACTATAGCGCGACAAAAATTGCATCGATTTGCTGCGACAAAAATCGCCCGTGTAAACGGGCCTTAACTGAGAGACCTAACTGACTGGACGACTATGCTTGACTCGGCAATTAGCTCGGAAAACAAGTAAAACAAGCCGAGTAGATCATTCATCAAAAAGTCACTCGTGCGTTCAGAGTTTTGACAGCTTTAAAGCCAATGAAATTGAACTTGATGTTACAAACTTGGGACTTGTTCGTCTTTGTGGTTCGTTTAGTGCGCAAGAAAAAACAATTTAGAAGAGAGCTTTGGAGAAAAGTGTTGAAAAAGTTAGAGTTACAAAGCTACCGAAATATTTTAATCACCGCGCGGCTTCATTAAAACAAACCTCGTGGAAATTACTAAAAAGTCCGATCTGTTCAAGCGTATAATCAATCCCCAATTGTTTTAATCCCCAATTGTTTCTAAGACATACCGTCACTCTGCCGACTGTGCACCCCGGACGGGTGCACAGTTTGGGGAGAGGGTTGTATTTTAACGGAAAGTTTTAACTGTGCCCCCGTCCGTTAAGTGGCATTTGTCACGCAGGAGCGGTCGCTAATGTTGATTTCAAACTGTGCCGTAGTTCATTGGATGGTCACACGATACGCCGGAAAGTTTAAACCTCTAGCAGTGAAGCAAAAATTGTTCGAATTGGAGCGGAAAGTTTTAAGATTTTTCCAAGCCGACCGGAAAAGGGGACCAATGGACTATCCTTCTTTGCGCTGAAGGGAAAAATCGAGAAGCGGACTCGAATTTCGGCGAAAAAACGGCCTCGCGGTTCAGGTCTTTCGAAACAGCAGTGTCCAGCCTTGACTTCGTCTATAGAAAGCCACGACAAACACCTGAAAACCCCCCAAAAACGACGAAATAGCCCAAATGGATAACAGAAATCAGGCAAGCTGAGTTTATTCACTTAATTTCATTCAAAAAAGTAACATTTTATTTCATTGCGTGATTTTATCCTTCGTTATTATAAATTCCATACAATGCCTTGTAGAGCGCTCAAATTCTCAACGGCCCAATGTGTAACACAACACCGGGCACTTTAGTCAGTCACGTCTCGCTCGATACGCGTACATAAATCATTAATATTTGATCGATATTTTGATCGAGTTTGGGACGCCTGTGTGAACACAAATGAAGTAACAGAGAATTAACTCTGACCACCGAGGTCAAAAGATTTTTTCTTTACCTCGTGTGGTTCCCTGATTCCCTTTACTAACGCCTAGTGGGTTATTCATGGGTTAAATTAGTACTAAAATTTACACTTCAGAGTTAATTCTCTGTTACTTCATTTGTTTCTAAGACAGACCGATTTCCTATTCTAAATCGTTACTTTTTTACCGGGGTTACGTTTCGTGAAAATAGAGGTCGAGCAAAAAAAAGCATTTATAGACGGATTCTTGTTACGTGGCGGCCATAGTGCATTTTAAATGCACGGTCATCGAGTGCGAGGCCTGGTTACCTACGCAGTGAACAACAAACGTGAAGAAACGCAATGAACCAGTATCAGTGCAAAGCAAATACACGTTACCGAAACCCAGCGGGGAAAAACGAGGGTGACCCAATTACCATTAATTTTTATTTTCGTGGTCCAAGTTTTGAAACCAACCACAGAGCGATTCAGGATTACTTTGACTCCAAATTGAAAAGAACTCTTAATAACAACTACTCAAATGCAATCCTTCTTTCTCATTGGTTTATCTCTGTACTTACTGGCTCAACGTCGACGTATGTTTCGTCCGCACTTTTCGATGGGTGAAGTCCGTGGACTTCTTCCACCAGAGACTTGTTGCCTTGGTAAAAGTGAGGGGGCGACATAGCAACAGGGGGGTCTAGGAAATGTCAAAAATGATTGATTACCCAATAGAACACATTGAGATTTCGATGAAATGAGGAGCTAAAACATCTAGTAGCAGCTTAAGAGAGCTACGTCACTGTTTCGCATCTTGATAAGTTTAGCCTAAATTTTTTTCAAGTTCGTCCTTTGTGATCCGCGTCAATCTTCTTCATCCTTAACCATCCTTGTTCCTTTATTGTTTATTGTTATCTCTTAGGTGGTTTACCATCTTTGTAAACAAATATTTTCACGTTTCCTTCGATTTAAAGGCAATTTCGTCCCTAAACAAAATGACTCAAAATACCTTCCTTAAAGTCGTTTCTCACTATAAGTGGTTAGCAGATTGCCATTTACCGCCTTTTCTACAAGTTTGGACGTCAAGAAAATTTCAAAAATGACTTGACCCTCCTCCGGCCCAAAGATTAAGCTTTCAAATTCTCTCCTCTTTCTTGTATTCAACTATGAGCGGCAGCTACCTACTTTATGACATTATGGTACTTTCAAAGACTTTTGATGTTCATGTGAGAATTCCATATCGATTTAATTGAAAGATAATATAGTTACCTTTAGGGAGCCGTTTCTTTCAAAATTAAGACCCCTCCCCACCCCACTTAAATAAGTCAATCGAAGAAGCCGTTTAAACAAAAAGTAAGTCCAGGATTTACAAGGCTCAATATAACAAGTACAGGAGTCCAATCTACTTACTTAGTGGCTGGCAACGGCTAATATTTAGCAAGCCAGTTGGCAGGCACTCAGGAGGCACACAGAATCCTTTGTTAGGAAGATACACTTGACCGCTTAGGTAAAGTTCATCTGGACCCGTGAAGCGGTACAGTTTAATTCCCCTAAAAGTGACTTCTGACTCGAACACAAAATAAAAGGATCTGTAGGATGAAACGAAAAGATTTCATGTGTATAAAAATCATTTCTCTCCGATGATGGGCTGAAGGTACACACTTAGGGACACGTTGCGGGTGAGACAAGTTCTGTTTCTGTCCCCGCAACAAGTTGCATGAAACTGAAATGGTTTGAATTCGTGAGACAGGAAGCAAGAACAGAATGGCTCCAAATGAATTTTAAATGTCGAATCATGTGCAATGTTCATATCTGCAAACTGTCCTCGTACAACATAGCAATGAAGCAATCCGCTTCTAGTTCACCAGCTTATGTATTGTCCCTGAAACATGCGTACTATGCGTACACACGACGGGGCTTATTGTCTCCGCAACATGTCAACATCGACTGATTGCGTCACCTTCCCGCTGATGCAGTGCAACTGAGAATGATTATCGCTATTACCTTTTCGTTCTGTATCAGATTTGGTTTCATATTTTTTTCCACTTCAAAATCTCCAAAACTTGTGTGATAGATCTAGCAGCCTCAAACTCAATTCGAAACATACATGTAACAAATATCTACCGGCTACTCTACCGAATCACATTCAGATATCTGGGTTCAGGGGTGTGAAGGGTTAAAGTAAGTATGTCGTGATCTTGAGCAAGGCCCACATACTTTACTCTCGCAGTGCTTCTTATCCAGACAGGAAGAGAGCAAAGGCACTGGCAAATTAGCAACTTTTAGCATTATTGTATAAAATAGGTTGGGGTAACTTGAGGTGGACTGCCATCCAACTGTACAATTGTTAGCTTCATGAGCTTATAGGATCACCCACATGTGCACTGGAAAAGTTAGAGGTTGTACTCAAGATATTTTTACCTGCAAACTTCAGGAGAGAAAGCATACAGCGTGTCTTTTTTAGTGACACCAGGTGAGAACTGAGTACCATCTGCAAATATAAAACAAAATTAGTTAAACATCTCTATTCCACCTTTTTCATTTAGCAGTAATTCAAGTACAGGAAACAATCCAAACTAAATCCTGTTCCTCATACTGTAAACTTTTACTATTATAATAGCAAAGGATTATGTACCAAAATACTGTACCTGTTCCGTTGATCATGTTTGCATATTTGTCACTCCACCATGATAAATGACTGCAAAGAAGAGGGAAAATGGGTTAGCCCTGAGAAACTACAAACAAATGGGAATTAGAATTATGTAAGTTACCATGCAGAGCTTTTAGGAAACAAGAAGAGCAAGGAAAAACATGATGGGAATCTACACAATTTTAAATTTTAAATAAAATGAAGGAAAATAAAGATTAATGTCGTTATTGTTGTTGTTGGATTACAATTTCCACAAAACTTTTGACGAACGGCTTTTGAAGTTCGTCTGGAATTGCTAAAGTTCGCTACGAAATGGATGTTACTAAACTGGTAACAGGAATGAGAAATGGAGATTGAGAAATGGAGAATGAGAAATGGGGAATGAGAAAGGGGGAAGGAGGAATGGGGAACGAGGAATGGGGAACGAGGAATGGGAAACGAGGACTGGGGAATACGGAATGGGGAGCGGGGAATGCTAGTGTGGGAACGAGTGTACAGCGGTTACTCGCCTGATAATTCCAAATGGCAGGCAAAGGAAAAGGCAGGTGTTGGGTGACATCTGGGAAAATTCAGCTGTAGTGTTTTACAAAAGGATCAGCAAATACTGTACGTCAATGCCATCCCATTTCACCAATGTACAAATTTGTAATTCCTAATCGACATAATCATAACGTCTAAGGAGATTCCGAGACATTCTAACTACACCGAATGGTGTGAACTTCACTCACAATGAATTTCTTAACTTCCCAAAAAAGTTCAACGTGAAATTCACAGCATCGTTTCCAAGTGCACAATTTGATTGATAACTATACGTAATGAAGTTGCCAAGTTCATAGCGAACTTTAATAATTTCAAACAAACTTTGGATACCTTTGGGAATGGAAACAATTTTCCAAACGTTTTATGAAGCACACTATAATAATGATGCTACTTTTGAGATTATGATTCACTAGTCCTGTGAACACATGTACCACCCCCTTAAAGCATGCATTGTTGCATGGTTTAATAATATGCATCTCCAGCATACGTAAACAGTGTATAATTATCCATGCACACCCACCCTAAAGATGTAAAGGGGGTACGTTTCTAAAGAAACTGTGGTGCTGCGTCGGTGGGAGTATTACAAGATAATTTGATTTTATCAACTGAGTTGACAATGTGAATTAGCCACCGTAAAGAGATTCAGAACCTGACGTTTCCTGCGCTAGCCATTCGTCGGAGCGACTCGCTCCAACGAAGGGCTAGCGCTCGAAAAGTCAGCTTCTGAATCTCTTTACGGTGGCTAATTCACATTATCAACTCAGTTGATAAAACCAAATCACCCTTAAGATGGCCAATAGCAATTCCAAGGTGGAGGAGGTTTCAACCAGCCATTAAAAAAATGAAAGTATGGAAAACTGGAAATGCTGGAGCAACAATGAGAAGGGCTGGGGGTAACCCATAAAAACTTCTCTGGTAAGGGTATGGATACATGTAGTTTGTGGAACAATGCAGATCATTGGGACAGTGTCACCCTATTTGGCAACTTTATAAAAAGCTAGAAGGTGTCTTTGCATCAATTTAAGTCCAAAAGTAATGGTCTAGATTTGTTATGAAAGACTATTTGAAGGTACTGAAACTGTTTGCTGTCGCCTGTCGCTACAGATGGCAAGGATGGAAATGGATTGAAACTTGAAAAAATTGGCCAATTTTTTTTCAAGATTTAATGCTATGTTTTCAAAAAATCCTCAAGAAATTTATTATGGTTAGTCCTCTCTGATAAAATTCATATGATATCTTCGTCGTAGCTTTACAGAAGCATTTTGTTTATGAGGAAAGCCCCAAAGTAATGATTTTAGCAAAGAATTTACCAAAAACTGCAAAATCCTCATGACACTGCCCCTCTAATACTAAAAATATTTGAATCTGACTACAAGCGGAAACAGAAGGTGTTAAGATACCAAAAGACCAAAATGTTTGATTGAGTGAACACTTACGACTCTCCTCTCCACATAGTGTATTGTTCAAGCTTGCTAATGTCAGTTCTTCCAGTATTGATAGCACTGATGCCATAATACGTGTTATTGTACTAAAACAATACAAATACGACTGAATCAAAACAGGATCATATCATTTGTATATAAAATTGTTGTAATAACAATAACAATAATTCTTCCTCTTCTTCCACTTCCGAAGGTACATGTGTTGGAGGAGTGATTAATATGAATTTCTCATTATTTATAATAACAAAAAATAACACATCCTCATCAGTGAATGACAAGAGTATATAACATGTACACACTACAACTACAACGTCAAGCAAATGTCAAGCGGGCCCAGATCCCTGTCTTTGGGGATCAGCAGGACTATGCTCTATCTTACCCCAAGTGTTTAGTGGTCTTATTTGTAGGACGACTAGATAAAAAAGGGCAATAAATACTGACAAAGTAACATAACATAACAGTAGCAAAGAGGCAAATGTTCACGGTCCTCTGTTCATTATTCAATGTTTAGGATTTATTGTCAAGCGTTCATGGTTCTTAAAGGCCTTTCTTGTTGTAGTCCATGAGCCTCCTCAATGCCAATGCTGTCTTGGGGGGTTGGCATTTGGATGTGGGAGGAGTCAAGGCCAATGGGCTCTCAAGAGTGGGTGGTTGAGTGCTGATGGTCTGTTGGGGCTCTGCAACAGCCTCTGGTAGTGGTGGTGGTTCCGGAATAGGACAAGATGGAGTGCTGACTGCTGATTCTGGGTAGCTGAAGCTGGAATGTGCTGGGGCAGCGGTAGTGGGAACTGTGCTTGTTGGGCCTTGGCAAGGGGTGGGTTCTGCAGTTGGCTGATTGGAGGCTGGAGTAGTGGGCAAGCAGGTTGTTGGTCGCAGAGTGGGTGAGGCGGCAGGTTTGGCAGGCAGCTTAGTGATGTGTCTGGAGTCATCATAGATGGTGCGTCGAGGTTGTGGTGCTTGGACGGGGACATATTTCCTCAGGAACTTGCGATTGCAAAGGGTGATTCTACCGGATCCATCAACACATACTACATACATATTGGTTAAATTGACGGACCTCAATGATGACGCCTGTCTTGTCCCACTTGTTAGGATGTGCCGGTGGTGTACTCCCCAATCCTTGAGGAATTGACAGGTGGCGGATGTGGTGAACTCAGGGCCACCATCTGTCGCACACTCATCTGGGATGCCAAATGTTCCAAATATGCGTCGTAAACAGTCAATTAGGCTCTTGGATCCTGCTTGTGCCTGTTTGATGATGGGCCAGTTTGAATACCTGTCAACCACAACAAGGCAGTTCTTACCCTTGGAGTGGAAAAAGTCAGCAGATATGCACTGGAAGGGATATGCAGGCACGACAGGAGGGAAGGGTGGGGCATTAGGTTGGGAGGGTGCCATACCATTGCAGTAATGACAGTCTGCCCAGGTGGCAGGCCAGAAAATGGTCGTTTCTGCACATGCAGTCATGGAGGTCACGCCCTGGTGGAACAAATGAAGGACAGTGTGGACATGTTGTGGAGGGAGGGTGGGATGACTGTGCATGCTTTGTAAAGTACTACGCCATCCACTGTGTACAGGTGGTCACGAAACTGATGGTATTCATGGAGTGTTGGTGGTAGCTCATGGCAAAATTCAGGGAAGCCTGATTCAATGATGGATATGAGCCGTACCATGTGGGTATCACTTGCTGTGGCCACTTTGATGCCATCTCAAGTGATGGCAAAGGTGGGCAGGGTGTTTAGGGATGAGGACACCAATGATTCCAGCTCGTCATCTATGGTAGTGTAGGATACTGGAGCCTCTCTGCAGCAGATGCGGTTGAACAGGGATGGGATAGCTGAAGCACCTGAGGCTACTATGTCACCTGGTAGTGGCATCATGACTGGGTTTGTGGGGCCAGTAGGATGGCTGGAGACTGCATTGGCAATTTTGTGTCGTACGCCAGGAATGTGCAACATGCAGAATTTGTAGTGCAGGGTTTTCTCCTAAAGGTTACGAGGCCTGGCATTTGAGATCTCTTTGAGGGATCAAACACAGGTTTGTGATCAACAGCAATGACCAAGTTGTTGTAGCCAAGTACAAAGAATTCGGCTTTATCAAAAGCATCAGTGACAGCAAGGGCCTCCCCTTCTACCGGGTTGTAGCATGATTCAGCAGCATGTGAAAACCAGCTCCCAACAAGTGTAACTTTCCAAATTGTGTGGCAATGGAAGGGTTCAATAGAGGGGCAGTGGCAGTGTTTTTGGAAGAGCCAGAATCCCATGCCTGTTTTAGACCAATCTGTGGCTAGGCAAGTTGGTTTGGATTTCTCAAAGATGCGAACTCCCTCTTCAATTTCCTCAATCATCACTGATTTGGACTCCTCAAACAGTTCATTAAGTTCACTGTCCCATTTGAAGGGTGTGCCAGGTTTGAGTGATTGGCAGAAGGTAAGCATGTGCTCTGTTGCAGCAAAGGCATATGACACTTGATTTACGAGTCCAAACCAGGATTGCACATTGGTAATATTTGTAGGTGTTGGGTAGTCCGGTATTGCATCAAGGTATTTCTTGCATGGCAGGCATAGGTGGAGGTGATTTCGAAGCCAGCAAATTCAACAGTGTCAGCCCCAAATACAAATTTGTTGGGGTTGAGGATGATGCCATTGTGCCCACAGATGTTGAGTCACCCAACTGCTTGGAAGAAGCTCTCAGTGAGATTGTTGGCCCAAAGAAATGTGTCATCAATGCATTTGGTCTTGTTAGGGATGCGAGAGACAATCTCACCAAATCCTCTGGAGTAGCCATCACCTGATGCTATGTACCCCTAGGGTACTGTTTTGTATCAGTATCACCCCCATGGGGTAATGAAGGTGGTGAGGTGGCAGTCGTCTGGGTGACGGGGAACACTGTGGTAGCTGTTCCAACAGTCAAAGACAGTCTTCTTAGTGCTACCTTGTACAGAAAGTGCTTGGTGAGATGGGCTCTGTGTGTGGTGGGTTTCTCATAAAACATGGAGGTCCAGCACCTGGAAATCCACTGTCCACCTGAGTTTGCCATTTTTATTAGTGCATATCACTATGTGGTGGCACCAGGTCACTGGTTCACCCACTGGTGCTGGTTCCAGGATGCCTAATGAGACATTGTGGTTGACACCAGGCTTTCACATTGCTTTGCAGTGGAGTGGTACAGGACTGGGTGTGTGGTGGGTGATAGGCTCGGCATTGGCATCTACCATGAGTCTCATAGGGACACCCCCCATGAGTGGTAAATGCTGGTGTTCACATGTGTTGATTGTGCTAGACCTGTAGAAGTTCAAGGGCCATGTCAGTAAGTGCTGCTGGGTGGCCTCTGTGGCTGAGAAGGGTAGTTGGGTGGGTTTTGGTGGTGGTGTCTGGCAGTGGGAGCAGTTGCAAGGTGAGTTGAGGGTGCTTTCAGGTGTGGGTGGTATGGCGGTTCGGTATGATCTATAAGGGTTCTCATCCAGCTCCATTACCTTGCTGAGATGCAGTGTTTCACCCACTGAAGGGAAATTCTTGGAGACCATTATTAAGGCTGTACAGGCCTCTCAACTCAGGAACAGTTTGTCAGCATCATTGGTTGGCAGGTTTCGAGGATCTGCCTGTGAATCTCAGGAAGATGGCACCAAGTATCTTTATTCCATTGTTGTTTACAGTATGCATGTGCATTGTTACAGGGATCAGGTTATCTTTGCATAGGCCAAGGCTTCGGATCACTTTGATGCTAGCCAGGCAGCTCTGGCAACCGGTATCAGCCATGGCAGAGATAGTTATTGTTTTCGGCTAGTGCCCTGTAGTCTTGTGGGTGGGCTGTTGCTCTGAGTGTGAGGAATGGCTGAGGCTTAGATGATGGTCAGATCCATTAATCTTTGAGGTGGTTGTATAGGTGGTGGTCTAGGTTTATCATTTATCTATCTCGGGACTAGTGGCAGTGCAGAGGGCATCAGACAGCATTCTCAGTTTCTATGGAGAAGGCATTCGGTGGGGGAGGAAGCTTTAAGTTTGGCTTGGTCTTGCCGCAGCATACAGTCCCAGGTGGTTGGGATGACCGCAGTGGGCACAAGTCTTACCATATGCGGGGCACCCATTCTTTCTTGTTTTAGCAGGGGAATTTTTGCATGGTTTTGTTTCCTGCGGTAATTTTTGGATTTCATTGTCTGCAAGCCCATGTTACATCACGGAGGATGTTCTGGGTGTAGTTTACGTCTGTATCGCAGCCAGGGAATTTGATGAGGAATTTACAGATGCTGGCTTGACCATGTAAGCAAGCACCGAAGCTACGTATCGTCCGATCCCGGTCTTGACCAATGTTGTGAAGTTGTACATGAGCAACCATAGTGTTTTCTTCTCTCATGGCAAGTTTTTTGATCGCTGCCATCACCTCGTACACAGATTTGTTGGTGAGTGAAACGCCTGTGTTCCTTGTGAGGTCTTTTCGAAGTTGTTCCTTGCAGCATTCAAGCAATTGTATGACCATGTCTTTTCCTTTGAGTTTTGTTGCTTTGGCATAATCTTTCCAAAGGGTAAGGAAGTAAGACCACTCTTCACTAGATCCTGCAGACGATATGGTTGGTTGCTGCACTTTCTCGACCTTAGCTGTTGCTTGTGGTTTGCAAGTGTGTTCCACTCGAGTGGACTGTAAGAAGTACAGCAGCATGTTTGTCTTTTACATCTTCTGTCTCATACTCTCATTCCAGGTACGGGCATCTATTTGTTTGGCAATGTGTGTTTTCCTCGTAGCAACCTCTCCCTGTAGTTGGGTTTTGTCATGGAGCGAAGACAATGGGAAAACAAAGATGGCAGTCGAGGCATGTGGTTCGATATCGCTGTTCTTTGAGTGGTTTTCGACAAAGGGAGACTCTTGCTCTGGGTTATTCGTCGTGATATCCTCTTGTCATAGATAAGAGTTCATCTATTTCATGAGAATATTTCAATAACACATCCTTGTTGATGAGAGGATATAACATGTACACACTACAACTACAACATCAAGCAAACATCAAACAGGGCTCATGCCCAGGTCCCTGTCTTTGGGGATCAATGGGACTATGCTCTAAGGAGTGAAAGAAAACTCTAATTATTCTACCTTTTCCTGTTAAATTCATGGCCTGAACACAATGTGCAGTTTACTTGGAGCGGGGGTAATTGTGAAGAACTGCTCCAGAAAAAAAATGACTAAGCTGTCTGTTGGCAAACTGACTTGACTGTTTATTGGCCATTTGGATTTGGTCGCTGTCTGTTGGTTGAGTGTCAGCTGACTGTTGTCCGACAGTCAGCCCACAAGTTTTGGCCAAAACACAAACAGTTGCTGATATATGGTGGAAAACTGACAGTCAGCTGACAGTCATTGATCTGTCAGTAACGTGTTGGTAAATTGTCAGTAAAACATAGCACTTAGTTACCTTAATGTTGTTTCTCCTCACGGTGCCTGAGATCACTGGTTTTCACATTACATTCTGATGAAATTTGTCTCATACAGTTTAAATTACGATGTTCTTGTCCACTAGTTACACAGTTGATGTAAAATTGAGTTTCAGAACATTTCATCACCAACATTTTTATTCCGACCATCAATAATTTATTGGTACGTTAGTGACGAGATGTATAATAAATAAATGACAAATCGTTCTTGTATTTTTTAAACCATTTTGTTGATCGGATATACAAGTAATACTCTATTTTTGTGTAATCTACAGCAAACTTTTTGTTTTACAAAACTATTGGTAACCTGTCGGTAGCCGACTGGTAGCTTCAGGGTTTTAGCCAGGATTCTGTTCACGGCCATCCAGTAACTAACATGGGGCCAAAGGCCCCATCCTGCTTGGGGGCTCTGGAAGCATGCCCCCAGAAAATTTTGAAAATTTGAAGTGTCTTAGGTGCATTTTCTGCGATCTTCAGTCGATAAACTCATTGATTGGACTTGAATGTTAAATGCGTCGTTCACTTTGCCAAAAACCCTAAAATGGATTGAAAGTGTACTTGCTTTTGCCCACTAAACGCATCAGTTAACACCTTCATGTGAAGTTGTTCTTGGCAGCCATCTTAGGGGAACTTGGAGACTGGGAATGAGCAAATATCTGCAGGGTGGGACTGCTGGTTAGTGGTTACATGACGTTCCTTTCAGTGAAATAGGTTTGGTAACACATGTTATGCTACAAGGACAAAAACGGAAAAAATAGTGCCCAAACCAAAGTAGAAGTAAGATAATGGTGAGATGGTGTGTAAAGCGTTTCTAGAATCACTAAAACGAAGTAATTTTGTTCAAACTATTATGAAATCCCTGACTACAAATCAACAAGATCTATGTTTTATTCATTTTCTCCTGAAAAGTGGTGAATGGCCGGACGGCCACCTGGCTAAAACCCTGGGTAGTTTGTCCATAACCTGTCAGCCGACTGCTTACCAACAGTCAGTTTTGGGACCTCTTCTTGACAATTGCCAGAGTAGGATTTGACATGTTAAGTTCTATATGACATTTGCTTACATTAAAGGTAAAAATTGATTTTTAATTACTACATGTAGCTTGTATGCTCACCTGTAACTGGACAAAGGACGTCATTCCCTCTTGACCCGGACAATGCAGAAATTTACTGGCTTCAATTAAAACCTCAAGAAATGGGTCTGTATATCCCCAGAGAATATCAAAAACTGACTTCCTTTGAAACAGCTTCACTTTCTTTACAAAGGCTTCAACTTGTATTCCAAGCAAACAAAGTCCATGGTTGTTTTTATAGTTGGTATTTCTTAACCACAAAGCCACAGTCTGTGAAATGATCGATAAAGGTAAAATTACAAGGGAATTTAACCAAATGAGGCCAAAATTATTAATGAACAATTTTGAAATCACAAAAATACATAGGGTGAACCACAGGCGTCCCAAACTCATGATTCGAGGAATTCGATCAAATATTAATGATATATGTACGCGTATCGAGTGAGACGTGACTGAGTTAAGTGCGCGGTGTTGTGTTACACATTGGGCCATTGAGAATTTGAGCGCTTTACAAGGCATTGTATGGAATTTATAATAACGAAGGATAAAATCACGCAATGAAATAAAATGTTACTTTTCTGAATGAAATTATGTAAATAAACTCACCTTGCCTGATTTCTGTTGTCCATTTTACCTGTTTCATCATTTTTGGGGGGTTTTCAGGTGTTTGTTGTAGCTTTCTATAGACGAAGTCAAGGCTGGACACTGCTGTTTCGAGAGACCTGAACCGCGAGACCTGAACCGAAATTCGACTTTGCCGCTCGATTTTTCCCTCCAACGCAAAGAAGGATAGTCCATTGGTCCCCTTTTCCGGTCAGCTTGGAAAAATCTCAAAACTTTCTGCTCCAATTCGAACGATTTTTGCTTTACTGCTGGAGGTTTCAACTTACCAGACGGGTGCACAGTTTTGGGAGAGGGTTGTATTTTAACGGAAATTTTTTGACTGTGCCCCCGTCCGTTAAGTGGCATTTGTCACGCAGGAGCGGTCGCTAATGTTGATTTCAAACTGTGCCATAGTTCATTGGATGGTCACACGATAGGCCGGAAAGTTGAAACCTCCAGCACTGAAGCAAAAATCGTTCAAATTGGAGCGGAAAGTTTTAAGATTTTTCCAAGCCGACCGGAAAAGGAGACCAATGGACTATCCTCTGAGCAGCGGAGTCGAATTTCGGCGAAAAAACGGCCTCGCGGTTCAGGTCTTTCGAAACAGCAGTGTCCAGCCTTGACTTGACGACAAACACCTGAAAACCCCCCAAAAACGATGAAACAGGCAAAATGGAACACAGAAATCAGGCAAGGTGAGTTTATTTACTTAAGTTAAATTCAAAAAAGTAACATTTTATTTCATTACGCGATTCTATCCTTCGTTAATATAAATTCCATACAATGCCTTGTAGAGCGCTCAAATTCTCAAGGGCCCTATGTGTAACACAACACCGGACACTTAAGTCACTCACGTCTCACTCGATACACATACATATATCATTAATGTTTGATCGATTCCTCGAATCGTGAGTTTGGGACGCCTGTGGGTGAACCTGCCATAAAATGCCTGCTTACACTCAAGAGCAAGATCAAAAAATTTTGCTCTGATAACTTTCAAAATCCAAATATGCACGCTTGTCTTTATTCTTTTGTATTCCATTTTCTAGACTAGTCTAGATTAAAATCAACAAAAATGTTTCACACGTTTCCAGCATGGGGTCATGAGCAGTCTATATCACGAAAAATAGGTAAGCAATGTGTGCACGTGTCTGCTATTTGGAAATTCAATGATCACGTGGGAAAGAAGACAATGCACGCTTCGCAAATGAAGGACATTTGCGTTTTGTCCCCGTAGCTTTTTGATGGACGTTGGAAAGCAGGGTAAGTGAATGAGCTTTTTTTCATTTTCTTAAGTTTGTCATGAATTTCTTAAAAGGTGTTGTCTCAATATTGTTGTTGGTGGATGTTGTGCTAAATAATGTGGCTCTATCAAAGTTTCCCCAGCAAAATTTTTATGAGATTCTATAATATGAATTATTTGCTATATTTTGAAAGTCTGCAACTGCTTGTACAAACAGTGCTGCCATTGCACCATGTACCTTGCATCGATGTATTATTTATATATTCATTCCATGAATTCTCAGTATTGCTTTCAATAAAACGTTCAGGGTTATTGCTAA
>CM042748.1:29108766-29125278 GCA_022496165.2 Catalaphyllia jardinei
ATCCTTGCTGTCAGGCTTTCACGTGAAATCAACATTTTAACCTATTTAGGCCTAAAATTGCTGTTTTTGAGTTTACGCGCTGCATGAAATTAACAGTTTTCTCGTTTTGAAGTGAAATCAACCCCCTTGCTGTCATGCTTTAACGTGAAATCACGTAAAGTTAACAGATTTGGCTGTAATTTGAGTGAAATTGACGTCTTTGTGGTCGCCCGATAATGTGAAATGAGTTTAAACGGTTTTAAAAACCTGAAATCAACATCTTCTTAACGTTACACATTGATTGTTTTTCGTGCCTCAACACTGTGCTGTGCTAACCCTAACGTGTCCTGACCCTAAGCAATAACCCTAACCCTGAATTTTAACTGTAACCCTAACCTGCTTGTTCCGTAACCCTAACCTTCAACGCTAACCCTAGTTTCGGGCGGTAATCCCTAATCCTAACTCTAATAAAACTGGGAACACTTAACCCTTAAGGGTTTAAGTCCTTGTGGTGGCGTGATAATGTAAAATCAAAATTTTAACTGTCTGTAAATGACCTGATATCAACATTCTCTAGCTTGTGCATTGCGTGAAATTGAAGTCTTTGCGGTCGCACGTTGACGTGAAATCAAAATTGCAACGGTTTTAACCTGAAATCAACCTTTTTTTAAGGTTACATGTTGCGAAAGACCAATAATTTGCTGGATTTGAAGTGAAATTACCATCTTTGCCGTCACATGCTGACGCGACAGCAAATACAGGGTTTTTTGCATACGTAATATCTCAAAAACGATGCAAACTTCAGGGGAAAAAATGCAGAACATTGTTTGACAAACGTAAACAAAACTGCATGCGAAATTTGGAGCGTTTTTGACAAAGTTCACTTTTGAGTAAAAAACCTAATGCCCTTTTTCCACCGAAGCCTTCAATTACAGTACGGGTCAAAAGGATTGCAGCACACACACGTAAAATGCGTGTAGTCTGCATGTAGTACTCGTGGACACTGCGTGTAAGGCGCATGTAAAATTTACTGATGAGGTCGTTACACACATTTGCGTGTAATTTCACTCGTACGCGTGTATTTAAATTGGGAGGAAGAAACCTTTGTTATTCAATAATAATAATAATAATAATTCATTTACTTGTAACGCGCAAGTATCAATATACATTTTCACCTGCGTGGAACTAAATTCATTAAAAAAAACTAATAGCAAGTATATAATAACTAATTTATATAATAACTAATTAACTAATAACTAATTCATACATGCATTTGCGTGTATTTTGCAAAACATAAAAGCCACTACTACATCTGTAACTTGTATTGGAAAAACGCGACTTTCGATGTTCATAACAAAAAGGAAATTAAAAGCCGTCAAGCATTGCTAAATTAGTGGACAAGCTCAAGCACTCAACAAAAAATCTGTAACAGCCTGCACTTCTGCTTAACATCAAAACTTAATTCTTAAACATTGCCGAGCTTTCGTTTACATTTTACGTTAAAATAAGAACGATGTACGTCACAAGGTAATGTTGCCCACGCACGAAATTCTATTTCAACTCCTGTTCCTTCGATAGTAATGAAATAGGGATTCAAATAGATACTCGCAGACTTTCTTTTAATCCGCTAATTGTCCTCACTTCTGCTTAAATGGCAAAGAATCGAAACATTTTGTACCAAAATCTAAGCTAAGCATTTGTTTATTTTCAATTCATCAGATTCGTATCTAACTTTCTGACAACGGCAATTCATACCATGTATGGTGCACATCAATAATTTGTATCTTTTCCCGATAGCTAATTAATACACTGTTACTGTTGGCTCTCCATTTGCGGCTAATGACTGCAGGAATGACCTTTTACTGGTGGTTAATGTATTCAGCATTAATGTATTTGGCTGGTGTCACGCCATCCCAAAACTGCTTCTTCCATGCCACGTACTAATTCCATGGGATGCCAGTGGCATACCACGGTAAAAATCCGGTTCGGTTTGTTTTTCTTTGTAGGGACATTAATTGCAAAGCTAGGCAATAGGACTGCGTAAAATCTTTTTCTCTTTTTTATTGATTTTTGATCGATTTGCGTCATTGAAGAACATTCCAAAACATTTCTCGCAAAGTCCTCAAACCTTACCGGTGAAGAAGTTCTTCTTCCTACAACCGCTGCGAAAACTTGAAGATTGGAGTGCTTTCAAGCTTAAGTGTTGACAACAGATATGTAGATCGCATGGAGGTCGCAAATTTAAAGCAGCTCTTCGGACTTTAGAAACAAAAAATGGCAATGTACATTTATATTACTTTGAAGTCGAATTCAAGTTTTGGAACAATTGCTTAAGCCACAGGTGTTAAAATGACTGCAAAAGCGGTCGGCAAAACTCAAGCTTTTGCTTTAGCATGAAGAATAATTTGAACCATGCAGCGAAACACGTCTGCGAAAATTTGATCATTTTTTTGCTTCTAAATAGGTTTCTTTGCCTCAGCACAAATGAAAATTTATTGTTATTGAGCTTTCTTTCAAATATCTCACATTTCTTTCTCTGTATTTGGGAAGTTAAGGTTTTAAAAGTGAACAGTATCTTGCACGCTGGATTTCTGCATATTTAATTTACAGCGACCACCAACGCAGTTTGTTTATTAATTATTAAGTTTATTCGTTTTGTTCAAATGATTTTTGGAGTGTTATTCAGCTACTACAGAAATGCCAAGAAAAGAACTAGAAGGCCACTAACTTAACATGGTTGAATTACAACCGATCTCAAAATAATTGCCTTGTTTTTGTCATCTTTTTAAATTCACAACTTTCATCTTTCTTCCTCAGCGCCATGATTATGTCATATTTCATCTTGCGGTGAAGAAATTACTCGATTTCTTGTTTTCAGTTTGCTTTCGCCCGCTCTGACATATTCCAAAAAAAATTCCAGGGAATTAGGGGTGGATTGCAGGCAATTTCATGCAGGTGTCAATGGGTTTATCTTTTTTATCTTCTATAACATCACACTTTCTTAATGTTTTGCACTGCATGGTTTTCGATTTATTTTGTATTGCGTGACAGTGAAGACGATCTGAAGATTTGTTCAACCAAATCAAATGTTGCCAACGCATCAGGAAACATTGCCAACGCATTCAAAAATAATTACAGCACAATGCTTCTTTAACAGGTTGAAAAACGTAACACATTTTCAATGCATTTCCTTCAGCTGTATGCAATAAGCTGTCCGCATGGCGGGAATGTAGAAAGGCAATGGGTAAATATCTTCGTCGACCAAGCTGCCGCAAGTTAGTACTGTAACTTTTGATGATACTGTTGAATAAATGGCACCCGTTTCATTTGATTTGTTGTGGACTTCACAGACTTAACCATTTTGTGTTATTTGTTTATTTACTTATATATTATTTTCGTTAAAAGATAAAACATTCAGATTTTTCATCCGTAATAATAATAATGTCAGTGAATCCTAGCATGCCAGTCGTTGATGCCGTTTGTTGAAATGGAAGAGAAATTTTCGTACCGCACGTGTTCTTCTGCCTGGATAGATTTTGGTCATGTGCTAGGCAACGATACTAAAGAAATTCATAGAATTTCATCTCAATCATATCAGAAAAAACAGTATGTTTTCAGATAAATAACATTCCCTTCTGAGTACATAATTATCTTCAAGGGCTTTTTAAACTTAAAGAAGGATTACTGATGTATAACTAACTGAAAATCTCAAGCGAAGTAATGTTGTTTGCTAATATTAATTTTTTTGTGACCATCGAGCCTCAGTTTCTCGGTCGCTGGCGCCCTTGTTGTTTGCTGCGAAATGGAAAAGCATTGAACACCGGTAAACTCCAAACCTGGCATTTTTTGTGCTGGTCATACAGTGTTTCCGCTAGACCATGCCATTGCGGGAATCCCGCGTTGCATTCAGAGAAGGCCCCCAGAAAAATGGAGAATTTAGCCCTTTCCTTTTACAAGACTGCATGCAGGCTTAACCCAGGCATAGTTTTCTAATAGCCATTCCAAGGCTCAAAATTGCAACCAATTTGGTCACCAATGCACTAACAAGTTACAATGTAACTAACATTTCTTTCTTGGCGACCATAAATTCTGGTTTAGTCACCATAACTGCGAATTCATTTCTCTACACTGAGGATCAATAACGGTTATTTACGCACACCTTATGCTCTTCTAGAAAACCATATTGAAAGATCTTCACTTCTTAAACACTTAACATAAGAAAAGAATTCACACCATTTCTTTGCTTTGCAACTGGCAGTCCCTGTTTGAAATCACCCTATAATGCATTGCAAACCCTTGGTCATTGACTACATCATGTATGCCTTCGTAATGTTCTCTTGACACGGGTCCTTCATACCAGACCTTCATACTAGTATCTGGTGACCAGACATTTGCATTTGGTGACTACTTTTAACCAATTATTGTTTATTGGCCCCTTTCCTAAAAAATTGGCCCCTTTAAACAAGTGTAATTGCCTGAGACGAAATCATACTTGTCTCGGACGAGAGGACGTTTTTTTTTCAAGCTCTGGTTATAACCTAAAATGCAAAATTAAACATCCGCTATTTTTAAGAAGGTTACGACACTTTTAAATTTAAATTTCAAAGACATGTTTCGATGTTACGAACATCATCGTCAGTTAAAGAATATTTGAAAAACCGTTAGGACTATATAACAACTAGGCGAAACATGCATACATAATTAATTATGATTAAGTGACATATTTGAGTGAATAACAAAGTGTTGGAAAGAATATTAAGCCTAAAGGGTAAGTGTCAGATTGACGTGATGAACTTGCTGGTTTAAATTAGGTTTTTCCCAGTTTATGTGCATAGCCTCCTTAAGTTTAAGCTGAAATTTAGTAGGAGCGGAATCAAGGATTTCAAAACAATCCGCAGAGCAAGATTGACGACAACTTTCTGAGTTTTGTAAATGTTTGAAGATATGTGAAGACTTGTCTGAAGAGAGATGTTCACGGACGCGTGTGGAAAAATGACGACCGGTTTCACCGATATAGCAAGCATTACAGCAAGCACAAGTAAATTTATAGACCACACGTGCACGAAGTTCTCTAGGGACAGAATCCTTCACTGAAAAAAGATTTCTTAATTTAAACGTGGTAAACACTAACTTGATGTCAAGATCATTACAATAACGATTAACAAGGCGACGTATTTTGCTTTGAGCTACAGTAGAAAAACTGCCTAAATAAGGTAACTTATAAAAGTATTGTTTACCCTGTGAAGTGGTATTAGAGGAAGGAGGTGTTTGAGTGGAGCCATTTCGGTCGATGACTAAACATCCGCTCTTTTGAATTGAACTTCCTATGCAATGAATTGCTTTAAAATTAATGTAGCCTAAACTAGAATATTACACTTTCACTTCCAGTAATTTAACAGCAATTAGTTACTCATCATTGCAATCTGCACAAGGTTTCTGTCTAGCTGCTTAAGTCTTCTTGACTTCTTACCAGTAGAGGAATGTTAACAGTAACAAATGTGTCCTTCTTGTCATCACAGCCAGCACAAGATGTCTTGGGATCAAAAATATATGTTCTGTTTGGCATGAATGTTACAATGCTATCACTGCTACTCCAGTTGAGCACCTCATTTGATCTTATTTCTCTGCAAAACAAACAAATGAAAGCCTTCATCTTTAAATATTCTTCTTAAAAATAATACTGTACACAGTCACTGTCTGCCAGATGGGGATTCACAACATTAATTGCCACAATGCAGAGATAAACACAAATTTTAAAAAAATGTATCACATACTTTGAACTTAAATTAAATTTATTTTGTTTTCTTTTACACAGTTACAAGTGCTTGCCCCCACAGCTACTGTGGCTTCAGAACTAACTGAGGTAGAGGCAAGAGTGTATATTAAAAAGGAAAAAAAGTAATGATAATACAGCTGTACAACAAAATTACAAAGGCACAAAATTAACAATAGGAAAAACTACATGTACAGGAAATTTCGTAGAAAAGGAAGAGTTCAGTCAGTATTTTTAAAAATGTTATGCATGATACATTTTCAAACATAGGGGCACGTGACCTCTCATCCGAAAAGGTTCCTTACAGTATCCGTTCGAACGGCTTGAACGCACGGCAAGCGAACGGATAAGAAACGGCTAGACAAGCCGTTCGAAATGGATTGGTCGAATGGCTGAACGGATGCAAATTTTTTTCGAACGGTTAAGTCAAACAGCTGAATGGATGTAACTTTTTTTCCAACGGCTGAGGTCGAACAGGTAAACGGATGCAATTTTTTTTCGAACGGTTAAGTCGAATAGCTGAACAGATGTAGTGTTTATTGAATGGTTAAGTCGAACGGGTGAACGGATGCAACTTTTATTTCCGAACACCTAGGATCGAATGGCTAGACGTGCGGCAGAACCAAAGAGAAATGATGGCTAGATTGCACAATACCTGGCTACTTTTTATGTGTCTTCAAATACTGCTACCGCAGTCCCACAGTCACCAAATTAACATAAAAACTGAATATAAACATCACGAAATATCCAAGTATTTGTCGTTCTTTAAGCACTGCGGCACTGCAGTAGCATTCGGTTAACTAACTCAGTCCTAATTATTCATCAACTACGGCACTGCGGCACTGCAGTAGCAGTAGTTTAACTAATTTAGACTATTATTCATCGACTACAGCACTGCGGCACTGCTGTAGCAGTAGTTTAACTAACTTAGACTTTTATTATTCATCGACTACGGCACTGCAGCACTGCAGCACTGCGGTAGCAGTAGTTTACCTAACTTAGATTTTTATTATTCATCGACTACAGCACTGTGGCACTGCGGTAGCAGTATTTTAACTAACTTAGATTTTTAATATTCATCGACTGCGGCACTGCGGTAGCAGTCATTTGATGTAACTTGTGGTGACTCATAGTTTGGTCACTGCGAGACCGCGGGAGCAAGAAATTTGTGCCGTTCCAAAATATATGAGCCGTGCAAAACTAGAGATTTTCCAACTTTTGACAAAAATAACGCTGCTTTCGCGAACTTTGAAATGAAAATAATGCAATCTCAAAATAATTATTTTCGAGTGGCGCCATCGTCGCGTCTAGCCGCGCATGCATTGAGAAATATTCTTCGTTTTAGCAAACTCCTATTGTTGCCTCAGTAAGTTTTGAATGAAACTTGTTTATTGCTGCTAAGTTCGAAATGAAAATAACACAATCTCTAAATAATTATTTTCAAGTGGCGCCATCGTCGCATCTAGCCGCGCATGCATTGAGAAATATTCTTCGTTTTATCAAACTCTTATTGTTGCAACAGTAAGTTTTGAATAAAACTTGTTTATTTTAATATCCAAAAACATGGCATCGGTGGTTAAGGAAAAGGATGGCAAATTCTGCGTTTCGGACTGGCACATCCTGTATGTGATTTTTGAAAGCTGCATAATTCTGTGTATGTTTTGTCTAAACTAATTATCAGGCTGTTCCAAGTATTTTAAATTATGTTTCCCAGTTAAACTGTTTGCTCGTTATAAAATGCTGAATTTGAGGGATTTGGTGGGTTTTGCGTAGACTCTTACTGCACGTTGTAAGAGGGAGTCAAGTGTAGAAAGTTCAGTTTCGACCGCCAGCGCTACACAGATTTTCACCCAGAAATTTGAATCGCCCGGCTTCCAAATCGATCACCAGATAAACGGAAAGGTTGATGCTTCTCCTCATAGCATTCAATCGAAGATCCATTTAAAATCCAAGTGCTAACCGCCAAATAATTTTCCAGAAATACAGCTTTCAAAGCAACCAGCATCCGCGTCCAGGATTTCGTGTGCTAAGAGCAACAGTCACGCTGTTTGCTCCACGCTGATTGGATGCATTCTTTACCATCATCCAATCAGCATTGAGTAACAGCGTGACTGCGGATAAGCTTTCAGAATGCCACAAACTTAAGTCGTTCGAACGCTAAGTTAATGTAAAATGACTTTCAAGGAGCATTCAAACACTAATAAGCAGTTACGTCAGTTTAACGGAGAGGCGTTTCAGTGAAGATCAAAACAGCGTGGTACAAAATATCTTGTTGTCATAAATGAATCGTGATTTGATGCGGTCGCGGTCAATTACGGCCGTCAATTCTCGATGAAAGGTTTTCACATGGTGTTCGCATGGGTGAATCGTTTATTGCGTCGACGACCTCAGATCGTTCGAAAAGCTGACAATTTTTCTTTTAAACGGATAGCTCGCACTGTTTGAATGGCTGACAATTTTTTTCGAATGGATCGCTTGAACCGTTCGAAGGGCTGACAAATTTTTTGAACGGATAGCTCGAACCATACGAACAGGTGACGAGCTCGCGCCGTTCAAACGGCTGACGATTTTTTTTTAACGGATAGCTTGAGCCGTTCAAACAGATGCTAATTTTTTTGAATGGATAACTCGAGCCGTTCAAACGGATGCTAATTTTTTTGGAACGGATACCTCGATCCATTCGAACGGATGCTAATTTTTGTGAATGGATAGCTCAAGCCGTTTGAACGGCATCTCTGCCCATTCAAACGGCTAATGAACGGCTTCCAAACGGCTATCCATTTAAAAACGGCTAACCATAAGGAACGTTTTCGTGTGAGAGGTCACCACAGCAATTAAGAAGGTAGGTATTCTTTATTTGTCCCTGGTATCAATTCACATAACATACTTTTCCATCAAGCCACGCTTTTCTAACTAATTTTAAATTGTCTAAAGTAATTAAATTCATTCTCTGTACTCTTCTTTGTTCCTAACTTGCATCTACATGATTGTGTTGACCAAAATTCATAGCACGAACTGTACCTGTATGAATATGGTCCCATCTGTTTCACAATGGGAACTGCCGTCCCTGTAAATACATCTTCTGGGTTTACTAAGTGGAAGACAAAGTACTGCATGTATACAGGGATGGTGGTATTCACCCATTCATTGTAAACTAAGCCACCAGGCTTTAAAGCAACTTTCTGAAATACAAAACAATGCCCATGAAAAATGACACATTTGAATTACTACATGTAATTACGACCACCCTTTTCCCAGGCTGTCAAGTGTACTACACTGGTAGTACAGGAATACACAATTTTTCAACACGTAACAGTGACCTGAAACTGACAAACTGGCTAGAATTGGGTCAAATGAGCCAAACCAGTTCACCATCCACTGACCGTGAACAATAATATTAACAAGGATGTGACAGTGCACATACATCTTGGCTTGACTTTGTCGTCAAACTTATCTTGGCAAGCACATATTTTGAAAATTCATCAAAAAGCTTCCAAAAACCTGAACACTGAAATAGTACAATCAAATGCTTATTCCAATCCTTGGTGTGCTGATGTGGTTTGGGATGTATGTTTTGAATTTGATAATAATTTGTTAGAAAGTTCACAAAACAGAAGGTGCAAGGGTTATAATCAGTGCCTTGAATGGGACAAGCAGGGAATCTCTCTTAGGTCAATCTTAAATGTTAGAAGAAAAATTTGCAAACTTAGTTTGCTGTATAAAATGGTTTTTAAGCTAGCTCCACCTTATTTGTGCTATCTATGGCCAGATGTCGTTTCCAACAGATCTTGTTTAAGTCTCTGTTCTGCTAGAATCTTTGCTTATAAATAATTGCCTTAAGTTCATATTGATCGTTTCTCTTTTCATCAATTAAATGATGGAACAGTCTTCCGTTAGAGAGTAAAGTAAGTAAGAACTTTATTTCGGTGTCAAAAACCTTGTAGCCTGGGTGATACCCATACTAATTAGGGGACACAACAAAAAAAGAATGCTAACAGTAATAAAAGTAACAGGTATTAAGTGTTAAGTTGATCGCTTATTAAAATCTCTAACTAATATATACATATACAATTCATGTGGAACAGAGAATGCAGCCCTTGCAGCCGGTGTCTATTAAGTTAATTAAATCAATATTGCGAATACGATTTATGAATGCTTTCAATGTCTTAGCTGATCTGTCAGCCGTAGCCAGTTTTCCCCATAGTTTGGGTCCTAAGTAACGCAAAGAGTGCCTCCCATAGGTAACGGTATTATATCTAGGGGTAGAGAAGTCAGACTGTCTCAAGTTGTATGCAGAAGTTTGATCAGTAAAAATGCTACAAATACTGTTTGGACATAGCCTATGTTTAACTTTATACATTAGAATACAGATATCCTGTAAACGCCTGTTCGCTAGAGTTGACAACTTAGCTCTCTCCAGTAGCTGAGAATAATTAGCGTGTTTGTCCCTATAAACTGCCCTCAAGCCCCTTTCCTGTAATCGTTCAAGTTTATGTGCGTCACTAGCTCTGCAGAAATGCCACACTAGGTGGCAATAAGTGAGGTATGGTAGAACAGATGACTTATATAATTGGAGTTTAGCCTTTGTGGGGATTAAATTCCTTAGTCGCATAAGTACGCCGATTCTCTGGCTTGCCATTTTGCATGCTGTGCTGACGTGTTCCGAGAAATTTAATTTGGAGTCAATAGTTACACCTAAAAGCTTAAGGGTATCTGCAGTCTTAATTTCCTGATTGTTAGCATGAATCACTGCATTAGCGCTTGGGTCAGTTTTCCTACTGTAGCCGATGTTCAGTGTCTGGTATTTCTTAAGGTTTCCAGCCAGTAAGTTGGATTCGTACCACTTAGTTGCCTGATCTGCACTTACACTTAACCGAGTTGTAACCTCCTCCGGGTCATGGCCACTGTAATAAATTTGGTGATCGTCAGCATACATAGATGGTTTGGTTTCTACGCACAGGGGGAGGTCGTTTTGGAAAATATTCCATAACAACGGCCCCAAGGCGGAGCCCTGACGACAGCCTCGATTTACCAGCCTGTACGAACTGATTTGGTTACCCATCTTGACACAGTTGTATCTGTCACAGAGGTAGCTTTTAAGGAGTTGTATATGTACGAAAGTCTTCTCTAGGCATTTTTAAGTACAGTTTCTTAAAGTACTTGCAGTTACCAACCCCAACTACCTTTCTCATATTAGGGACCGTTCAGCGTCAATATCTCACACTCACTTGTGACTTAATTTAAGTGCCCTGAAATACCACCTTTTTAAGAAAAATTGTTGTCCATCACCAGCCTGTTCTCTTTGCAATGCACCTGTTGAAGATCCTAAACACTATTTTCTGAACTATCCAAGTTTGGCTGCTCTGGGTGAAAAGCTGCTCATCTCCCATGCATAATTACGCAGAGATAAATAGCATTGCGCTTTCGATAAAAAAAATTGATTGGTTCTTAAATGGCATCTCTCACGAAAATTGATTGGTTCTTAAATGGCACTTCTCATGATAATTTTGATGCTAATGTTATGTTTTTTCAGTACGTCCAGATCCAGTCATATTTTATTTCCTTGTCAAACTGTTTCTGTTAATTTCTATTCCTTTGTGTATGTTTTGACCCCCAAATTTATGAGCAAATTGTGATAAGCACAGAGTGCATAATATATATTTAACAAATGCAACTTTCTGTAAAGTAAAAGAAAACTCCACAGAGGGAGTCCAAACCACTCTTTTTTAGTTTGAAATTTAAACCAATATTGCCAATGTTTTAGGATCATAATGACAAAGAGTGGTACATTGTTTATCCACCAAAGTGTATAAAAATGTATTATGTAAATACCAATACATTCATGAATGTGGCCATTTTTTATTATTATTATTATTTCATTTGCTGCATGATCAATTTCAGTTGCACAGTTCCAAAATCTTTATAAAGCTTACTAGCAGGTATCAGTAAAGAGGTTTATGTAGTATACCATTCTGATCAGTGGAGCGGGTGACACACTTTTAAGTCAAACCCACAGAGTGGTAAACCAAATTTGCAGAGCAATTCTGCACAGATCATTAAATACATAAGATTACAAGTCTTATACATGCCCAATCCCCTGGTCTCCCATGTGGGTCTCCAAATTTCCCAGATACAAAGCAAAGCATGCAAAGTACATTTTCAACACATTTTCGCTGATTTTCTGGTGATTAGCCTTGACTTTGGAAGCATTTTGCCGGATAAATCAGCCGAACTCTACTTTGAACAACTTAAGGGTCGGGAAGATAAAAATTATTGGCAATCTTCCGGATATGTCAACTTTCTTTACACAACAGCACCACAGACCACATTAACATTTTCATGTGCTTTACTAAAATAGCACTTTATTCGCAGATATAATGTTTAATCAGATGTTTGACAACCATTAAGGAAACTTGACAATTCCTATTTCATAGTCCAGTGAGATCCTGTCATTGCACGGAGTCAAAGTTCGATCGAATTTTGGTTCTGTTGCCTAATGTAAATTAACACCAAATATTTTCACTAGAATGTTCTTTGAAAGGGCAGAACTAAGCTTATTCTCAGTCTCAATTCTTTTTTCTTCTCTAAACTGAATCAACTTGATTTACGTGATTTTGAGTTTAACTGAAGAACTAAGCCTAATGTATTGGACTTTCGCAACGTAATCTTCACATGCTAATGCTTCCGCACTAAAAAGTAAAATGCCACAGTTTAAAATTCTTTTTTCCCATTAAAATGCTTGGTCTATACTAAAAACGTCAATTAAAAACACTGGGAAAGTGTTCAATACTCTTATCAGAAATTACACATTCATTAAATTCGATTTGCCAATGTTTGTCTCAGAGTGCGCGCACTGTGCACTCTGACATCAAGGCAGAAAATGGCGATTTTTAAACCGCTTATCTTCAAACCCAATCTAACCCAAATCTTGTGTGCAATCTTTCATAAAGTTAGACAAAACTTGCCTGATCCACTTGCTCTTTGATAATTCTAGAGAAGACACCACCAACACCTAACACCAAGCCAGTCGTAAGAAGACAGACTCCAGAGACAGCAAAAGCTATGATTGCAGCTCTTCTACTGCAACAACCACAACATTCACGATTGGACTTCATGACTTGAATATGCAGTAGACCTGCACATGCAAAAGCAACTCTGGATGGTGCAGAAAGCTACTACGTGCGTTACTACGTGCGGCGATGTGCAACTCGTGCAGCAGGAGGGAAGAAAGGGACGACAATGTTGGTCTCGTGACCGCCAGATTAGCCATTCTCAATCTCGTTCCGAAAACGCGCGGGCTCTGGGGACGAGATTGAGGTATTACACTGATTTCCTTTCCATTTGACCGGAAAAACCGGTGAGAATTTTCCGCCAAATGGAACAGTACAATTTTTCCTCCAGAAAAAGTGGAACGGGTGCAGCTGTACCATTTGACAAAGTTTCCTTTTTTTCTTGGGAGAGCCTGGGAGCTAACACCTTGGCAACAACAAACATGGTTGCCGAATTTGCAGTGATGTTTGAAGTTCTGTTTGATGATACTTACGCATTTCGCTTTATCGAAGAAGAAGAAGATGACTTGCCCATGTTTTCTATGGCAGCATTAATTGCCCGGAGAAGTTTAAATCGGTGTCATGGATATTTTGAAGAAACGTTACCCTTCTACTCCATCGATGAATTAATTTCACAGTCACTTCCGTATGAAAAGGACCGCTTTTGAAATCACCCCCTTCAGGGATAATGGTCACCTAACAGATGATCAAAAGAAGTTTAATAAAATACTGTCATCTCTGAGACAAGTTGTGGAGCGTTCAATTGGTTTACTCAGAGGGCGCTGACGAAAACTCTTAGACATAGATCACTTGGATGTGGTATTTGCTACCAAAGTTATCATGGCTGCCTGTGTTATGCACAATTTCTGCCTTATCTATGACGATTTTGATGAGAGCAACTTTTTACCAAATTGTGGTGAAGAGGATGATAATGATGGTGCTGATGATGGAAGAGGACCAAGAATGGCTCAACTGAAAAGAAACCGGTTGATGAACACTGTATGCCATTAATGTTAGTGAAGCAATGTGCAGTTCCAGAAAATATACATACTCCCCCCACAGAAAAGATTGGAATTTCCTGGGGGTAAGGTGTTCTCTGAGACCAAAATAATGAAAGAACTATTTCAAGCTGAATTGGAATTTCAGGAAGGTGGGAGGTCTTGGAAAAAAAAAACCTTCTGTGTGGGAGATATGGATATTTTCTGGAACTACACAATACTTGGGGAGTCCTTTCTCCCCCTTTGGAGTGAGCAACCTGATTGACTCCCCCAACTACCAGTAATAGGCTACCACCTAGAAATGCTCTGAAATAGAGAAGGCACATGGAATAGAAGACTTAACCAAGCTAAGATGAAACTTGACACTATACTGTTTGAGTTCTTCTCGATCTGGTGGGGTAAAAATCCAGGTATAAACACAAAAAGAAGAACCTTCTATTCCAAGATTACAGCAGTCTGTTCACCAATATAAGAGGAACTGTAGGCATATTTATATTGCCATCCCTTGTTGAGAGCAAGAGATAATAAAATGGTGTAGTGTGTAAAACAACATTGCTTTCTCCACCCATGACATTCCTCTTAAACTGGTGTGAGTTATTTTCACATAATTTTCCTGCACAGAATGATGTTGTTTGACTTTCTGTTTGCTAAAAATGTCATGGTCTTTTCTGGACAAACACCCCTTCAGGGATTGGTGCCTCTTTTTTCTTCTTCTGCAAAATGGCAAAATATCGAGGCCTACACGCAAAGTAACGAAAAGAGAAACAAACAAATATTTGTATTGATGACCATTTTAATGTAAAATGATTGTTACTGACATTTAAGTATTTCTACTTGTGGTAATAAACGAGGAACTGAAAATGATAAACTCAACAAATCACTCTCCAGTCAAGCACTCTGCAACATGCAGTTACAACACATGAATTTTTGCTGGTGAAACCCAGTAGGGGTTTTTTAGTTATGGATTACGAAACAAGAACACAGCTAAACAGAAATGTTAATAATCAGTGTCACATTTGAATCTCATGGGTATTGCAAAATTAATATCAATTTAAGAATCAACACAACCTTGATTTTCAAATAATATTGTTCCCAATAGCAAGAGATACAAATTCAGGTATTTACTTGTTCTTCATGATCTCAAGGAACTGTGAAAAGAAGTTTTTTTTTCCTCTTGCATTTCTCTCATTAATTTTACTTTCTCTTCTTCAACTTTCTCTCGTTTGACACTGTACTCTTGCATGAAGGACAGCATCTCTGCTGCTGATGAATGGGATTTCCTTTTTTTGTAGGTCGTTTACCTCTGCCATGTGCTGAGCCACTTGACTCTTCACTGTCACTGTGTTCAGTACTACCAATGTCTCTTCTTCCTTTTCCATTATCACTTTCCAGAGTTAGCACGGGAGTCACTTTTGGATCTGACCCAATGCATTCAGATAGTTCATCATATAACTTAATTTTTCTTTTATCATTGCCCGTCTGGTTGTTGTGGTCATCAGTTTCTTTGAATTTATTTTCCAGTTCTGTCCATTTTCGCATGCACTGATCCCCAGTAACCATTAACTCAGACTGCCTATTGAAACTGTAGGCAATTCTTGAAAATATTTCTCTCTCTTTGTAGTTTTACCTTTACCAAAAAGGTGCTTGTGATCTCCATAGCAAGAAATCAGCAACTTAACATGCTTGTCATCCCACCTTTCAAGATAGGATGATGTGTTGCTAGTATCTGTTTCACTTGAAATGTTGCTGGCCCTACTAGCACATCACTGGAATTTACTACTGGTTGTTGCAGGCTAGATGCCAATGTAACATTTCTTGATACTCCACTGTGCTAGTCATAAGTGAACCTTGCAATGAAAACATGAGAAAAAAACCCTTCAGGAAAAAAATGAACATTTTTTCGGAACGTACCAAATTAACAACTTTTTGATATTTGATACATGTTGAAGGTTATTTAGGACCTAAATAATTATGTATTTTAGTGAACTACAATTAGCTTCTTGTATGCTTGAAAAGGAAATGATATTACTGGAAAATATTGAAGCAAAGGTCGGAATATAAAGGAGTAAACAAGAGCACTACTTTGAATCCTCGAACCATCGTTAAGTTCAGTTTAAAGAAACGCTACAATAATAGAGGAGAGAAGAGGAAATTCTTACACTTATCGTTTTGCCAGCATTATAGGTTCTAACTAATTCTACACAACAAAATAATGAGAGAAGAATCGATACTCGCGTCGAGCACATGCATGTAATTCGCCAGCCAAACCGAAATTAATCTCATGCATGGAAAAACATTGATGTTGATAAATAATGCTCCTTGAATATAAGTATAATTTCAATTAACGCTCACCTGAGGTCGCACAGCAATGACCGATAAAGGCGTCCATGTTAATACACTCAAAACCGCATGTTGGACACTGAAACATCGCCATATCGCGTATTTTTACCAAGGAGCATGGCACTAGTTTGATAAAGTAAATGGTACAGTGATTTTCCGATAATTCCGGTAAAAACGAGAAAAGAGGAATACCTCTGAAGGTATTCCCTTTTTTTCGAAAATTTCCAGTGGAAAGGCCTGTTCCATTTGGTTTCCCACCGGGAAAACCGATTTTTCCATTCAAATGGGCTAGCGTTAATTAACCGGGTTACGCGCGCGGAGGATTTTGTTGACCGGTTGGGAAAGCTTCCATTGAAGGAACAACAGCTTTCAA
>CM042748.1:29125288-29135866 GCA_022496165.2 Catalaphyllia jardinei
CAGGCAGCCATGTTCGTTTCACACACCCAATACGGCCCATGCGGACTGCCGCTGACCCCTATGATACGACAACTGAATTATCTCCTATCAACAATTTCAGGAACAAAATCCGACTACTCGTAGTCTATGAAAACCAATCAGTATAAAACTGTTAACTACGGACTACGGGCAACGGACTACGGACTGGGTATAAAACACGGACTCAGGTTTAAAACACGGACTAAGCATTACGGGCTGCGTATGAAATAAGATCTCGAGTATAACACGCGCACCGAGCATTACGGACTCGGTATAAAACACGAAGAAAGGTTCTACAATGAATAAATACTAGCACGACCGTCTTCATAAAAAAAATAGAAGCTTCCTATAATTATCGAACACTCATTTCCCGAAAATGGGCGCTCATGCAGGTTTAACCATACTCGATTGCCGAAAAAGAAATAGAAGACACTGAAAGTAACAAAATTGACGAGCTGTACGAATTTTCGACTGATTCAAGCCATGATAAAATGTTTTGAAAGATCAAGATTCGAGAGAATTGAGGAGAATTCGAACGACGTGTCCCGCCCCGGTGTCCCGCTGTTCATTTATACGATAATACACATAAAAATGAGGAACAAAAAGTTGATAAATAGAAGAAACGCCATTACACGTGGATGGCAGTTCTGCACTCCTTGATATCGCCTTGGAAAAGGAAGGGGGGGGAATGGGAAAAAAAAAATTACAACACGAGGTATTCGTATTTGGCCACCCATCCAAGGGGAATCCCGAACCATCGAGTTTGCATTCGAGTTCCAGTTCGAGTTCGAGTTATACCTCGAGTTGGACTTCGAGTTGAAGATCGAGTTAGATATGTCATAACAATATAAAAGTACAAATAACAAACAGAAATAACAAAATTAAAAGCGTGTCATGTGTGATGCGTGACTGTGACGCTGTCTACGTGTTCGTCTTGTGATACACATGTAATCAAGGATAACAGACCGACATACGTGGTATGATACGAGGTCCCAATGATGGTGAATAAAATAGACAGGCCAAACACGATTTCTACAGTTAGTGGCATTTGTAGATTTGCCGTTTATTTTTCGGTCTTTCGACCTTTTTGTCGCTTCACTCTCGTTTATATGTAGGGCACTTAATTCGTAATTGTTTTATGAGGAGAAATAGAGCCCTGACTTTATTATCACTCACTACTGTAAACCTTATATTTCAGTGCACATACAATGCTCATGCAGTGCTCTGATGCTGCTCATTCAATTCACTTCCCGACTGGCAAAATTCCAGCCTTAACTGCGCTACAGTAGTAATGATGTAGACCTTTGTCCTACCGTGTGTGACTTGAGTGTCGATCTAAACTTTTATAGTATGTACAGACACTCATCAGGCCATGTCTTACGTAGTTTTTCTGAACCTGTTCCGGGTTGTTCAAAACCCGATTAAGCTAACCCAGGGTTAGCGAGAATTTTGATTTCAGTTTTGTAACTTTTTGGTGAGGTGTTCTGTTTATATTGTTTGCCCTGCAGTTTTAAGCTGTAGCAATCTCAAACTTCACCAAACATTAGAGGTGAAAAACATTTTTGAATAAGAAAACGTAATGCTTCAGTTAACGTTTAACCCTGGGTTAACGTTAACCGGCTTTCGAACAACCCGGCTCATGACTTTTATCTCGTCCTTCAAGTGTAAATTTGGGGCAGGTGGAGCAGGCCGGCGTGGAATGGATTCAATTCCAGCTGCTGCTGTCAGTTTCTGTTGTAAAGTGATCCTGACAACTTTGCCTGACACAGTGAGCCGGCGCACTGGAGCGAAAGGTATAAAACATTTACTTTTAAGTCAATTGAGCGGTATTATTTGTTGTTTGAAAGTAACCTGCATCACCACGACACTACGTCAGGCGACCAGCCTAAAACCTCGCGCCACTTTCTCATCCAATCAGAAGTAGAACCAACACTCGCTAGCATGTGTTTCCCCACATTTGGCATCTTTATACAGACTTATACACTTATTTTCTTTGAGTTTTGATTGGTCCCCTGGATTGTCTGTGTAATATATGATTGGCCTAAGTGGTTACTTGAGTCTAGATTCCACGACACTCAATTGAACTGCGCGCTGCTCTAAAGTGACTAAAATTTGTTTATCTCTTTAGAAGTATTATGATACTCCGGCGGGTCGGGGACCTAGGTACACATTTCCGTAGAAGGTTAGCGCCTTGACGACATAATCCCATATAAACAGTATGTACACCTGCAGTTAAAAAGCTTTCTGATGATGCTAATTAATGTAGGTACACCTGCAGTTAGAAAGCTTTCTGATGATGCTAATTAATGTATTGTTAACTTTGAGATTAGTTAGAGTCCCTTGAAAACTGAAGAAAGAAAAAATTAAGGACGCTTGTGGCCAGGGTCAAGCCTTTGTGAGCTTTTTATTTACTTTTTAGTCGTTTCTCAGAGAGCATTAATTATAATTATATTGTGCGTTAGTCTGATGAAGGTGCTGAATGCTGAATGGTTGGTAAATATCATTAGCGAACTGCCGTGCTTTTTCGCTGAAATACAGTGGAACCTGGAACGAACCTAATCAATTAAGTCCTCGGTATAACGAACGATATCCCTCGCTCCAGTAATAGCAAAATAAATGTAAAAGAAATCGTAAAAACTCTTATTCTTCGGCCATTTCAGCTTTAACAGAAATAATATACACACTGCGGTTACAAACATGACAAAACAACGCATGTTGTAAAAAGCTTTGATTAATTACTTAACGTTTCGTATGCCTCAACATACATCCTCAGAAGTGACGGTTGGATAATACAACAAGATATTTAAATGCTTAAGAGAAAGACTGGAAACTAATTAAGGGCCGGGTCGCATTAGGACCAATTTTGTGAAAAGTTTACTCTAGCCATTAAAATCTGTCAACACGCCTTTTTTCTAATGCGACCCCTCATTTTAGGCTCGATTTCCAGCCGTTATGGGAGTGCGGTCATATATCCTCCTCCCAACTACTGGTGTGGGACAAGGAACGCGGGCTCACAAAACGGCTGGAAATCGAGCCTGCCCCTCATTTGTACTTTTTCAAAATCGGAAAAAAAAACATCAAAGACACCGGTGAGCTTGGGTGGGGCTGACCGATTTTTTCAAATTTCGAAAAAACAAAGGAGCCCGCTATCAAAGTTGTCGACGGTTGTCAATATTGACTCCCAATAGAGACGGCGAGGTCGCGAAACGCAAAAGAGCGGGAAATTTCCTCATTATTCCTTTGTATGTCCCATCGAAACATGGACAGACGAGATTTTTTCTACCAGTACTGCGGTCAAATACCTTCAGGACCTGAGCCAAGAACCTCCACATGCATATGGCGCTAGTTGTAGTCGTCGCCGTTGACGGTGTTGTTCGCACAAGAGAGCAGCGGTAAATAATAACCTGTTGTGCTCGTTTAACCATTTTTCGGTCATTAAAACAAACCCAAACAACAGGGTTCGCTGACGCTGAATAGCGAGTAACAACAACAACAATACAATCGTAATGCAAATTGCCCCTTTCTGCCGCATGGCAAGTTTCGTGACTGTAGACAATTTTTGCCGCTAACATTTCCTCATTGTGATTGAAGTGTGTATTTTACCAAAACTGAAATGCGACCGTAAATTTATTTATCAATTTCATTTCCGGTCTTGCAATTTGATTTTTCCAGACGTTTTAAAACCAGCCAAATTTAAAATTCGTCTGTAATGCGACCCGGGCCTAAGACAATTGTGAAAAAACTGATAATACACAGGTATACTAGTATACAGACCTATTTAAGTCTGCTGGACAATATATAAAAGGCCAATAAAATTGGGTTTCTCGCTGCCCACATTTTCGTTTAAAGAAGGTTTTAAATCCTTAATCAATAACGATTCGTTAATTCTGCAATGCATATCAGAACGACCGGTTGCGAAAATTTCAAAATGGTCCCATTTGATGTTGTGTCCTGTTGAGGTAATGTGATCCGCTATGGCAGATCCTTGACCATTGTTACTGAGTGCTTTGAAATGTTCAGTTTTTCTGTCGTGTAAACGACGCTTCCCTATGTTAAAGTCCTCACAGTCCCAGCAGCTAGCCTTGTATACAACCTTAGACTGAGATATCTTGTTGTATTACTCAACCGTCACTTTTTAGGATGTATGTTGAGGCATACGAAACGTTAATTAATTAATCAAAGCTTTTTACAACATGCGTTGTTTTGTCATGTTTGTAACCGCAGTGTGTATATTATTAATGTAAAAGAACCTCGATACAACGAAACCTCGTTATATATAACGAAAGCATTTTGCCAGCAGTCCCTTGTCCCTTCGTTGTGTCGAGGTTCCATGTGCACTGTATTAGGAGTACAAGAAGCCTGTGAAATTAGCCGGCGATCAGGCTCCCGTTGGGGAAAAAAATTCGGTGAGCGAAGCGACAAAGCGAGTGGGAGTCAGAGAGTCGTGACTCCGCGAGCGAAGCGAATAGGACGCGCACTCCCTCCTCACCAGACCGCTCTCGGCTTGTCCCGCTCGCCCTAGACTAAACTCGGCTATCTCACCCTAAACCCAACCGGGAGCCTGTTCACAGGCTACTGTGAAATTTGCATTTCTGCACTTTTTAACGTTTCCTCTCGGTTTCTAAATGACTTCAATACTTCATTTTCTATCAGTAAATGAGACGAATTTGGGAGCTGTGATCACAACTCTTTCGCTCTGACTGTTTTAAGATTCGCTACGGCCCAAGGTACTGAGGCAACTGAGGCAACGATTCTTGGAATTGACCGCTTCTTGGGTGCCAATTTTCCTTAGAAAAGACTATCACATGACTGCCTTTTGACACGCGCCTGACCGTGAACACTGACTCATCGTGTTATACCGCTCAGTAAGAAAATGGCAACCGAACAAGTTTTCGAAAACCATTTGCAACAACACCCGAGAAACCATTCCAACCTTTTCCTCGATTTTCTGGAGGCAGTTAGAAAAAGAACAGAGGAAGATGTGAGGTGTCTACTGCCGATAAGTTCAAATAACACCAAAAGGAGAATGGAGAATGGAGATGACGATGAGGACTGTCTCTTGCGGAAGCAGAAACTCTTGAAAGCCCTAGAAAGCAAAGACCCCGTTGACGTTTGGAAGCTAATAGCGGAAGCAAAAGAATCTGATGTCAAGACCCTTGAAAGTCTAAACGAAATTTGTCAATCAGTGGCTGAATACGAACGCCTTAAAGAAAAGGGTCTTATTAGTTTCTTGTGGGGTAACCTGAGAGCACAAGTAACTTCCAGAACTTCCGCAAGTAAATACCCTGAAGACAAAGAAACACAAACAGAGTTTCAACACGAAGAGGAACAACAGTGGATCAGAATCCTCTCCGACCCACTCTACATTAGCTTGGAATGGCTGTGGAGGAATAATCCCAACAACAGTAGAATACCAACTTCTACTCAACAAACAAAGAGGAAAGATAGGAAGTTTGAAGACATCATCGAAACCTGTCTTGATGACGCATATCTCCTGGAGAAAATTGCTCTGTACGAACATCACCACAGTCGAGATGAATACATGAAGAGAGCACTGGAGTATGAAAAATTCGCAGCCGATGTTATCGAAGGAAGTAACTTGGACCAACTTCACGAGATATTGGATGTGGAGGGAAGTGGTTGCTTATTGCAGAAGAAACCAGTGAATTTCAACCAGAGTTTGAGTCTTCTCAAAATCGCTGCCGACAAAGAAAGAAAGAAAGTATGTTCATACTAGTATTGGTTTTCTTTAATTCTTGTAACACATTTGTAATTTGTCTGCGTTGTGTGACGTGAAAATTCCAAGAACAAAAAAATTCTAATGCATGGATAAGGTGAATGGCCGGAAGTTGATGATCAAGTAAATAGCAATACTTTTCTATTTGGGTTGTTTCCTGAAGTCTTCCTATAAAGCCAAAGGTTAAATATTAATTTTTGTAAGTAAAGCGAAATTTTTCCCAAATAAGTCCAATGACCAGCTAGGCAATAATTTCGGTTTTCTAAGACACTGCGTTCTGAGAAAAGCCTCAACTGCATGATATTTACTCAACGAGGAATAATAGATATAGGAAGCAAAAACCGAAAACAAATGATCTAAGTTAGAAAAAAAAGCTACAAGATTTCTATGGCCAAGCCGACGTCTTCTGAATTTGTATCTCCGAGAGCGCGAACATTAATGTCCACAAAATGATCAGATAACGTAGAGGGGCCCTGGAGGGGGGAAGCTTATTTTGGATAAAGGAAAAAAGAAATCACAGAAGGAAGAAAAGCCGGCAGGGCAAGTAAAACAAAACGGCCCCCACCTTAGCGGCCTGGATGCACCCCTGAGATATATCATCTTTGTTCATGATGTTACTTGGATTGCATCACTAAACGATCACAGATATTTCAATGTTGCCTTTGAGAATATGTAGAAATTATTGCTGGATAACGAAAACTGTCACCATAAAGTTAGTTTTCAAAACTGGCATTGAAATCAATGTGGTGATGCTTTGGAGAAAAGTTGCAGAGTCGTGGCTTTCAATGTCTGAGCAATTTATGTTGAATACAATCGGTAAACTAGGCCGGGCACTTAAATTGTAACATTCCGTGGAGTTGAGTTATTAATAGGGAGCCTAAGCAATCGCGTTTTTGAGACGCGGACGGTAACCGGAAGTGAGCCATTTTTACTGTTAACTTGCCCTCACACAACTACATTCACATTGCTAAGTATCTTTTCTCCATTAGAGATGAGTAGTATAAAGCTCTGGAGACAATACCGTCCTAGCACGCCAAATGTACTATTCCGGTTGCCGTCTTCGTCTCAAAAAAGCACTTGCTTAATTAAGCTCCCCAATATCGAAATATTATGACTCCGGATCGAGAGGTCCGGGTACGGCCCTCCTGTTGTGAATTTTAAACAACCTGCCGAAACAATTTCGACAACCGTACCAGATAAATTACTGGGAGGTAACTCATGGAAGATAGCTTATGTAGCTCTGTGTTGACCGTTTTAGCGTTACACCAGTGCAGCTTTTATCAGATCTACATATTCAGCGACTTGTATGTCTACTGATATAAAGTTTCTGATATTGTTGTTTTCAATTTGCAGTTTGTAACGAGTCCGAAATGCCAGTCCGTCCTCAACGAGATTGTTTACTATGAGTGGCCGTACTGGCAAAATACGAGCTGCTTGACCAAAATGGTTTGGTTCTTTTTCCAGCTCCTATTTGTTGCCGTTTCCTGCATCTTCTACATTCCTGTACGCTTGGTACGTAAGTTCCCTAGCTGTGACAAAGATGACAGCATCTGGTGGAGGTTCAGAGAGAAGTACGAACATCCCTACTCTAAGTTTATCAACCATACAATGTGGTACCTGGGTTTCCTTTTCTTCATATTTTCGACCACCTTTGAAAGAGAGTTTGGAACGACGGAGACAGGACTTGTATGGCTTGGTAAGTCACGAGAGACAAAGTGTACATGAGAATAGCACTGATTAAACGTAGTACATCTTAGTTATAGTTCTACCTATTAGATGGAGGGTGTGAACAGGTCAGTGGTATGCCAAGTCTTCCACTGAATTCTCACGACTGGCATTCTTAGCTGTTCTCGCATCCACCAGATGGTGTCCCTCATTGCATGGAGTGCCTTCTTCTCCGACAATCTCTTAAAAAAGCTCTTAAATCTCCATCCAATCTGAGATTTTGGGGCGCCTTTAGTCAAAAATTTGACAGACCTACTTGCTAAAGGGTCTCAGAATCTTGCTCTGGCAGTCAGTTTGATTATTTGTCAACTAATGTGATCAGTACCTCTAGCGTTTTGTCCCGTTCAGCCAGAATTGAGATACGGTAAGCTTTCTAGTTGGTTAACAAAATCCACGATAAAATACAAGAGGCAGAATATTACTGAACACTCGAACCAAGTTCACGATTATCAAGTACGAATCGATAGCGCTGGAAAAAAAGACAACAAACTATAGCAAAAATTATTCCTTTTCTCATCATTCCAAATCGCTTTGCTAGATCAGAGTCGATTCCTCTGCGTCATGCAAATAATACATATATATACCAGCAGGAGCAGGAGGAGCCATAATCATTTTACGCATAAGCGTTACACACCCATCGTAACTTCACTAACCACGTGGTTGTAATACCGTTGCAGACTATCCGGTGATTGTATTTGTACTTGGTCTTCTCTTGCAAGAATCCCTGGAGGCTCGAAGACAGGGATTTTATATTTACATGTCTAAATGGTGGAACGTGGTCGACACGCTGATTATCGTTACCTTCCTGACAGCATATGCTGTATGGCTTCTTGCATGGACTTACTATCATAGGAACTGGATGCCAAGGAAATCGTCATTTGTGGTAGCAGATGTCTTATACGCAACCGCCACCGTAGTTGCCTACTTTCACTTGACGCACATCTTTCAAGTCGACTCAGTTCTCGGCCCACTACAGCTGTCATTGTACAAAATGCTTAAAGACGTCCGAAGGTTCCTTTTCATCTTTCTGGTGCTGTATATTTCTTTCGTTACTGGCGTGGTTAAGGTATACTCCTACTATGTCGCCTCACAGATAAAGTTACAAAAAATGAATGCCAGTTACTTCGAAGAGTCCCATCCATATACCAAGTATGTACAATCAATAATGCAGGAAAAAATCGGGAGCTTCATTAAATGTTATATTTTTCTTAGTTTCTATTCACACACTATAATGTAGAAGAAAGTGGAATTATTGGGCGAATCGCACTCTGCCTTTTCTCCCTTACTATCCAGGAGTGCCAAGCGCTGATAAGTACTATTTCTAATGTCGAATAGCACCTTTGGCCTTAAAATTAACAACCCTGATTAGCAGAAGTTACTTTAGCAAGTACTGAGGCTTTCAGTTTACCACAATTTCTGCGATACTGGGAGCGATACTGGGAGCGATACCGACACTCTCTCGCAGACGCCTTTTGACGGCGCCTCTTTCGTGCGATACCCGGGGGTTCCCCACTCTAATTTCTACCTACCGCTCCCCTGGAAAGCCTCTGCAAAGGAGAAAGGGAGAACTACGTCAAAGTCGACTGAAAGAAGTCTATAACACTGGTATCAGCAATCTCAGCGTGGCCACCGAACTGATATCAATTACGTCAAACACCACCTTGAGACACGATGGAAAATAGATGTTTTCTTGTGACTGTTGCCTTCAGTTGGTCTTTCAATCTGTTATCTGTGGCGATCCCCGGCAGTAGATAATCAAAGTATATCTGAGTAGCAAATCAAAATGTGTATTTTGCCGATATTTCGGGGCCGTGTTTGTAGAGACCTGCAGCTTGATCATCTCAAACTAACGTTAACGCATTTACGCAGTCTTCGACAAGCTGATGCAACAATACAGTAAAATCCCACCTTAAAGCCCTGGGCTTATACAACTCCATAAGGGGTTTTGGGTGGGCTTACAAACGGTGGGGGGGGGGGGGTATTTAAGCGACATAAAAAAAATGTTCCGGAACAACGAGATAAAACGTATCTGAGAGTGTAACAAATTAAAGTAACCATACCATTACATTTAGAGCTGTTACATTTCTAATACATCTATTGCACTCATACCGTCGTTATATATGCATGAACATTGTTTCTTTTTTCAAGTATCATTATACTGTTTTTGTTCTAAACTCCACTGCCACACGTTTATGCCTGCAACTTTCAATGAATACTAAATTGTAATGCTTGTAAAGAAACGCAAAAGAAACGCACTTACGACACTAGATGGGCTTATATCCGGAATAAAATCTTTGTTCGGAAATAAAAGGGCTTATGTCCGTGGGGGCTTTAACGTGGGATTTTACGGTATCTAATAAAGAACACGAAACGACATCGCCTGTAAACTACCTTGTAACACTAAGAACTAATAATAGAATTGTGATCATCTACCATGTGATATTAAGAAACATAATATGGACATCTTAGACTCGGATTGCTCGAGCAGATGTTATAATTCATAACGTTACAAATTGCTGTGGTGTTTTTTTACTTCTCAGTCACGTGAATGCGTCGATCGGTTTGTTTTGGATGCTCTTTGGTGTCGTGGAAGAAGAAAAAATATCAGTGCAAGACCCTGATTTTGTCCTTATAGCCACATTTGGCCGCCTTTTCTTGATGGCTTACATGGTCTGCACCGTTATTGTAGCGTTAAACATGCTAGTCGCCATGATGAACAACTCATTTGACCGAATCATGGTAAGTTAAGGGACGGACCATTAGAAAAATGATGGGGGGGATGGGGAAAAAAACAAAAACAATTCATTCAAGGGAAAATGCCAAGAAAACAAATCGTGCGAAGAAGAAGATAAAGAAACAAAATTCATGCAGATGGGAGGTCCAATTGTGACTTTTATTAAAAAACGGAAAAGCAAGGACAGGCCGCACGGACTCCCAATGAGGTTGGTTGCGTCGCATTGTCAAAGCCTTCAATTTATAGCTTTGCTCTTACAAGCATGTCTCTTAGGTAGTCTGGCGTTTCTGGTGGGGTGATGTAATTATCTGCATCTAGTTCCTCTTCACCATTACTGGGATGGAGGTATTCAGTGGCGGATCCA
>CM042748.1:29153041-29155541 GCA_022496165.2 Catalaphyllia jardinei
CAGCCGGTCTACTGTCGTTGAAAATCTGTAGACCGGCTGTTGAAAAAATGTGTTTTTAAATACTTTTAACCAGAGAACGCTATATCCTAAATTATCATGATCAATCCTGTTAACAAACACATCCGCGATACTTTTAAGGACGTTCGCGCCCAGTGGTACTGCACATCTCTAGTGCGTACGCTATTCATTAGGCACGCGCATGCTACGTTAGTTTCAAGCGCGTGCACCGAGTCGAAAGCTCAACAAAATATAGAGCTGATGACCTTTGCGTTAACTTGGTGTGCGAATATTTTTGTTGGATGCTCGGTGACCCCCCACCTTTTTTCGGCGGATCACTTCCTTTTCTGATTCTTTCCATTATACTAAAAAAAAAAAAAAATCTGTACGTGGGAAAATTATTTCTCATATACTATTCACATAGGGTCGAATTGGTACATGGATACAGGTGTGCGTGACTTAGAAGTAACATATTTTAAGGATAATTCTACCTGATGTAATGACATGTAGCAAAGATCTATCAAATAGGCCTATATATGCTGTGTTAAACACGCATAACTTAGATATGATTCTTCAACTTAAATATATGCCGATAGTGATGAATCAGGCCGGGATCGCCTCGAGTGACTGGAAATCCTAGAATGCTATGGTCTGTGAGGGGCCTTCTCTTCAAAACGAGTTCGGTGACCCCCGATTTTTTTTTTACGTTTTTAATATTATCTTATCATTTTCTACCTGCAGTCAAAGTTTTAAAAAAATCTGTACATGGGAAATTTTGGGCGCGAACGTCCTCAAAAACTTGGTAGTTAAAATAGCATCATTTGTTTGATGTTTTCTGTTGAAAGAATGCTGGATGTATTTTGTTTTATTGCAGTCGTTGACTAAACGTAGTTTTTGGCGTTTATAGCAGTTTTCATTTGAGTGTCAAGAAGTAATTAGTTTTACATACTACGCTACAAAAATAGCTTACAAAACTACCGTCACTTTTTTCATCCAATAAGAAGTGACCCAAAACCAATCCTAATTTGTTTGCACACGTTTTTCCGTGCTTTACATCAGCATCATTACTTCGAGTTTTAATTGGTTCATTGGATTGTCTTAGTTCTTTGTGATTGCGTTCGACGAAGTGAAACACAATCCTAATTTTTGCCTGTGACTCTGCAGAGTTGGTTGTCCTGTGTAAGGTTATGGTCTGGAAACCCACATTCCTGTGAGGGCACGAAAATGGCCACCCCGCTTAATTTTTGCAGGGGCATGTCACGACATAGTTATTAACTATGGTCACGGCCAGTAAACTGGCACCGTAACTGAGACATGTGATAATACATGTGATGAACATGCGAGCACGTGAGCATGCCATGTAGACTTTGGACTTTCTTTCCATGCGCTCTCGATCACAGAGGTAGCGTTGGATACTTTTGCCGTGGGATTTTGAGGCTGAGTATTATGATGTTATTTAAACGTTCGTTCGGGCTCACGAGGAACTTGTTTATTTTATAAGATGTGAAAGAGTGAACCTGAGCCAGGGAACGGAAATGTAATTACTGTATACTTTGTATCAGGCCAGCGGAAATACTTGAATCAGTCACACGGAGTTTGTTTACGATGAACGAGCACGCGATTGCAAATGTGTACCTATATTTGAGCTTCCTGCTTAGAATGTTCGTAAAAAATATACTTCTACAAATTAAAAGTTAATAATGTGAGAATATTTAGCACGAAATCTGAAGGCTGATGTAAATATTTTAGTCCTATTAAACTTGTGAGTCGGAACCTGGCGTCGTCACGCAACGTAGTTTGTACCGAGACCTGTTCAATCAGAATGGAATGGAATTTGTCACTGAAATATCTTTCTTTAAAACTCCGGTTGTTTATGAAAAAGGTTGGTTTTTAGGGGTTGAAAGTCAGCTAGGGAAATCATTTAAGGTATCTGTATAAAAGTTTATACGGCGTCGAACTTACTCTCATAATCTTTGATTACTGCTAGTTGTTTAGAGTTATTATTGAGACGAGTGGTAAAATTTTAGAGTCGTTGAGATTCTGAAAGCCTAGTTTGAAAGTCTAGTCCGGGGACCCGTTTCATCTGTACCTAAAAATGGAGAAGTGTATGCGCCTTGTTTGAAGGGAACTTCTGTTCATACTAAGAATAGGTGAATAAAACAGCTCTGTAACCGAGATTTTGGCATGGCTTTACGGGCCCTAAAGCTTGTACGATATTAATCTCAAAAACTGTATTTATATTTTCTGATACTGTGCTTCAGAGATATAACTAAGGAGATATTAGTGATACCGGAAGTTAGAGTTGGTTACCCAACTCATTTAGCCTGCGTTGCTGTCGGGATTTCTAACGTGAGTGCTTTCAGCAGCGGAGCCATGAACACTAGCGGCGAGGCCGCGAGAAATTTTGACATCCAGTCACATCGTTCCAAGTCAGGTCTTCTCACTTATAAATAGTTAGACAAATATATTCACTGTACCCGTTCACAGAGTACGTGTCTGAAAC
>CM042748.1:29160541-29170541 GCA_022496165.2 Catalaphyllia jardinei
AAAATGTCAAGTAACGCGTAGAAAAGAACTGTTTTATTACGTTAGATCAGGTTCAAACGTGATGCGCGATGTGCGCTGATGCGTAACTATCAGCAGATAGTCATCAGTAATTTAGCCAATCAAATTCACGGATTCACAATAGACTAAGGTAAATTTATACTAATACTTCATATTTGACAGAATTGTGTGTGTTTTAGTGACTTTTTACCAATGAGGACACTTTGTGACGCTTATCATAAGGAATTTGAATCTCATTAACGTTCAATCCTGGACATATCAAATGTCAAATAACAAAGCAAGTACTGTATCCTACTCACTATAACGCGAAACAGACTGAATTTAGCCTACACGCCCCTATAAGGCCCGCTTTGTTTGAAAGGATCACGATGACCCACCGCTAAAGCTTCAGCATGCTGTTTAGCTCCATCCAGTGCTTCTTGTCGTCTTCTCTCTTCACTGCTGCACAGTGTGTCCATTTCTGTTCTGTTGTGAGGATGGCCCAAAGACGGCCGCAACTGAGACTGGTGGAGACTCTGCATAATACACAACAACAAATAAATGTGCCTCACTATATCAAAGCTTTTTCGTCAGAAGGGCGCTTGAACCAAGAACCTAGCTGATAGATGCGAGTATACAATGTTTCAAAAACGCTCAAAGTGCGGAGGGTTTGGTAAGGTGGATCGGGAAGTCATTAAGAAAAACGTACTACATCTTTTAAAACATTGATTTCAAGAAACCCGTGTACCTGCCTATAATCAATACAGCAAGAAATGTGGTAGGTCTTCTTAGTCGCTCGCACGCATGAACATTCACTGCCTTTTAACAGGAAGTGGTTCGTGTTATTTCCTACATATGCCGATATTGGATTTTTGTCCTTGCTCACGCCGTGCGAACATATGCGAGAAGCACACGAAAGACAGCCACCACTTTATTTACTTCATGGGAAGCTCTCGTTCGCCATAATTTTCCCGCGATGCACGGTAAGACATTTCGCTTGAATATACTGTACCTTTCTTCGCTCTAGTTCTTGAACCATGACTTTATTGTCGTTCTCAAGCGTTTCTCTTTCTTTTTCTAAATCGCTCAGCTGATCAGCGACTATGATCTGTACTACCAGAGGTGGAAGATGAACTAAAATCACCGAGAACTTCTGCATCTGCGAGCGAAGTTCTGTAAATAACAACATCAATATCAACCAAATCGTTTACACCTTTTAGCAGAGTCAGGTCAGTCAAGGACGAAATCAAAGGGCTCTTATGAGCCAACTCATTCATCCTCTTAGCCATGAAATGACTTAAGTGTTTATTGTGTATTATAGTGTTTAACAATGTTGGTGGTGCATCAATAAGCATCAAGCTTCTTCCTGACATGTATCTTAGCTATCAGCAGGCTTACAATTGATTGATTGGGTAAATGAATCATTTGCTGTACAATAGATTAGGACAATATAGCATCATTATGTATGTTTTGTTGTCAAGCATTTGAGTTCATTGTTTAGCAAATGTTGTGTCGTCTAAATGAAGAGAAAGCGTCACTCACTGTTTGCTTGTTACAGTTTGCTTGTTACAGTGATTAGTGCAACATTTATCAGTTAACCTTGAGAAAGCTTATGTAACTGTTTTAAACATGTACCATGTTACAAAAAATACAGGTCTGAATGAAACTAAAGGAGAATATTCTATATCATGTGCATCACATTAAGCCTATTTTGTTAGTTTGGTTGCTTGCATGGTGGGAAGGTTGAGTGGACGGAAAGAAGCATACATGTACACAGACGTAACTGATCATTTACTTTAAATATTACTAGCTACAACGTAGTCTCTTGGAGTTTTATTGAGGCTTGTGCCACTTGAAGTCCAATAAATACATATTATTATTATATTATGATATTCAAGAGCAAAATGTTTTGTTCACAGCATTGTGCAAATTTGGGTTGTGTATCATTTACACAGAAAAGGTCAACGATTTGTGAAAATGGTTAGCAAAAATGCTTCACGGTAAGTTCTGTTCAGATTGGTCACATCCCATTAACTCAAAAAACTCTTAATATTTAACAAAAGTTTAACCTGATAATAATTCCAAAATGGTGGTGAAGAAGTTTCACAACAAAGATATTAGGTAGTCTGACAGTTCATTGACACTAAATAAATCACTTTATTCAAGTGTCAGTCTTGATTTCTGGTGGTGGAAATTTCTCAAAACAGTATTTCAGTGTGTATTAGTCCAGGTTGTAGTGGTATTATATGTACCAATATGTTTTATATTTTATGGAATAAGAGACAGTCATAATGACTATGTCAATATCTAAGGTGAGTTGGTTGAAGCTATGATGGTGAACTACAAATTGAAAGTGTGCAAGCTTAGTTTTCGCAGGAAAGTGTTGAAGTCTGATGGTGTCAGTTTGCCAAGATAATCCACCCTGCACTCAAAGTACTTATTATTTAAAGTTCTTGAGTTGTCATTGTCATTATTCATTTGACTAGTGTATCATTGTTTTAATAATTACTAATTACTTTTTTACTATTAAATACCTATATGGGTAGCCAGGAATAATCCAGTAGATGTAACACTAACTGCTGCCCCGGAAATTAAATAGATAAAAAAGATGAAGATCTAAATAAAAATAATTTGGAAGATACCAGAAATAGGGCACATCCCTTTTTGGTTGACCCGGGCCTAGCAGGACAAGAGTCTTGAGTGAAAGAAAACACACTACAGATAACTCTGATCAACTCTGTTTCCAGCAATCTAAGATACTGAATTGATTATTTACCTGCATTTCGACCCCATTTGGTTGATTACAATGGTCACCAAATGTTACATAGCTTTTAAAATTGTCAGTTTTGGTATCATGGTTAGATAAGGTTTTTTTAAACCTGACGTCTTGTTTTGCCTGATCGATCTGGGCCTACGCGTGTATAGTGAGCGACGATAATCAGAAACGAAGTACAGATACCATTCCATTTCAGGATATCATCTGTTACTGATAGATTCGACTTAGGGCCATTGTTATAACGAAAAAGTAGTCATCTGGCGTTTCAATGGAACTAGCAGTTTCATAACGTCGTAAATATTACTGAATGGAGCTTTATAGCAGTTGTCACGCAGGGATCGTAAACCTGGCGACTATTTCTGGATTTCTAGTCTAAAACAGACTTAAGTTTAGTTCCGGGTCGTTTCGATTTGACGTGTGGGCTGTATGTTTTGTTCAAAGCAAATTCAAACATTTAAAGAAAGCAATATTTACTCACCAGAAATCGCAAAAGCTGGGAATCAAAATCCACAATGGCTGGCTTGAGCTGAGGAGTTTGCACTCCTTTAGCCCGTGATGTTGGCCGACGAATCCGACGAACATCTCGAAACAGTTTGAGCTCCACAAATTCTAGAATTTTTCAACATTTCCAACCAAATTCACTCCATATATCAACTCAGTATACATCCCATCTGGCGGTGTCAGCGTGGACAACATTCGTTAAAATATGGCTGCCTTCTCGGGCACGTAACACGAGATGGAAGGAAGGGTAGGTACGCGGGCTCATTTTCGGAGAAAAAGAAATATTTAAAAAAAATATATAGATATGTTTTGGACTAATTTTATTTACTGAATGCCTACATTTAAGAATAAAAATTCTCTCGCGGTGTTTTGCAAACATCCAGAAGGTGATGTTTGCTATTCGTGGCAAGTTAGCTACTTGGTCAGCGGCTGCTCAAATCTAACCAATTTGTTACCTCACTTGCGTCTACGCAGATTTCTGCTAACGCCGTTTTGCCCCTCTCCGCAAAAACTCATCCATTGCTTCGCAATGAATGAGTTAAAAAGCGCGTCTTCAGAAAAGAACTTGTGATGACTTTAAAAAGTGAAAAATAACGAACACAGTTTGCATGTTTTCAGTTCTTGAGAAACTTTCCCCGTTAATTTTTACGTACATATTTCCCACGTATTGTTTTCCTTCACTGAGGTTGTAAAAAGCTCACTCACTGTCTCACTAAAAGGAACGATAACCTATTCCTGACTCCCACATTCTTACCAAACGGGCAAAATAATGACAAAATACTCAAATGTGAAAGGACCAAAGGGGCAGGCTTCTTTCCATACTCTCTCACCTTGAATGCATGAATTGTGATACTCTTCGGACTGGGTCTTGTAAGACGTCAATCGCTGAACCAAAGCTTCCGCACAGAAGTCAAAATTTTCATGGATAGCCTGGGGTCGAGTTGGAGTCCGCTGACCTTTCTGGCGATAGTACATCTGGCAACCAAACGAATCAGTGATAAATGAGTTTATCACTATACGAGAGGAGGGGGGGGGGGGGGGGGGGGAATGAAAGTTTTAATATTAGAATACAACCACAATACCTCAGAAGTTGCCAGTAAGCCCTCTAAGCCTTCTCTCAAAATATTTCTAATTCGAGCCATAAAGTGTCTGCAAAAAAGAAATCAAAATGTAACAATAGGTCTTTAGGTCAAAGTGTCACTTAAGCTAAACAAAGTGTACATCATGGAGATATTCCTATAACAATTTTAATTACTTTCAGATCCCTATCATCAGCGTGTTATTATTCATGTAAAGCGTACGCCAAATAAAGGCCACATTTTTTAGTACACTACAACTGGCTTGCAATAAAGGCCACTTGACATGAAGAGGATCGGTGAACTGAAGGTTACGAAAGCATAGCCCCACTGTAAATTGATCAGAAGCAAGAAACGAACGTGGATAAATAATATAGAGGTGGCACGCGCACATGACGAAACCTTACAAGTAAAAGCACAAGAAAAGAAAGTCTCTTGCTTATCAAGTGAATACATCACTGAAGCTTCATACATCCCATCCTCCATCTTTTCACCGAACACCAGGTACTTCTTGTCATATCTGAGTCCAAGAGGATCTCGTCTGGACGCACTTAATTTACGATTTCTAAAACCAGGTAGAAAAAAAAATTCATACTTCATATTAATTGCATTGACTAAACAATTCTCCGAAATTCCCATATTTGATTGACGACATGAGCAATCTCTGTTCGAAACGCTTGGCTCGATCAATTGGAAAAACAGTTAAAAAATACAATATGCTACAATTGACTAATATTCTCACCCAGCACTCTTTTGCCTCCCAGTCTGCTTGTCCAAATCAGACATCTTCTGGCTCAGCTTGCGAAGAAAGACAACGATTTAACCTTCTATTTCAAACATCGATCGTTTTTTCATTTCTTTTCACTGATTCAATTCACAAACGTGACAGCGCGGTTTTCAACTGAGTGTCGTTACACCAAGATCAAAGTAATCTATCTAGCAAGTCACAAAGGACATAGACAATACAATAGACCAATAGCAACTCGAGGTAATTACAAGCAGCTGACGCAAAGCGCGGGAAAATGAATGAATCGCGATTGGTTTTATTTTCACGGGTGATTGGATGAAAAATTGGCGCTCACACAGCTCACAGTAAGTGCAAAATCAATTACTTTTTGGCACTCAAATGAAACCGCTCTAACAGTCCTGTCCTACATGCAACTCTATGGTGTACAAATGAAATAAACTACAATGATGTGAAGGGATCATGGGGACCGGTTGAAATCCTGTGCTTTAAGAGAGTTATGTGCCAACTATGGACTGTGTGGACTGTGGTACCGGTAAACCAAACAAATGAGCATGTGGGTCTGTCTTGGTATACTCAAGTAGCAATAGCCGGACAAACCCTAAACATCTCCTCCCATCATTACCTCGCCTGGGACGGTCTTTGGTCTTCCATCACTCTCTGCGGCCTTGGCTGCCCTCGAAAGAGACGCTGGAAGGGGACATTACCGTAAGTAAGATTAAATCAAATCACTGAAATCATGAATGCAGCTTCAACACACCATCACCTGGCAAACACAGAGTAAACCTGTTACTCACGAGTGGTCTTTGGTTTCACGCCTTCTCCACTTTGTGGTTCAGTAAAATCTGTTGTCTCTTTGCTTTCTATTAAAACCTTCTGGGAGAGCTTTCTTCTGCTTTTTTTAGACCTGCGACAGGCAAAAGCACAAAGACAAAACGTAAAGACACTAGGCAAGAAATCATGAGCATATTTCACGTAAATCGCGGCAGATAAGGAATGAAAGTTAATTTGTTGAAACAATCCAGAGGTATCCGCAGTTGTTCCGAGAAAGATTCCAGGAAAAATCTCATTTCTCTCTAAAACTTGGCATCACCAGGAATACACAAGAACATCGTCTTTTGATTACAAAACCTATAATGGAAAATGGAGAACTCAGGAGTACCTCGACTCTCCAGGCTTACTTTGGCTCAAATTGATTCACGTAAACTAGCCAGTGTATCCGCGCACGAAGCATTTGATTTACATTTGTGAAAACCAAGCGGTTTAGCATGACGATTAAGGGAAGAACAAAATGCACACCATTGAATTGATTAGTCCTGGGCAATGACAAGACAAGCAAAGAAATTAAACGTAACAGATGCATAAACGCAGACACACATTTTACGAGGTCTTTCTCAAAAACAAAAAAATCCACAGATAAGGTTGTTGTTCTCAAACTTCCATCCCTAGCAAAAGAATACAAAGCATAAAGACAAGTAAGTTCTGAAAGAATTAACACCAAGCATACTTTGGCGAAGCCTTTTCTTCAGAATGCGTCGGTGAACAAGGGCTCTCTACAAAGTGACGAAAATTTTCTGGCGAAGGAAAGTCGTACACTCGACGCCAAGACAAGATCGCGTCTTTGACAACCGGAGTCTGAACTAATGGATTCAGCTCATCTTCACTGGAGTCTGAGAAGAGATCTTTAAGTTCTTCTTCCACGATTGTACTGAGATGAGCAGGAAAGAGTCAAAGAATTGAAAGACGAGAATAAAAAAAAGGATACTAATACAGCAGTGTCACAACCAGGACAAAGACAGAGAACGTAAAGAGACGGTCATGCTCAGTACAAAGTACCAATACAAAGGTGTACAGGTGGTTACGCCGTGATAATAGTATACAATAAACCAGCGCTTCGTGTGTCTTTTGGCATGAAATAGAGAAGGTTTCCTAGACAGGACAGGGTGCGGAGTCAAACAGTAATACCAAGGGGTCAACAGATATAAGCTTCGCCAAATACAGGTTCTTTACCTAAGCTCCCTCCTCAGTATCGGGAGCAATTGTCACATGAAGACTAACGAGACAGAAGGAATGCATGCAGGTTAACGGGAATCATTTACATTCACTGCATGCATGCCCAAACAGATGTAAAGCAAAGAAATCAAAGATGATTCACTCTTCACCAAGTTATGGGTTTTACCGTTAGTAGTTGTTCAGAGGAAGATAAGCCCGCATTCAAACATCCGAAACCATGGCTGACATAAGTACCAGAAGAAAGATAGCTGATTGGTAAAGTAAGATTTCTTTGAACTTGGTAACGGATTTGAAAGCAGAGGAGGAAAGCTTCAAGAAAACAGAGGATGACAACATAATTTTAAACCTCCTCACTTTAAGAAAGTGTTCTAAAAATTGTCACAGATTAAGAGGAGTGTATGGCCCGCCTACATACAGAATCTTCTGAAGAGTCAGGAAACAAGACTACAAATAGAGAATCTATTGTTTCTCCAAGGGCAAATCTGGAAACTTTTCGAGCAATAGAGATCCTCAGTTGCTTGATATCTAAAGGGGGTAAGTTTCTAAAGAAACTGTGGTGCTGCGTCGGTGGGAGTATTAAAAGATAATTTGGTTTTATCAACTGAGTTGATAATGTGAATTAGCCACCGTAAAGAGATTCAGAAGCTTCTGAATCTCTTTACGGTGCCTAATTCACATTATCAACTCAGTTGATAAAACCAAATTGCTTGATATCTAGTCTAAAAACAAACAAACAGACATTTTTTTATGAGAATTAACAGGCAAAAGGTCCTTTTCAAAGATATTGAAAGCTTCCAACTAACTTGAGTGCTCCCTTAGAGCTTTTGTCCTCTTTTCTCCCTTCTTCCGTTTTCTCCTCTTTTCTCTTGAGTCCAGCCTGCAGTGCAGCCAGACTGGGCGTGGCAGGGTTGAGGAGACAATTGAGGTAAATGGACCTCTCATGGAATGTTTGGAGGATTGGAATGAGGCTGCTTTGCACTTCACGGGCTGTTACTTGCTAATGACGAGAAAAGACAAAAAACAAGGTTTGCTTTGTCGCACATTACAGCTTATTTGGTTTGAATCCAATAGCTGTCCAATTGAAAATATCACAATCCTCTAAAAAAACATCTGCATCTCAAGATTTGCAACACGGGGGAAACACAAACTACCTTCAGATCGAAAGAAATATCAATGTTAGTAATTAAACAACAAAAATGAGGTAATGATATAGCACGACGAAAGAAAAGGGGAGAGTGCTTCTGTCCCCTTCTTTTCTCTCCCAAACTCCGTTAGTCACCCGCCCGCTGTCTGGGTCGTCGCCAATGACCGAGAGCCTGGAACAGGCTATTTATTTGACTAAGAATATACCTCACCTCTTTGTCAAGATTGGGTTTTTCCACGGCATCAATGTGGCGCTCAAACGTGGACAGATAGACAGCGAGCTTTTTGGCTTGAGAATTGCTGAATGCAACCTAAGGAACGAAACACAAGGTGTGAAAACAAAGCAGAGAGGTGTGCGTTATAACAACTGAGGTAAGTCTGTATTCAAGCCGTTCGTTCTATTATGGTAGTTACTTACTTCGCTTTTAACCTTGACTTGTGTGTTTGTCAGCCATCTAGTCACTTTTTCCATAAATGTCAAGTCAAACAAATGGTTTTTAAACCTACAGAGCAAAGTAAAAACAAAACTGAATTCGCTGCTTACAAGGCGAAGCCTTCGTTATAGGGTTTGCAACAGGAAAAGTTTGTATACATGAGTTTGGAGTCGAAGTTCTTTGAAGCATACCTTTTCGTTTCACTTAGAAAATAAAATGGTCTTCGTTTTTCTGGGTTGGTGCTAGGTACTAAATATTGATAGTGGACTAGTTGAGGGGAGAGTAAGATTTTACCCTATGACATGAGGAACGTATAAGATTGGAGAGGGCGGTTATAAACAAGACGTTGAAGTACATTCGGCAAAAGCAAAAACGTGGTATTGTACGTAAACTACTTATAGGACACAAGGTACCTATCTTCCAGCTTGCCAGCAAAGTCGGTAGCGGCTTCCAGTCTCTTGGATTCCATTCCCTCCAGTTCAGCCATGAATGATCCCTCTGAAGAGTCGATCTTACTCGCCATGCGTTCCTATAATTTGAGAATCACAGTTAGAGTAAAGATATCGCGACTGGTATTATTTTGATTGTACTAAAGAGGAAGGCTCTAGAACAAACAGAGAACGGATAAGAGGCACTCACCAGTTTCTTTCTGTACTCGTCGACTTCATCCGTCGAAAAATTGCCACCATCGGAAAATACCCTAGAGAGTGTAGAAAGCAAAGCTTGAGAAAAGTTCAAGGTCCATGTAGGACATTGGTAACCTTAAATAAGGAACATGTTAGGTTTGCTTGTCATGTGGTGAGGAATTGATCGTGTTTAGCGAAAAAGAACATTTGCCTACAAAGAAAGACAAAAAGGGGAAACTTACATGACAGGATTGCGTTACATTGTGAGCCCAATAAAGGATTTAATTACTGCAATTCAATTGATTTAAGCCAAAGAGCTGATTAATAGCCTCAGCCCGAGTCAGAGGCAACAACTTAAACAAGCAAGAACGTTATTCATTTTCTGGCCTGCAATCCTAGATAGCCTGAAACCTACTACCAATTCCATTTTAACTGACAGTACCTTTGCTAACGCTTCAAACATTTGAAAAGCCAAATTCAATGTCTTGAAAGCTGAGCCTGAGAAAAGCACTCAGCTACTAAGGTCGAAGCCCCAACTATTTAACGGTATATTCTAAAGAGTTACTTCACAGCCACCCCTAGTAAAGACGACCCTATATCCCAGCTCTTAAGGCTAGTTTTTAATAGCGCATAATCATAAGCCAACCTACGCAGATGCAGTGAGATGTTCATAAGTAGTACCTTATGTT
>CM042748.1:29175541-29185541 GCA_022496165.2 Catalaphyllia jardinei
ACTCGATAAATTCCAACATTCACCTTATAGTAGAGATGTCTACAACAACCACGGACAAGAATAGCATAGCCTTCCTGGACACCAGCAACATTATAAATGAAGACGGCTACACATGAGCAAATATTTAGATTTCCATTTACACAGCTCAGCGCAAAGCAAAACAGCTGTTGTTAACACCTTAATGGACCTCTCTCAATGCATTCCATCAACAACTGCACAAAAACAGAGCAAGGAGCGACGTGTTATCCACGACCTGAAAGCTAATGGCTATCCTGAAAACTTTATAAAGTCGGTCGATCAACCAAACAACGCACAACCAAAACCTTAGTCTGCTTCGCAGCCGTTTTTGGGATTTCACGCAACGCCCCCCAAAGGGGGGAGCGTTGCGTGACATCCCAAAAAAACGGCTGCGGAGGAGACTACCAAAGCCTCGGAGAACCCAAAAGCATATGCGACAGTTGCATATGTTTAAGGCTGTCGGAGCTAATTAGACGGATTTTGAACCAAGAGAACATAAAGACAGCTTTTAAACCACTAAAAACATTGTTTTCAAGAAACCTAAGGACTGACCGACAAAAGAACAGTAATCGTAACGTTTTTTAGATCTGTTTTCAACTCCATTTTTAGAGCCTTTCATATACTCACTTGTATCTCTGCCATCTACGGGCATTTCACGAACTCACAAAGTGACCAGTTGGCTTGATAGCCCAGTTGATAAAGCACTGCGCCGGTATCGCACAGGTCATGGGTTTAAATTCCGTTCAAGCCTAAATTTATTTTAGGCTTTAATTTCACAACTGCATGCTTAAGTTGTGTGTATAGTTTAATTGCCACAGCGATAATCAATCATTTCTTCAATGTTCATTGTGTTTCGCATTTTACTTCAGTGTCTCGTGATCAGACCCTTACTGTCGTGCCCGGTTATTCGCGATCCAAAATTCAGAAGGGATTACCGAAGACTAAGATAAGCTTACTAACTGTTTTCTGAGTTCCAAGAAAAGTTCTTCCCTGATGACTATGGCTTCAATGTAAGATGGCAGAGCATCTTCTTCTTCCTGTTCTTCTAAATAGGAAACAAAAGAAATGTTCCTTTCATTTTAGAAACAACATTGAGGGGAAGTAAATGACAGTATAGAGTGCGTGACATGTCATGTTGAATTCGTGTACTGCAATGTTTGCTGGGATTTCGTCGGGAATGCCCTATATTTTAACTTATGTAAAAGTACGGAGCTTGTGATTGAGTATAAAACGTTTTCTAGCTTGATTGGAGCTTGCGACAACAGCAAACGCTATCAAGACAAATTAAAAGAGAGAAATCCAAGTATTCTCGTACGTGCCGATAACATTTCACGTGCAATTGACAGGTCAAAAGTTGGGAAAGCCAACCAAAAAAGGCCAGTGACGACTATACAGCAAGAAATTTACAGATAGTGTATTGTACCTTGTGTGTCCGTTAAAAAGGTAAGACAAGTCTTCATACTCTTAACACTATCTGGACTCTCAGGCAGACCATGTTCCCCAGGCTCCACCAGGATGTAGAACGTCGTGCCGTTCGAGGTTGTCAGCACATCGTCGATGGACTGGGCCGAGGATGACTTCTACACAGGTCAAGCAATTAACTATATTTACATTTACGTCAGAAAGAACCACACCAGTAATCAAACTTGAAGTTTTGGGGGGTTTAGTTTTCAATTCTTTATTCCACCAGGCGATTTATTTCAGTCTGCTTTCTCTCGATTGCCTTCCGAAGGTTAGCTAAACTTCATGGTATTTTTTATAGATAATTCAGGAATAAGCTGTTGCAAAATTGAACCATTTTACCAGCAGTTGGGAACAGTTCAACTGTTTATACAATTTAGAAAACCACTGAAAGTTCTTACTTCTTTTTTCTTTGTTTTGCTCTGCTCTTGTTTTGTCATCTTATCTTTTTTCTTCATTCTGGGCTCAGTTGAACGCTAAAACGAAACCAGAGTTAGTAAAAACCAATAGTCCAAAAGTCCAACAAAAAAAGGAACCCACAAAAATAAAGTTTTGTGAATTTCAAAGTATAGGTCGAATGAAATTACCCCGTCTGATGAAGAATCCATATACGATCAACAAAAATTGGACCATTGTATATAAACAATAGCCTCCATTTCGTTCGAAAATATAATAGGATATTTGTCCGCTGACATTATCTGTTCCGAGAAGCGAAGAGTTTTCCGAGACCGTAGCTCGAGCAGAAGTGTGAGCTTCGAGGAACAGATAATGTCCAAGGACAAATATCCGAGTATATTTTCGCACCAAAAGGAGGCTATCTTGTTTATTATTTCCTTCAAATCATTCTTGCAACACGCGCAGTTTTGGAAAATTGGGGAACATATAAACAATAGCCTACATTTGGCGCGAAAATATGCTGGGATATTTGTCCGCGGACATTATCTGTTCCGAGAAGCGAACAGCTTGCCGAGAGTGTAGCTCGAGGAAAACTGTGAGCTTCGAGGAACGGATAATGTCCAAGGATGAATATCTGAGCATAATTTCGCCCCAAATATATTTTCGCAGCAAGTGTGGATTACTGGGGAATATCCTTGGAAATTCCCCAGTTTTGCCGGGGAATATTCATTCACGTGATGCGTTTAAACCAATCGCGTGCGAGCGAAAATATTTGATGGATTATAATCTCGGAATATTCTCTAAAATTTTTTTGTTTTTCTCTCTCATTTTTCTGTTAGCTTTTGCTATAATAGAGTTAGTACCACGACAACGACAAGCTTTAGAACACTCGTGAAATTTTGTAATTAACCGACAAGAATCCGAAACTCGTTGGGTGTTTACGAGGATTGTAAACTTCCATTTATTAACGCCGTTATAATATTTACTGCTAATCTTTTGTTCCTACGAAGTGTGTTATTTTACTGACCACTGTTTGTCTCCGATCCACTTGGAAATACTTGCACACTTCCCCATCGTATTTCTTAAGTTCCTCGTTCACTAAGTCGGGATATGAACCAGAAGTCTGCATTTGAAGGCTGTGAAAGTCGTTGTACCTAAGAAAAAACAAAAGGCAAAGTAAGTTATTCAACAGAAATAGCACACTTACGATGTTTCAGGGAAAACATAACAACTAAAGATGACAGGCGTTAGGTAACTTTGTAAAACATAGTGCAAGTATCTCGTTCTGTTTGTACTTACAGTTGCTTGATCTCATCCAGAGCTGTTAACGCCTTTTCCAAGCTGTCTGTTAATGCCTAAGATCAAGGCACTTATTATGAGAACTGTAAAAAAGAACAAAACTACATGTTCTTTCAGTCTAATTCTTCTTTTCAATTACTTGTACCTGTTCACTTGAATCCTGCCTCATCTTGTCCATAATGATGTCCAGATTAGCTTCTTTTACCTACGCAAGTAACAGACGCAAGACAAAGAGTAAAAAACTTCAATGTAGATTTTCAATGTTTAATTACCCAACATACTAAACACTCTTACCATTGCATTCGACTCTGTACACACCTGGTTTGCACCGTCGTGGTCCCTTCGATTTTTCTCCAGTTGTTCCTGAAAAACGTAAAATTTAGTTTCTGAAGGAGTTACGCTCTTGATTACTGTTGATATTCATTAAACCTAAGCGCATATTGGCTGTGGGTAGTTTCGGCAACAGTGTAAACACAAACCCGATATCAACTCTGGGTTCCGTTTGACGAAAGACCTCGCTAAGATTAAACAATTAGCGCAGCTGTGGGATAAAGGAATCTGAATGGTGTAACTGTGTTCGCATTATCTTTGGAAAAAATCGCTAATGCCGGGCATATACAACATAACTCTAGATCTTTTTCTTCCTACAATACGGATGTGAAATTCAGTTGTCAAACACAGCGGGTAGCATAGAACTGTACCTGCAGCTTTCTTTCTTGTCGAGCTAGGCCGATCTCGTGTAAGTCCCATAAATGTGCCGCCCCTTGCACGAACTTGAACAGCGATTTGATCATCATCTCGTGAAAACTACTCATGTTCTCCAAAGAACGCTGAAATTGAGAGTTGAAACGAAGTTCTTGTGACTAAGTAAAGATTAAGCAGTCAAAACAGTTTACCACTATCTGGCTTTATCTGACTTCTATTGATGACTACCATCTTTACCTCCATTTTGTCAATCTCGTGTTCAAATTTGGTCTGCTTTTCGCCGACGAGTGGCAGGAACGACTCATTCATCACCTGTTGGAAAGAGAACATAAGATGCATTAATGTTGTCGAACTAGAATGAATATTCCGACGTGAAAGAATACGTCAAGTAGTGTCGTACAAACATTGTTCTCCTTAAGGTGCAGGTTTAGCTCTTAACAAGTTGAAATTTTTCGAGACTACGTCTTGCCCTTGGGGAAACAATTAGTATCATAATGGTAGAAAAGACGATTGCATTGGAACAGATAGATTAAAATTAATTTTGTAACGCTGAAAAACACTAGATCACCTCCTCGGTTCTGACTGCATCAAGAATGCCTCCTGACTGGAACTGCTCCTGAAAGACAAAACACAGCACAAGCCAAGAAAAAAAATTTAATTAGTATAAGGTTGTGAACCATTATTCTTGTAAATTTCATTGCTTGGTCAGTTGCTGTCTCTAATAAGTCTGATATTTTTGGCTTTTCAGTAATCAATACAGGTGTGGATCAAGAAGACATGTTCTGGTTGTGATAATTTTCCTAACTTGTCACTTCACATTGAGCTGCTTGACGATGTGTCGCTCCTATACAGGCTTGTAAGAGGAAATTTACTGCATGTTGGGTAAACTTCAACTAATCGATGATCTTATGAACTATAGCCATGTGCGCCTTAGATCACAAGATAAACGCTTTCCCGGGACGGCCCCCATTTTCACATCAGTGTCACAACACGCTGAGGACACAACGCTGTTATTCCCTCATAGGGACAACTGACATTCTGTCTTTGAATCAATCAGCCAAATTCATCAGCTTTTGATAAGGGCTCACAACTGTTGCCAACAGTAATGAATGTAATGAACTGAGGAACAAACCTTGACACTGTTAACTTCCTCCATACACTGATCAATAATACGGTCATACTCAGCCTGTAAAATGTCTTTGTACCTAGCATGGACCTCCTCTGAAAACACATTTAACAAAACCACGGTAAACAGAATTCGGGTAAATTTGGAAAGTTAATTTGACGAATGTGTAACTATCTTAAAGGTCGTACTCCCAGGGACGTAAATTCAGGTGAACTCACCAAGTTGACGACACGTGTCTAATAAAGCAGTGTTCCATTGATAAACAGCAGATTTGGTGGAGTTAGGAGGCCTCATGTTCCTATATTAAACACATTCAGAGAATATACATGTATAAGGGCATTTGCGGAATAAAAGCAAATAAAATCAAAATTGTAGAATTCCATTTGGGTTGCTTCCTGAGACAAAATACAAAAGATTTAGAAAGACAATTCAAAACGAATGACAGCAGTGGGGAAAACAGTACAAAAAACAATGACTAATTAAGGCCTTATTTAACCATGAATACAACGGAAAAAAGCGCAACTGAAGCTTTAACAAACCTTAGCGATTCCAAGAGATCCAATCTTTTCTTATTCAAAGTACGTTGTTCTGTAGTGAATAATTGCATCTTCCTTCTTAATTCTTGTGGATCTTTGATTGATAAACTCTCCATGAACTCGCTGCAATAAATACAAGAAATGCTAGTTTTATGAACAGACATACAGCTACTGTAGGTATGTCGAAAATATGCTTCACACATAGAAATTCCGGGCTGAAAATTGTTACTAAGCTAATTCCCTTGAAATTGTCCTACTATCAAACTTGTTTTGAAACTTGGCATAATTAATATCCATGATATGAACATTAAAAAAATGCTATAGAAAAGGGGGTCACCGTGCTTGTTTACGCGTCAGCGGGCTCTTAAAATGGGGTATTTTTACTGGTTGCGCGTTAAAAGTTCGAATCACCTTCATACAGAATTAAGTCTTGGTTTTATTCGGAAGACGCAAAATTTTATCTTGAAAGCAAAGTTTCATTTATTGACATAAGCAGTATTGCTTCATTTAGCTGTTTTTGATTGCTTGGTTGCTGACATATTGCACTTTTTCGGACAGTTCGGTGGTTAACTTGAAGTCCTCGCCTTGGCCAAAATACACTGGCACCCAATTGGGAACTATTTCCCAAAAAAAAAACCCGTGTTCCACTATCAAACTTTTTTTTCGTCTTCAAATATGTTCTTTATTAGACTGTTCTTAGCAAATACCTGAATTAAAAAATCGGGGATCACCGTGCTCGTTTAAGAGAAAAGGAGAATATATAATCTTAATAGACGTTTTTTTTTTTTATTTACATGACTTTCACTTACAATGTTTACAACATTTCAACTTATTAAAATATACTTGCACTACACTTACTTAAAACTTAACATATGTACTTGCATTATAATTACCTTTTACACGATGTTTAAACTGTGTTAACTTACACTACTTACAGATACATGCATTACAATACAATTACACTATTACAGTTGACTTATTTACGTTTTTATTTACATGCTAATTGTCGAGTCACCAATACTAATAGGGTATTAATTTTATAGAATTCAATAGATTAGCATATAAGAAGACAGAGAAAAGGAACAAATTGAGATACAAAGCCGGCGAAAAAAAGGACCTAACACAAACTTATAAAGATAGAAAAAATTTCCATTTGTTCCTGAATTCCTTCTCCTTATTACAAGTAACTGCAATATATTTTTCTAGGTACATTTTGTCGAGCACTAGTGAGACAAAATCATCGAATCGGCACTTTATGGTATTTAAAGCGTTAACATATAAGAAATATTTACCCAAAATAATGAGATGGTTGAGGGCTAAACAGTAGGTGTGACAGCGAATAATTCCGAACATAACCTCCAGTTCTGACAGTAGCAGTTTCGTATTACTAGAGGTCGAGTACCACTCCTGGAATCTATTCCAAAAAGAACTTGCGTATTTGCAGTTTATAAACAGATGCCACAGGGTCTGACACTCTGAAGGACAAAAGGGACAGGAGGGCGAAGCGACTTTTTTCATTTTGTGTAACAAGCTATTCGTTGGTAAAACTCGGTGAATGATTTTGTATTGAAACATTGCCAATTTAATTTCTTTCGTGGCTTTGAATGGTAGGAGATAGATTTTATTCAAGTCGCTTTTTTCAACGCCAGACGTTAAAAGTTGGTGGAGGTAGACCTTCAAGGCTAAGCAGGATACTATATATTGCCTTGCATGATAGTGAACAGATTGAGGTGGGAGCTGTGACTGGGTCTTTGGAACTTTCTTGCAACAGTTTCTTCCAATTTTGTGGAATAGAAGAAAGAATGCTATAATATTGTAAAAAGTTACATTTTACATTAAATTTATTGCGAAAAGAATCAAATGGAAGGAAACGACCCTCACAAGAGTCAAATAGATCCGAGATTTGTTTTATTCCTACGTGATACCAATGAGAAAAGAATACCATTTTCTTATTCACAGTTAAAAATCGATTATTCCAGATTGGCTGTGAGAGAACTTCATTTTTATTTTTAGGTATGGCCGTTGCGATGTCCTGCCAGTAAAAAATGATTTGTTTGTAGAAAGCAGGAAGATGGTTGTTTAGGTCGAGGAGATTATAATCATAGTTACATTTAAACAGTTCTGTACCGCCAACATCGGCTAGGAGCGATTTTGGTATGTACTGCCATGGAGCATCCGATTTAGAGCATAATCGTTTCACCCAGTTTAACTTAAGTGCTTTGTCGAAGAGAGAAAAATCCTTCATGTCCAAGCCACCAGCTGTTTTTTGCTTGAAGAGGGTAGTCTTTTTTATTTTGGCGGGTTTGTGATTCCAAATAAAGTCGAACGTGATCTTGTTTACTTCTTTACTGAAGTCTTTAGGGGTACACATGACGCTGCAGATAAAGACCAGTTTTGAAAGTGCTAGAGTTTTAATTATATTTATCCTACCAACGATGGAGAGGTCTCTCTGGGACCACATGTTCAATGTTCTCTTTAGAGATTCTAGTTTGTCAAAAAAATTTTTCTTTTCAGACACTTCTAGATCATATGTAAAATGCACTCCAAGCGCGTAAACTGGCTCGCTGCTCATTTGGAGTTCAAGTATGGTGTCTTTTCTGTGGCGCATGCAGCCAAGCCATAGCATTTCAGATTTTGTTTGGTTTAGTTTTAGACCAGAGCACCTTTCGAAAAGCGATAATAAATCAAATAACTTTGACACCGATTGGACGTCAGAAAGAAGTGCAGTTGTGTCATCTGCATATTGCGAAAGTTTGACTTCATTATGTTTATCTATTGCGATACCTTTTATTTCTTTTGATCGTCTAATACTTTGTGCGAGTAACTCAATAGCAATAATGAATAATGTACCAGAAAGTGGGCAACCTTGACGCACTCCGCGTTCTAGATGAAAATGTTTTGAGGCGTACCCGTTATTCAAAACACAACTAGAGATATCTGTATAGAACACTTTTATCCATTGTCGGAGGTCGAGACCGAAATTAAACGTTTCGAGGCATTTATGAATAAAATTCCACTCAATCGAGTCAAAAGCTTTCTCAAAATCTAAAAATACGGCTACCCCTGGAATATTCTTCTCTTTAGTGAAATGCATTGTGTCTGCTATTAACCTGATACTTTCCCCAATGAACCTTCCTTTAACATACCCAGATTGGCAAGGATGAATTAAGTTCGGCAAGATCTTCTCCAAGCGCAGAGCAATGGTCTTCGTTGCGATTTTATAGTCTACATTCAGTAGAGATACAGGTCGCCAATTTTTTAAATATTCGGTATTCTTCTTCTTCGGAATTAAGGAAATAATTCCTTGGCGTTGAGAGATGGAAAGAGTACCGTTTTGAAAGGCGTAGTTAAAGCTGTTTACCATAAATGAACCGAGCAAGTTCCAAAAGTAGCGGTAGAATTCAGGCGTTAACCCATCTGTGCCGGGAGTTTTGTTGTTTTCCATAGTTTTTAACGCAATCTCACACTCATCAATAGACATGACACCTTCGCACGTTTTCGCGACTTCTTCTGATAATTCATTTTCTATTTCAAAGAATTCTTTGAAAGTTGGGTAGTTGGGGTCCATATTTCTTGATGTGTAAACCTCTTCGAAATAACGTTCTTCTTCTTCCAGGATGTCCTTCGGGTTTGTGATTTTGTCACCATCGTTATTAACTAACGACGTTATATGTTTCTTTTTTTGGTTCCTTTTTTCTAAGTTGTAAAAATATTTACTATTCCTCTCACCGTGCTCGTACCAACGCGCTCGACTGCGCACGATTGTTCCTCGTGTTTTGATACCCGCAATTTTAGAAAGCTTGAATTTTATTCTCTCTAGCTCGGCCTTAAGGGAATCACTATATGACGTCTGGAGTTTGGTCTGCAATTTTATCATTTCCGACAAAAGAATTGATTCTTCATCACGTTTTCGTTTCGCTTTCTTCTTTGAAAAAGCTATAGTAAAGGCACGAATTTCCATTTTCATCATTTCCCAATACAACCCCTTGTCGTTGACTTGTTCATGTTTTTTTGCAAACATCGGAATTTTAAATGTCAACAGTTCCACGTAATTAGTATCTGATAGCAAAGAGTTGTTAAACTTCCAGAACCCTGGCCCTCGAGGGAGCTCACTTTCATTAAAAGACACCGAAAGGGCGACGGCAGAGTGATCTGAGTAAATGTTTGGAACTATTTTGCACTCTTTTACGCGATCTTTTAGCTGCTTTGAAATAAAGAAGTAGTCTAGTCTACACTGTATTTTCATTGACGGGTTAGCCCATGTAAAGCCAGGCTGATTTGGATTTTTGAAACGCCACGAATCAACTAAATTGTGTGTTTTGATTAACGATTGAAGTTCGTTGAGAGAAGCGTTTTTGTTGTCAATCGGTCTACCGCCTTTTTTGTCTAAAGTGCTAATTGTGCGGTTAAAATCACCTCCTAGCACGAGGTTGTCGTTGGCGTAAGGGACTAGAAATTC
>CM042748.1:29188041-29195340 GCA_022496165.2 Catalaphyllia jardinei
TATTGATTGGCGTGCACGCTCTATGCATGACATGGCGTGTAAATTTGTGTGCGCAGTAAGAATGTGCATGAACAATCTGGCGCGAACGTGCCGCTAATGGTTAAAATTGAAACAATGAGTTTGAGCGGCACTCAATATGTATAACATTATACTATGGTCACTCTAGCTGGTCCCTTCTGTCAAAACGACTAATAGTGAACACACAAACTTTAACAAGCTTGAAATTGTTCTTAGTATTGGTAATTAATCACAATACTTACCACTCAGTAGGTTAGACGTGAGGTCAGCATACGCTCTCCTGTTTTTCAGAATGGTAGAGTTGACCCGCTGAGCTTCCTTCTCCAACAACCTGTGCACATCAGGGGGCATCAAGTGTGCTACTCTTTCAAGAACTTGGTTATAACCTTTCAGAGTCTCACGAATCTGTTGCAACAAAATAGTAAATTGACATGAAAAATTATGTCTAAAAGTGGACAATCTTTACCAAAAGAAACTCAACATCTAGAGGTCCTCACAAAATATCTCATTTCTACTAAAATTAAGAGATACATTGTCCATTGTATGTCTTGCAGTCTCAGCACTATGGAACATATAAGTCTGTGGTATACCATGTTACACCCCAGCAAGTATCATGATATGTAATTCGTCAAGTTAAAATGAAGAAATATCTTGTTACGACCGTGTCTGAGGTTTGGATATCCGGTCTTAACTAGCATAGATTTTGACGATTTTACATCTCCTTGTATTCCAACTTTAGTTTTTGTTTCGATAATTTGAAAAGATATATCAAACACTTGAAACAGTGCTTCATCAGCTTTCCAAACACCTTGAATTTCCCCAAAAATACTCCGCTGCGCATTGTATTTTAAACTCTCTTCTTGGTGTTTGGATATCCTGATGAGACAGTATATTACATCAGACATTTGGGATGTAAAGACAGCTAAAGCCACAATAATATTAATGAAACATTTATTTTTCAACTATAATGAGAGATAGGCATGCAATCCATGCAAAGGACTAAACAGACATTTATAGCTTTACTGCATGATGTGGTTGCAGCCCTTGAAAAATTCACAATGTATGCCTTAAACAAGTCCTCTGTGATACGCACCAAGTTTCCTCTGTCAGATTCCACCTGCTCTAGAGTAGTATCCAACTCTCTGATCCACGTTTGTCGATGAACAGAATGCACTGAGATACATTCCCATAGTTCTTCTAAATCAGCTAAGTTGTGAAGCAGGAGGTCCTGCGACAGACAAGAGACATTTGATAGGCACAATCAGTTTCAGCTACATGCCCATACTTTCAAAAAACTTACACAAAATTTGTGTACTTGATACATGTACTTGGCAAAGGTAATTTTGTATGAAGTTCAGAACTGAACTACAATATACCATGATTGTAAAGAGAGAAAATTTTTATTTAAGACTGAATGATTCTTGCCAGTCACTCAGTATTACCAGATACTGTTTCTTATAATCAGTGAGAGGGCTTAGGGACTACATTACGCTTGTATTTAAAATGCAACTAGAATAATGCTTAGAATTTCACTAGCTACACTGTGGAACTTACATCATCACCTTCTATTGTTTGCAGCAGCTGCTCAATTTCTGGAATGAAAAACAACATTGAGTTATAAACAATCATAAAAACCTACCAAACTTAATGATATTTCACAACAAATTTCTTTTTCCCCTATGATACGATGACTTGATTCACCTTTATCATTTTCAACTAAATGCTCCTTTAAATTTTCACAAGATTCCAGTATACGTGGCTCCAACTCCTACAAGGTTAAGCACACCAACCAACAGTCATTATATGTATAAAAAACCTCATCCTGAGTCTATCAATTAATTACTTTGAGTTGAGCTTAAAGATGATTTCCATTCCGTACTGCACAGTCTCAGAACTCCGGCTCACTTGATGGAATGAATCAATGTTATTTGTTGAGAACAACATACCTTATCTTTGAGATCTTTCAAATCCTTTTTCAACAGCTTTATTGATTTTTACAGCTGTGAAGTTGTTTCATGAAGTGATATGAGAAAAAACGAAGTACAAGCTTCGACCACTTCATAGCCATAATGGTAGTTGTTTTTAAACTTTGATTTACTTCATGTAAGTAGTTGCAAAATGTTTACATTTTGTGATGTCTTACATGGAGCAAAACATAAAACATAAACAAACTCTTAAGAGTGCGCAGTACGGACTGGAAATCAGCTTCAAAGTTCAAAATGTATTATAGCCAGGATTCATACAGTACAGTTAAGACAGTTAATGACTGTAGTATAAGTTATATACAGTATTGTAACAGATGAATCTTTTATGAAGTTTTTACATGTATATATATATTATTTTGCACAAACTTACGGAATTAATGACTCCAAATTCCTGATACATATCTTCCAAATACGATTCATGTCTTGAATTGGAGGAAAAGGAGTATTATCAAATTAATGTCAAATAAAAAGGAATTATAATGTTCATTAATAAAATGGCATCAATTAAAATGTCACTTTTTATTAACCAAGTCAATATAATCACAGTAAAGTTTATCACACCGTTCCTTCCTGCTTGCCTCTAGTCTTTCGATGATGTTTGTCTTCTTTTGAGCAGTTTCTTTAAAATATAAAGTATGATGCTTATATTACTTTGGTCATATTGAATTGCATGTTATCAGTCCTAGCTATTCTGTACTTCACAATTCTTAATAATATTAGCAGTGTACTCAATCATATAATTATGTATTTTTTTGATTTTGTACTAGCCTGTACCACAAATGAATCAAATTATGAGTCAATGCAGGCAAACTTCCTGGATCATATTTTCTAGATTGAAGTAGGTCTTAAATGTGTATAAATAATTACAAATGTTGCCAACATTTTCACAGAACTTAACCCATTAAGAGGCATTCATAACTGCTGTGCAGATAACCAGAGCGTAAAAGAATGGAATCTGATGATGTATTATGCAAAAAATTCAAATTGCAATTCAATTGATAGACTTTTTCATATTTTTTTTGATAAACACAGAAAATCAGTAGAGAAAATGATCGTTCAAAAGAAAAATAGGGGTCACCAAACGTCCAAGATTGTTTAAAACCCAGGCAGAGCTATAGCAACACCCATCTGCCTTATTATTGCTCATTTTATTACTTTGCGTGCACTCCACACATGATGGGGAGTGTAAATTTGCATGCGCAGTGAGAATGTGCAGTGTACAGTTAGTGCAAACATCCTTAACAACCTCCAATTGCCTCAAGAATACAGACTACATCAACCATGTGCAAAACAATTAGGAATGCTCAATGTCAGCTAAGACAACTGTGTTACATATTCTTGATTTCATTTACAAGTTTAAGTAAAAAATTATATACATAACACATGTATAAGTACAACATAAAATTTCTAGCAAATGTCTGTAGTTATGGATTGATACATGTATATGACAGTTGTAAATTGCAATCATGCCTTTTGTGTGCATGTGCGAGAAAGAAAAGTAAAGATGAAATCACTATTAAATACTGATTTAAAACATCTTAATGAAAAGATATAAAACATGACACTCTATCATTCTATTTGTAGCATCTTTTATTAGCATTTGTTTTTTTGTTGGTAATTCAAACTAAAGTTCCGTGTATTACATCAATCTACGCAACTATATATCTATGGCACGTTTTTCCTATCAAAATTCAATTTATTAGTTGTTTTTACGTACGACATTCTTTTTTCAAATTCAGTACTCCTTTCAACCTTGACATTCGTTTTTCACCTTCAATGTTCGTTTTATTCAGCCTTGACAGTTGTTTTCTAAGTTCAACATTTGTTTCATTCAAGCGCAACGTTCGTTATTTAAACCTGACATTCTTTTTTTCTTCAAGCTCAACGTTAGTGCATTGACGTCGATTTTGTCATATGTATTTTAAGATTAAGTTTCGTTTTATAATAATATTCTTACTCAAGCGTGGCATTCTTTCCAGTTTGTCATTTGTTTTTCACTTAACATCATTTGATTTAGAAACAAATCACAAAATTGATGTCAATATACGAATGTCAGATTTGAATAAAACGAATGTCGAGCTTAAATAATGAATGTTGCACTTAAATAAAACGAATGCTGAACTTAGAAAACGACCGTTAAGGTTAAATAAAATGAATGTTGTCATGGTTGAATAAAAGCAACAGTAAATTTGAAAAACGAAGGTCATATGTAAAAACGATGAATAAATTGAATTTTTATAGGAAAAACGCGCCATATATATCCTCTTTTTGAATTTTCTTGGTATGTATACATGCATATCGGTACATAGTTCAAGTCTCCTAAGCTTGTATTTTTAGTAAAAAACTGAACTAGAATTTACAAAAACATTTAGGTAATAAAGCTTAAGAGATAATCATTAAATGACGCTAAATGAAATTTAGGCAAAGTCAAAATCAAGCCAATGTTGTAAGTTCTCCAGGATCAGGTGAGCGATCCAGGGATGTTTGTAGTGGCATTACCATGTGTTTTGCTGTAGTTTTGCTCTGCTAGCTTGCTTGCTTGCTTTTCCCTCTCTCTCTCTCACACACACTTTTGGGTAGGTATCAATTCTACACACTGGTGTTTCCTTTTCAGTGTTGAGTTGACAGGTGCCTGGAGGTGGGCTGTGGCTCAGTTGTCATGGCGACCTCCTTACTGCTGAGGAGATTGGTACCCTCCTCTGTTGCTAACTTTACGACAGGATTGGCTTGTAGTGCTGGGGAGATAGGTAAGGCTTGACAACTGTCTACACTCCAGCACGATGCTGATCAGAGGTCAGCTTGTAGTGCTTTTGGCCTCGCCGAGTTGTCCAATCCAGTGCCGAATTTTAAACTACTGGGGAGATAAATTTGGCATTTGGTCATGCAATGGAAGCTTGTCTGTCATGCCAATTGTGGAGTGGTGTTTCCCGCTTTAAGCCATATGACACATGTTTATTGTTTGTGATTATTACGGTATTTAAAGCATTATTTGCTTGGAAGTGTAACATTAATGAAAAATGTTTACATACATGTATACAGTCATGTACATGACCGTAAGTACTGTTATTAATATATGGTTACTATAGCTCCATGTGCAGGTTAGATCAACTGAATCCTGACCTGTGGTTGGCTACCCAAGTGGGTATTTTGTTGGCGCTGTCTTGCCCACTTGGGATTACCTGCTGTGCCCCAGTAGGAATCACAAGAAGTATAATTGTTTTTCTAACAGTAAATCCTTTATTGACCCAGCTAATACTCAGTCGAGATGGCTGGACATAGGCCTCATTTTTTTTGCATGTTTACAGCCCTCAACTCCATCTCCGACAATAAAAATGCAAAACAGGAAATTGGCCAATATCCAGCCAGATCTTGACTTCATGCTAGCTTGGTCAATTACCCAAATATACATGTAGTACTTACTTGGTGTATCTGGAAGTCCTCTTACTTCTATAGCTTCAAAAAAACTATCTGGTTTAGATGTATTTTGCATGGCATTAAGAGCTGCATACCTAGAATTGAAGAGGAACGTACTGTTAAACAACATAACTTTGAGACCTGTCTTGAGTACTGACATGTATTTCAAACTTTATCACTGGACTTGTCATGTCTTGACTCACTTGGAGTGCACAGGATTCTCTATGCTACTCTCATTTGGTCGTCCCTGCATCCACCTCTTTTGCCGGCTTGTCAGTATACCATGACCCGTCACAGCTCTTGATTCTCTGACCAGTGGTAACAATGGTGCAGACCTGGGTTTGGATGGTTGCCTATCCTTTTCAAGTGCCTGTACCAGATTTACCTATGTCACAGCAAACATCAAGAAGAAATTTACAATCCTGCTTCAGGGCTGTAATTACGTTTTGAGTCACAAGTAGCCTCGTTCTCCACACTAGTAGCAAACTTGTTACTTTGCGGTTAAATTCTATCAACAACAGGCAATTTCAACCATAGCATCATACTCAGCCCATAGTTAATAGAGGGGACTGGTTAGGAAGCCCAGCAAACATCAAAGGAACAAACAAAGATGCCAAGATTTATGTTGGAAGGTTCACGACCCTGCACAATCTTTTGTTTTACGCTCATACACTATGCACGAGTTACGTAACCAACACGTTTCTATTGGTTAGTTCCTCAGTTCGGAGTAAACAACTATTGTGTTTTGTGCAGGGTCAAGGCCTAAAAACAGAACAATGACATACGACAAAGAACTGTGATGAGTTTCATAACCATTCACCTCTATTAACTATGCTCAGCCGTAACAGGCGTTATGGGTTACAGCCCTTAATGCTTGGTTCACAATGCCCTTTGCTTTCATTGGCTAAAACAATTTATAACATAATAGTACACAGTAACACAACCATCTTCATAATATTTGTATGTATTCTTTCCAGTTGTGGACTGTAAAAAATTATACCATTTTATTATGTAAAGCAGTTAATCCCACTCTCATGGACAGACATCAATCATGAACATCACATTCATATTATCAATTTTTTCAATTCATTGTGACATAGCAGTCTACAGTATATTGATCAGGCTAGAGGAATAGAAAATAGCGTTAAAAAATGTACAAGCCTTAGCAATCCAATGACTTATTATTAGTGACACACATGATAGTACCAAATTTGAGACAAATGCCCCTTTGACGCTTTGGTCAGTATGCAATGTTTACCTACAAAATGTGCCAGGGTGCATTTTGTGCAGGGATCTTCATGAATCTCCAGTGTTGATAATCCTTCAAAAAGTTGCATCATATGGACTACACTTTGGTCATTATAATTGTGCATCACTTTAAGACAGGGTTTCTACACTCATGCAGATCATACTCAGTTTTCACTGAAGTTAACAGTGCTTAGGGATCACATGGTACATCCTGCAATGATATTTTACTTCTGTAACACAAATCACATAATAGTAGACTGATTTTGTTTTTCTTTGTACACGTGTTGATGTACATGTAATATGAACTTTATCTTAGATTGCTTAGTGAATGCTTGACTATATATTGTGATGTCATAACTGCTAAAAACAACAAATATGTGGTAACCGGTCGTTTCGCCAACGTGTCAGTTCGCCAACGACCAGTTCGCCAACGACCAGTTCGCCAACGTATGAAGTCGATTCGCCAACTTCAAATGTCAGTTCGCCAACGCTTATATGTCAGTTCGCCAACGTCCAAAATACTTTTGGAAATAGATCTGAAAGGTATTTACAAGTTACCCGATGAAGATAATGTCACCTTTGATCAAAGATGAATTGTTCGTTTCGGCCTGAAAATGTTCGTTGCACTCTCCCC
>CM042748.1:29205786-29223286 GCA_022496165.2 Catalaphyllia jardinei
CTCTCTCTCTCTCTCTCTCTCTCTCTCTCTCTCTCTCTCTCTCTCTCGCCCACGCCATTTTGATACGCTGGTTGATGCCCGATTAGTCCCGATTGTATTTGAAAACTTTTTAAACCATCCACGGTTTTTATTTGTAGAGTATGAACCACCTGTAAAAAATTTGCGTAATGAAGAGCCATTGAGTCCAAATATGTTTGTTTGATTACGCCGCTTAGAAGCGTTAACTTGTTTCCCGCGCATAGCAACAAAGCCTAACGAAGTCCTTTAATCATCTATCGACGGCCGACCGTACTTGAAAACTTTATAAACCATCCAACGCTTGCCATTTTATTAAACATTTGCGTAGTTAAAGAGTCGGGAGCCATTGAGTTGAAATATGTTTGTTTGATTACGCGCCTAGAGGCATTGATTATTGCGTTTTAACAAGTCCATTAATCGATCAAAGGCCGAGGCTATTCGACAGCTGGGAGAAGTATGAGAGGAAAGAGAAGACCGCCGCACAGCTGCTGAAAACTTGCTCTCATCTTAACGGCCCGACTCGTGGGAACTGAATGAGGCAAAACCCACAACCAAAAAAAAAACGGCTCCTTTAGGAGCCACCAAGTTTGCAAAAGAAAATGACCAATGCAATAAACTACATGTATCAATAGATAAACCTAATAAAAATTTGAGGGGGGATTGGGGCGAATTAAAAGGTTCAATAACAAATATGGCGGTTCGTAACACAATCGAAAAAGAAGTGACATCAACAATCCCTCTCAGGAAGTGAATTGCAAGTCATCTAATTGAAAATTATTTTAGACGAAAAAACTTATTTTGGACGTTGGCGAACTGACATATGAACGTTGGCGAACTGACTTTAGACTTTGGCGAAACGACTTCATACGTTGGCCACGTTGGCGAAACGACCGGCATTCAAATATGTACATGCCCGGATTTATCCACCTGATATTAAAAAATAGTTCATCTCCAAAACAATTTATTATAACAAACAAACTTGCAATTACTTTTCAAGTCAACAAATTGCAATGTGCAAGTACATGAACCATTATGACAACAGCTCAAAGGTGCTTGCAAACCACTTGTTCATACCAATCCGCACATTAGGTAATTAGGCCGCGATTACAGATCAAGACCTACTTAAGAATGTAAACAAATAATTTATATATTTACGAGACAAATGGTACCCCAGCTTTCAATTTTAATAATTAACCCATCACTAAATACGGTTAACCTAGCTGGCTGTTTGTCGTGATTTGAAGCTAAAAGATAATCAAAACTAACCTCTGCGTCAAACACTTGGCGATATACCTCATCCTCTGGCATTAGTCGGCGAGATGTTAGTTCAATCTGGGCCATAATAAGTCTAATTGCTTGTTCTCGTGTTGAGTTATCGGGTACAATTGCTGTCTTTCATAGAATCCGCCATTTTTGTGAAATGTTTGTTTGTTAGCAATTGTTAGCAACATGAATAAGTTCGGTCCCAGTCTACAATCGAGCTACTGCTTGTAAAGATCATTACGACGACACGAATCAACCGCACCCCTCCGCGGTGAAACGTAAGACAACTCGGCCATCAGGCCTAAAAATCCCTAAAGATTTTTGTCTTCACAAGGACTGCAGAATATAGTGGACAGGTGAATTCCATTTCTTCGCAAGAAAGCGATCCGGATCGTCACTGATCGAACTTCCTTGTAGCGTTCTTCGTATCCATGTCTGGAATGTCTTTGACGTCTGCATGCACGGGTAAGACCATTATTTGATGTGGCGCCAACTTACATTGAAAACTATCGTGACTAATCTTATATGAGAGTATCTGGTCTTCTTTCTTTTGCAGCCATAAAATGTTAGGTTAACATGTGACAGCTGAAAATTATCGATGATCGGCAAGAAATTCCAAGGTGGTATTTATAACCAGTTCCGGTCCCGAGTTTCAATCAACCATACCTGCCAACTCTCCCGATTTTCCCGGGAGTCTCCAAGTTTTTCATTAAATCTCCCGGTGATTTTCGGAGGTTATTCCTGGACATTGTCTTTAATGACATTCTCACAATGCAAAGATCTCTTAGTAGACATCTCCAGATTTTTGTACTCTGCGGGTTGGCAGGTATGATCACCCTGCCTTCTTCAAATGTTATTGAAAGCCCTGTTGTAAAATGCAATTTCTTCTGCCGGAATGCGCTGCAAGTCGCTGTCTAATTTTAAAACGCGAATGTCGCTGTCGATTGCACTTTTCTCTTTGTCGCTGTCATAATTTCGCGTGAGCGGCTTGTCGTTCGTCGTCATTCCAATTCCTTCATGTCGCCGTTTCAGAGCCATGTCGCCTGTCGGAATTTACCCTAACAGGGCCTCCTAAATGAGTGATCATATGGGATGGAAGCTTCAGCTTTTATTAAAGGATTTACATTACTCTTGATATATCCTTAATTTTCAAATATTGTACTTGTATAAATCTTTAATTGCACTCACATTGATACAGTTACCTCATGTACTTGTTTTCACAAATGCCTTCTCATAGGTGACAGCCCACATTGCACCTTAGTTCAATGGTTCAAGGTGGTTCTTCTTGGGGATGCAAGAGTTGGCAAGACTTCACTTATAAGATCCCTTAAAAATGAGCAAGAATCGTGGGAACTTTCAAAAGAGTACCAACCAACTGCAGGGGCCTGGGTAACATACTTTGATTTGCCAGACAGATGTAGGCTCCTCATAACTGACACATCTGGAAACTTAAAGCCTGAACACACCTCTCTTGTCAGTCTCTACTTGAGGCAACTTCATTGTGTTGTCTTTGTCTTTGCCCTTGATGAACATTCAAGCTTCGAGCATCTTAGTCACTGGTATCATGCTTTCACCCATGAGTTTACAGGTGATATATCCAAGGTTCCAAAGTTTGTTGTGGGCACAAAGACTGATACACTGTGCGATTACACGGCATTGCAAATGGAGGCCACATCTTTTGCTGAAGAAATTGGAGCAGAGATGTGGATCACTTCAGCAGCCAAATCATTTAACACTCACGAGTTGTTCACTAGAATTGCTAAAATGGCCAGTTCATCCCTTGATGCAGACCCTGCACCAGAAAGTGGGGTTTTCCTGGATGGTCCTATCACAAGTCTAGATACATACTTGTTGGATGATATGTTCCTTGGAAAGGGAGCACTTGTGAGGTACCCTGATCCAGTCTTACTGAACACGGAAGGAGAAGAGATTGTACATCTTGCATTGTCCCATCAGTGTGTTACTATGACAGGAGGGAATAAAGTCTTGAAATGGGGCACCTGGTCCAAAAGACGGTAAAAACACCACCTTAATGGCCGAGTTTACAAATTATTGGGTACTGCATGTCCCTTCCAGTCCCAGTATTTTTAAGAAAGCCAATGCTATGTGCAATTTTTAAGAAAAATCATACAAGGTTCTTAATTGATATTTAGATTATGGATAAATATTTTCAGATGAATGCTGTATTGTTGATAGATAACTATTTGTAAATAGTTTTTAGGGTAGTATGTAGTTTGGCAGTTTTTAGTCAGATCTGTGACATTTGTATTCCTTATTTTAGATTTTAGTACTTTTTAGCAGAGCTCCAGCTGCCTGAAGGGCCACCAAGCGGAGCCCCATAACCATATAGGAAAAAGAAACTCATGTATTGATTTTCTCATGGTTATCATGGGCAGCGGTATTGTTGTGGGCACGTACACATGACAACGACAGCGATGGAGTCGCGCAACAAGGCGGCCATACTCCAAATAATAATTATTAGTTGATAGAGACTTAACATGTACCTCTTTGATATTGGACATCCATGTTATGAGCAATTGACACCTGTCAAAACAAGATATCTGCTGACCAGTATCATGTGACCATATCGTGGGCTCAAGTCTACAACTCATCAAGGTTGTGTGTTTTTTTTAAACAGACCACTGACCAAATGCTGGTTTTCGATTGGATCGTGGGCTCATGTCAGGTCAACTTGTTGAAAACAGTTCAGGATTGTTCGGAAGCCAGCTGACGCTAGCCTAGGATTAAAATTTATCCAAATTATAGTGTTTTCTTTATACAAATGTTTTTTCCTGCTTTGTTTTGTGTTTATGAAACTCAAAACAGAAAACCTGACCGCAAAGGTACAGAACTCAAATCAAAATTGTACCTTTTCCTGGGTTAGCTTAATCAGGTTCTTAACAACATGGCCAAGAAGCTACGCTTTTAGGCTAGCCTAAATCTATATAATATATTATTTTTATTGAGGACCTCCCTAAAAACCAAGTATTTTCGCAATGGGTGCTTCCTCCTTAAAGACAGTTTATTATCATTATCATTATCATTAAATTAATATTATTAGAGACGAATTATGTCTTGGCTGAATTGTAGTCAATGTTTTCGACATTTCGTCTTAAAAACGTGCTACCAGACAGATTAGACGAAGGCAAATTCTTCCGCACATTTCGTCTTAACACCATTTTTATACCAAATGATTTATCTGTCCAGGGGCCCATTTCTTGAAAGCCCCGGAAACATTTCGGGCCCGTAAAGCCATTGTTAGTTCATCTGTATCTAAAAACAGAGAAGTGTATGCGCCTGAAACTTCTTGTATGAAGAGAATCTCTGTTCATATTTAGAATACATGATTAAAACAGCTCTGTAATTGTGAGGTTCGAGATTTTGCAATGGTCTTATGGGCCCGAAAAGTTCCCAGGCATTTCGAGAAACAGGCCACAGGCTGCTGAGTTACGTGTTCCAGGCAGATAATTCATCCGAGACTGATAATTTGGCCAGTTGTTTAAAAAAAGTTATAAATGATTGACTTGGAATAAAATGCAGCTTACGAACCCTTTCAAATTTTCTAACTGCCTTTATTAATTAATATGACTTCCTTTTTAAAACATGGTAACAGAACGGTACAACGTTTTTGCAACGGTTCCCTTTCCTATTGTTTAATTTTCTATTTTAGATCAAAAGAGGCCGTGTTAAAGTCAGAAGGCTCACTGGCATCCATGAACACGTCAAGCAAACTCTGGTCCTGTGTGATGGCAAATTCAAAGCCTAGCACTTGGCAGCATGAAAACTTAGAAGGTGTTATAAAGTATGGTACCACAATTAGAAGGCAACCCACAAAGACAGAATTCAAACACATCAAAAAGCTACTCTTCACTTCGCGTAAGTTAGTGAGTTTTTGTGCATGTACATGTATGCCTGATGGATACAGAAACTGGGACAATTTCATGTTCATGTAGGAGCCATGGTACTTATATACATTAGATGTAGATTGACTTGAGGGAAAGCCACTGTTCTACTATACACTAAGCAAGTGTATTAAATTCATAGAAGAGTCCAATCCTATCAGGGAATTAATGCTTTATTATCAAATGAAAACACAGGCAGTTTTTCACTTGATACACACCCAGTTTATAAGCAGTTTTACATGTATCAGTAACAATCAACTTTTCACGCAACAAATGCAAGGTAAGTAATGTGTAAACAACGTACCTCATGTTAGCCCGCACTAGCAGCTATTCAGGTAAATTCATTTTCCGTGCCTGTCCTTCTGGGTACCCAGAAAACACTGACCTCTGGTCCACGGACCACCACTACAGTACCAAGTACCAACCGGGTCCATGGACTACCTACGGACCGGTCCACCGACTACCCCTGCAGACCCCTCTACCCCCCTCTCCCCGCCCTTGCTAAATGAAATATAAAAAACAAAAACAAAGATTTCACTTACTGCTTGTCGAATACATCACTCGTGTCAGCGAAATTTGAGTGTTATGCTGGGAAAATGTAACAGACCTAGGTTCAGTCTCGGAAGCAAGTTATATCATGGATTGCAGATCATTACACATTTGTCATTTCCTTTGCTGTGGCTTTGCTTGAAAGAGAAAGCCTTAGGAAGCCATGTTGGTTGTGTGGCAGGAACAATAGATTCTTTTTTCTATGGGAAAAATGTTCTTTCTTATGCAGAATATTTTCATTGTTCTTGCCATGCAACATGGCTGCCATGCAAAACCTCTATACTTCATTTCAATACTGCGCAAAAATTACGGTTTGTTATTTAAAATCTGGAACTGGAAGTTATTCAGCCATGACCTTAAACCAACTGGAATGTTAAAAGCCTTGCAACAATGCTGTTTAGTTCTTGAGAGAGGTTTCTGGAAATTCCGGGTGTACATGTGTAAGAACGTGCATGAGGTTTGTCCGTAAGTCAGCAATAAAAACTGTAAAGATGAAGCTTAATGCTGCGGAGTGCTGTAATCTGAGAAGTTAAATGAACTAGTTTGTTACTGTTACCAACGATCAGGAGATCTGTATGGGAACAACCCTGCTCTGCATTGACACTCCTTATATCCTCCTTTCCTCCGGCAGCATTTTGTAACATTTAGGTAAACTAGTCTGCACATGTAATATCTATCTTCTCTTTCTGTTTTAGGAGACAAGCTGGGAAAAGAAAGGACCTATGGCATTTTTTACATGCTGCTTCAATCCGAAGATGACACTCCTTCAGAAGTTGGCCTGAATTCGGTTTTCTGCAAAATGGGTAACGTTGAAAATAATTTTCGTTTCAAACCCGCGCCAGTTTGTGGAAGAGTGACATGTATGAGTATGTCTTCCGGTCATGCAGCTGTTGTTAACGACGACAACAAAAGCGTTTCAACTTGGGGCCTTGGAGAAGATGGCGCACTTGGCCTTGAGAGGCACTTAATTTCAAATTTTAATCCCCCTTGTCCAACCCCTGTAACATCAATAACTTGTCAAGTGAAGGAGGTATGCTGTGGTGCAGAGTTCACGTTGATGTTGACAAATGAAGGGCAGGTCTATTCTTGCGGATCAGGTGCTTTGGGAAAGTTGGGTCATGGAGACGAAGTAGACAGACCTTTGCCATCGTTGGTAGGTTACTTTGGAATTTAAAAATGCAAGCTTTTCCACGATGTCGTTTCCGCAGTTCTTTTATATTTATGTGATGTCTTTACTGTATTTAACAAACAATAGAATTGCTTCGAAGGTACAAGAACTCTCGCTCTACTTTCACTAACGGCTCCTTAGTTGAGTTCGTAACTGCAATGATCATTCATTTTTTACATCCTTCTCCTCAGTTCAAATATACTAATATATGATCTTTCGCAACTTCACTTGCAAGAACGTCAGTGACTCACAGATCTTACTTCCACATCAACGATGATACAACCGTACAAACGTCTGATAACGTTGTTTGATGAAGAACGTTTTACTCCCCAACTCATAGCGGTATTTTTTTTTGTAACAAACGAGGGTAAACATTGACTATTGAAAGCCTAGAAGTGCGCATGATGGCTCTCTTTGAGTTATTGCCAAAAGACAAGAAACGGAATGATGTAAACCTTATTTACAATGTTAAAATGAAACTGATCACTTTATTCTTCAGAAGTAATGAAAAAGTGTTTCTAAGCTAGGGACAGTTCATGTTTGTTCGTGAGAGGACACTATTGGAATGGATCGTTTTGTAGTTACTAGTTACCTTTATCACAATTTTTCAGATTAAATCACTTCAGAAGACTCGGATCCAATCAATTGCTGCAGCAGGTTACCATGCTGTGGCATTAACGGACAGAGGTGTCCTGTACCAGTGGGGACAGGAGTGTGCTAATGAAACTCTAACAAAGTTCACCGCAGTTCCCACAAAAGTGAGTCAGTTAGACAATGTGCGCGTGACATCAGTGGCTTGTGGCATACATCACTCTGTCTGCGTGACTAATGGAGTGGTGTACACGGGAGTCCCGTATGCGTGGGGACGAGGTTCGCATGGTCGACTTGGGCTGGGGCATCGCAGAAATTTGTATATCCCATGCTATATAAACGCATTATATGGCAGTAGTACGTTTGTGAAGCAAGTGTCAGCTGGCGGGAAACACAGTGGTTTTCTGACTGTACAAGGAGAAGTGTACACGTGTGGTAACAATGCTTTTGGACAGCTCGGTTACTTTACTGCTTCTGGAGACAGTGATGTGCCGCGCAAGGTCTGTCTTGGAACGAACTCATCAGGAAATGAAATCAGGTCTGTAAGGCTTTTTCCAATCTTCATGTTTTATGGTTACAATATAAGACCGGAAACCTGAATGTTGAAGACTAACAACCTGGAAAACATTAGAAGCCGCCCCTACTTGTCCTGTTGATGAAGTTTCCATCCCGTTACTTAACACAAAAGACACTGACGCTACAATGACATCATTACATTGCGTTCCCAGACCCTCCCGTCCACAGGTCGGCGCCAATTTGTTTTTCGTTTAGCACATCCAGGTCTTTCCTTCAGTTAATAGCTGATAATGACACACAGATTGTTTCTTTATGATTTACTATAACCGCACATTGTAAGAACATTGTGTGAGTTAGAGGAAACTGGAGTTAACCTGCCATTTGGTCAGGGTTCATGATTGGCTAAAAATCTTTTTGGAATCAAATTGTTACTGATAATTGCTTCTTTTATGTTGTGACAACTTTTATGCTTAGAGCCAAAGAACTGGTCTGTAATGAAGACTACACGATGATTTTAACTACTGATGGGGATGTAATGCTGTGGGGAAAGTGCTACTACGGATCAAAGTTGGAAGATCCGATAGCCCTTGACGTAAACATCAGTGCGGCCTCTACAGATGCCACTGATCAAGACTTGCACATCAAGGATGTCACAACTTGTTATGTACCATCAGGAGAGTCATATATCGAGCTCGTTGTGGCTCTGACCAACACCAGCAATTTGTTATTTTGCGCTGGAATCACTCCTGAGGCTGATTGCCAGGCTATGGAGGATCGCACGCCGCAGATTCGCTGTAACAAGTCAAACTTGACTACTCTTTGCTCTGTGGGATCCGTTTTGGTCAGCATGGATCAAGAAGGCAAGGCCTATTATGTGGACATCTGGCGGTGGTTGTTGCAACTTTTGTCTCTAAACCTACAGGGAAAGATGACGCCTACAGACCTCATACATGCTTTGTTCTCCAAGCTGGATGAATCAGACAAAGAGCATTTACCAACGGTGGAGTTCGCTGCCGTGAACCTCTGTGCAAGTGTAATGGCAATTGAGGCTAGTCTCAGTACGTTTGTCTTTTGCTCTATCATTGGCGATTTGTACAGCTGGTCTCCTGCGAGAGGCGGAGTTGTTGTTCAGCACGTAGAATTGAACAGTGAAATCATTGTGCAAATTGCTTGTGGAGCGAGCCACCTCGCTGCTTTATCAAACAACGGAATACTTTACACATGTGGAGATGGACGATCAGGCCAGTTGGGACTTGGCGCCTTTCAAAGTGTTCAGACGTTCAAGTGGGTGCCGTTAACAGATTTCTACAGGGTTCAAGCTGTAAGTTGCGGCTGGGTAAGCACCGCTGCTCTCACAGAAAATGGGAAGGTGGGTGTAGTTTTTTCTTAGTCTTAACTTCTGTTTGAAGGCACTGGAAGAACCCTAATGATCAACTGTTACAGTCGTGCTATCCCCGTACAAGTACAACAGTAAACTTTACAGGCAGTGAAACTGAGAGAATATCAGCGAGTTTTCTGTAATAAAAAATAGAACAAGAGGGAGGGGTTTGTGTGCGGATGTTAGGAGAGATCATGCGATGTGTTCCAGTTTGGTTACCGTTAGTTAATTAGTTATTCACGAACTTGACGTTGCTCGAGGTTAGCCCTAGTGAGTTTGTCAGAACCGTATAGAGATTCGAGCGTTAGCCCTTCGTCAGAGCCAATAGGACTGTTTTTACGGTGGCCAATGTACATTGTCAACCCAGTTGATAAAACCAAATTATCTTGGTTTGTCTTTTTAATTTCTTAATTAGAAACTAATGCTTTGTTCGTTGCTTACTGGACATTTACCGTTTGCTTATATTGTAAGGTGCAATGCAGCTCTTATAACTGAAAAAGCGTTTCACTGAAAATGCAAGTTATTCGTGGGGTTACATCACTCTGCGCCATTGTTATGTATGACGTAATCTATCATGATTTGCCCTACCTATCTTCCAGGTGTTCTTTTGGGGTCAGCTAGATTTGCCAAGCGGAGAGAAGGCAAGACGAAAACAGTCAAGCATCGCTACTTCAACAGAACCCTTTGATACTGTAACTCTTCAGCCAAAAGAAGACAGTGGCTCGTCCCCAGCAGAGTACAAAGTGGAAATTATTGGCGATTCTGCAATCGTACGGCATCATTTTGCTGTAGTCGGTAGATCATTCGAGGTTGAAATTCTGCAAAGAGATGGAAACACTGGCAGTAGTTCTTGTAGGGTAAGAGATATGAATTGCTCATCCTCAGAGACAGGGGCAGATAGTTGGGTCATGAGGAGGACGAAGCGGCCAAGTTGAAAGAAGAGCCTCTGGGATTCTTCTCTTAACCGATCAGTTCTAAAATCGATTAAAATCTTGTCTGTGATTGGGCACAAAAATATTTTTGTGCCCAGTCAGAGTCCAGCCCTTTTCGTGTTACTTATTGTTTGATCGCGTGTTCGCCATGTATTTACTTGTCCACCTCGTGCCGGGGAAATTCCCACGTCCGATAAAGCTTGAGCGAACCGGTATTTCTGCTGACAGAAGAGAGACTACACTAACGAAAATGGCCCAAGTGCATGCACTCGACTCGAAAATTATCGTACTCTGGAGTTCACGAATTTACCTTCGGTTGATGCTTTTTCAGGTTGGATTACAAACAAGCTAAATTTGAAGATATTTTTCGGTTTCTTGGTTCTCCTTTCAGTGGCACAAATATATTTTTGTGCCCAATCACAGACAAGGATTTTAATTGGTTTCGGAACTGGCCGGTTAAGAGAAGAATCCCAGGGGCTCCTCTTTCGTTCTCATAAACTTGGCCGCCTCGACTTTCTCATGACGCAACTATCTGCCCCTAGGTCTCCGAGAATGTGAGGTTTGTTTTCCCATTTCAGATCATGTGATATTCTCTAGAGAATTATTCTTTTATCTATCTAAAAATTATTCATTCATGCACATGGGACTATTTGAAAATTCGAAAGCAAGATGTCTCAAGAGTATCATCACATGGTCTGAAATGGGACAACAAACTGTCCAAGCTAAAGAGGTCTACTGCTATCAACTGCAAACGGCTTTAAGTCTAAAACTTATACCCGAATTTTGCCTCAATGTGTACAGGAATTTCGAGCTGAAGCAGTTGACACCCACAACCCGGTAAAAGTCCATTGTAAAGGAAGTATCAAACAGTCACAGAACGGCGATGGGACGTACGTTGCTTGCATGGTTTTCTATTCCGAAGGTCTCTTCAGAGTGTCCATAACTCGAAATGGAAAGAATCTGCTAGGAAGCCCATTCAAAGTGAACGCAGAGAAAGGTGTTTTAATGAAAAGAAGTAAACTATCTCTGATTGGCTCCGATATTGAGTGCATGAGATCAGTGGGTGGTGTTCTTCAGCAGGCAATCGATGCTGGAGACTCAGGAGTGGAGTTATGGGGAGTACCCAGCCATACTGCCGCCGATCTACGTACTCAGGAGGCACTGATGCTCGCATCGATCACCGACGGAGGAATCTATATCTACGTATGGGATGCCTGTTGTGAAAATCTTTCCGAGGAGAACTTCAACTTATGGCTCCACCTGCTATCCCTGCTTGCTCCTTCTGCCAATGTAATCCTTTTAGGTGTAAATATCACACACGCCAGCAACATTGATCTGAAACCATTCCAAGACGTAAATCCAATGATGAAGCGATCCATATTTGTTGGGACTAACTATGATTCAGAACCTGGCAAACTGTTGGACGAAATACTCATGGTGAGCAAAACAAACTTTCACGAAAGTCTTGTGTGGTACAGACTAGAAAGGTTGGCTTCAAAGGTTCTTGAAATGAAGAGAAGTGGAACGGAGCTTCTTGATCATTCCAAATTCAAGTGTATCGCCGACGAGTGTGGAATCCAGATGGACGTACTCTGCAGGAAAGCTTCCGAACACCTTGAGTTGACGGGACTGGGTCTGAGACTAGGAGGAGACTCTTTCGCCCTAGCTCTTCAACCACTCTGGTTGGAAAGGCACTTAACTGAACTAGCCAGATCCAGTCCCTTTGGAGCACTAGATTGGGATACGTTAGGTAGGAATGGAGGAACAGAGAATTAACTCTGAAGTGTAAATTTAAGTGGTAATTGACCCCATGAATAACCCACATTCACATTCATTCATTCATTCATTCATTCATTCACATTCATACGTTAGGTAGGACTGACAGTTCTGATCCTTTGTGGATCTGGTACGTCACGTTTATGTTTCATACATTATGTTTACTTTGAACCTTGCATATGCATGGTGGAAACTAAAGACGTCTTAGTGACACTGATCTGTGTTATTACGGTTAAGTCCGAAATATTCCTCGTCTTCAAAATGAGGTTTTAGATCCTCTATACAGATAGCTAATGGAATGGCGCGTTTTAAATAAAGTATTGCTATTTCACTTATTTTTGAATCACTCTTGCACTATGCTTTCCACCGTCACAGATTCCACAAAGCAACACATTGTCAACCTGTTGACTGAAAAGCGTGTGGCTGTCGTGAGGATAGACAAGCGTACCATAAACATCATTCCTTACCTGCCTTTGATAACAGAGGGGAACTGGCCCTTGGTTGACGAGTCAAAGTACACAATCTACAGGCATCTGAAGCTCACAGCTCCACCCTATCACATATATTCCATTTACCAAAATCTCGTTGCGAACGTTCTGCAGGAATACAGGCATGTAACCCTCGGAAAATACTCTTTGGTCATCCACAGCAATCAGTATAAGTACCGTGTTGACTGTGGACCTTGCATAATCAACAAAAGTGTGACAGAGGTAAGGGTAATTGTGCGGGCAGGAAGCCATGATACATGCAGAACAGGTGCAGAAACAGCAGTAGGTTTCCTCCAAAGATGCTTTGCCAAATTTGAAAGCTCATACGAGATCAGTGTAGAGGTATCTTGCAGCACGTGTAGGCAGTATTATGTTGGTTTGCTCGCTGTACAGGAAGCAGCATCACAAGGCGAGACCGAACGTGAGTGCGGAAGATGTCATGAAAAGGGGTTGTCATTTGATGTCTTGTTGAATGGTTTCAAAGATACTCGGCCGATCAAAGAGTTAGACTGGCGTCCTTATCACAGATTAGAGCCTCCAGGTTTGTACTGAAGAAAAGTCTACAGGTTTGTGTATGAGTTGTTTGTATATCTTCGTAACGAACAACTCTTGCTGTTCAAACTTGTGGTCGAAGTGAACAAATTGAAATGCATGCGTTCACACAGGATAAGGAAGAGTTTTTTGCTCTTACGTTGATAACAAAGTCAAACTTTGACAGCAGATAAAGAAAAATACTCGTGATTAAAAATGTTGCTATATCATTTCTATCAAGTGAGCAATTAGACAACTTACAAGTCTGGTCGCCCTTCTCGCGTAATGTTTGTGAACAAACTTGTTTAGGTTAATTTGACGTCGTGCCCCAGTTTTCTCTTAGGCCCGGTTCATACGTCGCATTTTTGCCTTGTCAAATGCAGTTGAGACAAAAGATAATGAGATGATTTGCTTAATTATCTTTTGTTTGAATTGCATTCGACACGGCAGAAATTCGACGTATGAACCGGGCCTTAGACTCGCTGAAGGGAGTATTAAAGGATCCTCTTGGGACTGTAACCAGTCCTCGAACAACTAAATGAACTGTTCAGGACGTTCGCGCGAAAATTTTCTTGTCTAAAGGATTTTTTTTATTTTTACCGCAGTCAGACAATGAGTTACTGTGTCAGAAATGCAAAAAAAATTCGGTATCACCAACTTCATTTCAGAGATAAAGCGTGTGGAAAACTACCCTGGTTTCAGGATTTTGATTTCTACAGGACTTTATAGTTAAAAATATCGATGGTATTAACTAGAGATTTGATTAATGTAAGGAAGCACGCACGCTATTCACTGCGCTCTAATTCGGGCACTAGTCTATTACCATCCTCGGAGACCTAGGGGCAGATAGTTGCGTCATGAGGAAGTCGAAGCGGCCAAGTTTATAAGAACGAAAGAGGAGCCCCTGGGATTCATCTCTTAACCGGCCAGTTCGGAAACCAATTAAAATCCTTGTCTGTGATTGGGCACAAAAATATATTTGTGCCCAATCAGAGTCCAGCCCTTTTCGTGCTACTTTCGTGCATGACTTCTTATTCAAAGGTGTTCACCGACAAACTGTTTTATCACCTGTTCGCGATTTATTTACATGTACGCCACGTGCAGGAGGGTTTCCCTCGATCGAAAAGTGCGACTGAAAGGAGAACCATGAAACCCAAAAATATCTTCAAATTTAGCTTGTTTGTAAACCAACCTGAAAAAGCATCAACCGAAGGTAAATTCGTGAACTCCAGAGTACGATAATTTTCGAGTCGAGTGCATGCACCTGTGCCATTTTCGTTAGTGTAGTCTGTCAGCAGAAGTACCGGTCCGCTCCAGTTTTATCGGACGTGGGAATTTCCCCGGCACGAGGTGGACAAGTAAATACATGGCAAACAGGCAATCGAACAGTAAGTAACACGAAAAGGGCTGGACTCTGACTGAGCACAAAAATATTTTTGTGCCCAATCACAGACAATATTTTAATCGATTTCAGAACTGATCGGTTAAGAGAAGAATCCCAGAGGCTCTTCTTTCAACTTGGCCGCTTCGTCCTCCTCATGACCCAACTATCTGCCTCTGGGTCTCTGAGGATGGTCTATTACATGTAGCAGGAAAAATGAAAAAAAATCTTTTGGTGATAGATTTCTTAATGTAGCTGCGCCTACACTGTGGAACGCGCTCCCAGCAAGCCTGCACAATATTGATTCTATTTTAACTTTAAAATCTTGTCTTAAAGAACATCTCTTTAAGTCAGCCTTTAACCTTTATCGCCTAAATTACTTTATTATAGTTACATGTAGTTTATTATATCTTGATAATGTAATGCGCTTTTGATCATTGTATGTTAAAAAAGCGCAGTATAATTTAAGTAATGTTTAAAAAACGAGCAGAAGTGTTCTATCGGGTTTAAAACCACTCGGCCGCGCCTCGTGGTTTTTAGACCGGATAAAACACTTGCTGCGAGTTATTTGAACGGCTTCAAAAACATTCCTAAAAAAAGCGTGTGTCTTGGGAGTCCGAACAAAGGTTCAAATTGTGAGGGGAAGATATTAGCATACAAGAAAAACAAACTATGCCTTATCAGTATTCTTTATATAAAGAATGCTAACGAGGAGTGTTTTATCGGATATAAAGTTCATGCACGTGACGCTTTATCGGTGTTTTGATAGGCTGTTAGGCTCATGAATTATTAATGTTTTTTGAATAAATGATCATCATTATCATCTTTATGGTTATCGCTGTCATTGTTACTATCACTATCACTATCATCATCACATCATCATTATCATCATCATCATCATCTCCATTAATATTATTATTGCTATTTAGAAAGAAAACTTTTGATATTGGTGGCATGGCTCACTATGGATAGGCCTAGGACAAGGAAAGGGCGATTTTAATTTTAATTGGTCGGCTTCCAATGCCAGCTTTCTTGGCTCTTTCATTTGATTTTACGTTATATTTCCACTCCCCAGGTGGCCCATACTCTACAGCTGAAATTCCTACCTCGAACAAGCTGTTACGACCCCTGATGCGATACTTAGGCGATAGGGAGGAGAGGCACGGGGCGAAAGTACTAAAGGAAATCAAAGTAAAGTTTGAAGACATGACCAAGGTTTTCATGGACATGAAAAATGTAAGTTTAAGTTTTCAATATCATTGTTCTAATAATAAAAGGTTTTGAGAAACATTTCAGAATAAACAGTAGCGCGATGAAAACATGACGTTTCGGCGACCTCATGTCACCATTATCAAATGCAAATTATTATAAGTTAGTGAACGTTATACAGGAAATAGTAAGTAAGAAAATGCATTAGAATAAATGAGGCGGGAATACACAGAAGAATGAGAAACATTTAAACTAACAGTTTCGCGGGAATGGAGTCACTTTGAGTGTTCAGAGTCGGTCTCTTTTTCCTTATTAAAAGCGCCTCATAAAGAAGGCACTCAAACTTTCCGCGGCATTTCTTAAAGGTGGTAAACTGCTCGTGAAGATTGGTAGGTCTTTGATTGTGTTTATCCTTTAGGTGTTTCCCGATGACGGAATAGTTATGCTCCTCGATGCGCAGGTGGAGATGGCGGCTCGTGCAGCCTACATAATTCGAATCACACACATTGTTGGTTTACAAATGAGGACTTTGTTTCCGTAACTTTCAAATCTTCAGAGATTTTGTTTCCTACTTGTGAAAACTGGTTGCATTACGCGATCGATTTTCTTTCCAAGTTCGCTCAGTTGTCTGCGCACGGGGTCGGCAGATTTCTGGTAACACAGGCCTGTGGACTGGCTTAGCACATCTTTGGTTCTGATCTTGGGAGGCGTGAAATGTCTTAAACATAGAGTCAATAAGCTTTACAGGATATTTCAGTTTCAGAAACATTTTCCTTAGATCATAGCATTCGTTGGACAGCCCTCTTCACCAACGTTCCGTTACAAGAAACTATTCAGATTTTAGCAAAGAGAGCATTCAATGGGAACTGGTTTAAAAATACACACAACAACAGCTATCAACAACAGCTTACCCCTCGTGGCATGGTAATCACTAAGACCGACAACCAAATAACACTTCTGTCTACAGAAAAAAGACCAACAAAGGGCTTTTACGCCATTATTAGAGCCATGTGGACAACATATAAACGATCGCTAATAAGAACTATGCTTGATCGCGCTAAACGCCTTTCATCCTCACTGGACCTCTTCTCCAAAAATGGTATGATCTAAGGAAAATGATTCTGAAACTGAAATATCCTGTAAAATTATTGACGCTATTTTTAAGACATTTTACGCCTCCCAAGATCAGAATCAAAGCTGTACTAAGCCAGTCGACAGCCCTGTGTTAATAACCTTGCCTTTTAAAGACCAGAAATCTGCCGACTTCGTGCGCAGGCAACTGTGTGAACTTGGAAAGAAAGTCGATCGCGTATTACAACCAGTTTTCACAAGTAGGAAAATATCTGAAGATTTCAAAGTTACGGAAACAAAGCCCTCACTTGTAAACCAACAATGCGTTGTGTATGAATTTCAATGTAATGCGTGTGATTCGAATTCTATAGGCTACAAGAGCCGCCATCTTCACCTGCGCATCGAGGAGCATAAATATTCCGTCATCGGTAGACACCTAAAGAATAAACACAATCAAAGACGTACCAATCTTCACGAGCAGTTTACCACCTTAAAGAAATGCCGCGGAAAGTTTGAGTGCCTTATTTATGAAGTGCTTTTAATAAGGAAAAAGAGACTGAACACTCAAAATGACTCCATTACAGCGAAACTGTTTTTTTTTAATTTTTGTCATTCTTTCGTTTATTCCCGCCTCATTTATTCTAGTGTATTTTCTCACTTGCTATTTCCTATATAACGTTCGCTAACTTATAATAATTTGCATTTGATAATGGTGACATCATGACGT
>CM042748.1:29235443-29287943 GCA_022496165.2 Catalaphyllia jardinei
TTAGCACTAAAATTTACACTTCAGAGTTAATTCTCTGTTACATCATTTGTGTCATAGTGCTACGCGTCACAACATTCATATGTACCCTTACTTTCTCTTCGCCGCGATTCACCATCTAAAATCGACCCCGACTTTCTCTGTCCGACCTCGTAGCTCAGTCGGCAGAGTGACGGTAGATCTAATCCGGAGGTCGTGGGTTGTCAAAAGATTTTTTCTTTACCTCGTGTGGTTCCCTGATTCCCTTTACTTAGGGCTAACGCCCAGTGGGTTATTCATGGGTTAAATTAGCACTAAAATTTACACTTCAGAGTTAATTCTCTGTTACATCATTAATTTTTATTAGTTTGCGTTAAACATGCTCTTAACGAAACTAAAAATGCAAGTGCTTGAAAACATCCTAATTTATGTATCCCAACAATACAGTTTTAACCATAGTAAACACTCACAACTCGTACTCTCCAGTCATCAGGTGAATTGATCTTATATTCTCTCAGCTTTGATTTATTAAAATACTGTACACCATGTAAGTTTAAAGCTTAGCACACACTAGGGGACTAGTCGCAGGGACTCTACTTCGGGGACCAGTCCCGTAGTGTTAGTCGCAGGGACCACATTTTTGGCAGTCCCACTAGTCCCACGAATTAATCTGGTTTGACTTCTGGGACTACTTGCAGGGACCAATAGTCCCCCAAATCGCAGTCAATTTTCTAGTGTTTACACACTAAGGGATAAGTCCCTGTGACTAGTCCCCTGGTATGTGCTGACCTTAAGAACACCTTAAGAACGTTTTCAGTCTCAAATTGTAAAAAAACAAGAACGTTGAGCTTCAGCTCCAAAATTCGACGTTCTTATAAAATGAGAGTGTAACTGAGTTTTCAGGAGAAATATTTAATCGACAATAACTTTTAAGCGTTACATAACTAGCTATCAGTTTGTTGCGCTGACTGGCAAGGCAAACTCTCAAGGAATTCACTTATTCTAAATTTCTGCAGAAAAAACATAACATGCGTGGTAAAAATCGCACGTCTCAAAAATAACAGTTCGTCCTAACATTCACACCACTCTATTTGCAGCAAAGCTCTGTCGCACGTTAATTTGGGCGATTCCTCTTTTGTTGATAAATCGTCATGAACTCCGTTTAATATCGCATTCCATCTCGTTAAGGTTTTTTAAAGCTCGGCCCCAGTTGTTCCACAGGATAAAGCGCTATCCAGTGGATAAGTGTTCACAAAACAAACTGGGCTCTCCACCAATGGTGATTTATCCAGTGAATTGCGTTGTCCACCTTTTGAACAACCCGGGCTAGCATAGAGTTGTCCCAATGTAAAGGTTTGGATCAATTTTAATATAACATGCGGTTTATGTCAGGTTACACACGCGGACATTTACATAATCGTGTAAAAGGACATAGACGATAATCTTCCGCCAGTGCCAAACACCACAATACCGTGCTCGGGACGATGCCTCAGGACCTGTTAAAGCGTTTCGAAGGCTTAAGAAATGCAAAAACAAATTTGACTGTTTGCACGAAAAACTTTTCGTAAGTGCTTTAAAGCCAAATCTCAATGTGCAATCAGACTCCATTCGTGCGAAAGTATTTTCATCGTTCGTTTTTGCTGTGAAATATAATTTTTGTTTTGTTTTTGTTTTGTTCGTTTTTTGTAAGAATCGTCTGAAGTAGCATGACCATCGTGACGGTAAAAACGATCAAACCGAAATAGCCCCTTCAAAGTATAAGACAATACCGAAAGTTTTAGTCTGCGCCTTCGAAAGCAACAGCTGCCTGTGCTTGGACAAAGAATGGACCTTCACGTTCATATTCACGGAGCCGCAAATGAAAGGGTTTATCAAACACCTCCTTGGAGAATGGAGACCTTACAAGTTCTGCTATGAGTTGGTACTTCAGCTCTTTGCCGGTCTTGTCCGTTTCAGTTTTCCTATCCAGTAGATATTCCAGAAATCCTGTTGAAAAGAAATCCAGAAAAAATTTGAGTACTGGTAGTTTTGTACACAGTAGAGAAGGGACCCTTCAAGGATAGCTATTGGCAAACAGTTTTTTTACATCTCAGATCAAATACGTTTTCTAATTAGAGGAGCCGCTTATCACGTGTCCTACATGTAGCTCAAAGAGTCACTAACTCCTTAGAGCAAACAAAACTCACTTACACTCTAAGGATACAACAACTTGAACTTTCGACTTGCATGTGATCAGGTCATGCACCTTAAAACTGTGGCAAATTTGTGTGCCAGTCAGCATAAAGCATATAATTTTTCATAGTTTGTTCATAGTTTAATAACTGGCCCCACCAGAGACAGTGAGTTTTGTTTCCCAGCCACCCTCAATGTTCTCCAGTCACTACATACTATACTATGAAATGTGGGCATGGTATGCAAATTACAAGATATAAAAAAACAAAGATCCAAAAATATCCCATCCTCACAGGCAGCATTGCAAAGTAATTTCTGCCATAGAGCAAGGGATGTTCCTAGAAACCAAGCAAAAAGGGACAGGACTGCTTCTCTCTGATAAAGACTGGAAAGGAATGGATTGTAAATTTATTATTCATTTTTAAATTTATTATTCACTTTCATTTTTTTTCTTTTGTATGACTGTTCCGCCCAGACTAGCAATGGTATTTGCGGAACAGTCTTTCTTGTGCCGAATTTATACTATAAATAAAGTTGTTGTTGTTGTTGTTTGCTGTTGTTATGGATTTCTTAAAATTACAGCTGAGTTTCAAGCTGTGGCACCAACTGCCTATTTTACTGCAAATAAAGCATTCTTCTTGCTGAATTTTTTCTGGACCCATACTGAGGTAAGGCCACTTTGGATAGAACCTGTTCTAGAAATGATACATGATGTTGTTATTTGATTTACCTGGACAAGTTGTCATGCCCTCTTGTGCCCATTTGTACTTAGCAAGACATCTAAACACTTTCAAAACTGCACAGTGGACGTCTTGAAAAGGCTGCTTCGAAACATCCATCAAGATCTGGAAGGGATTAGTTGCCATGGCATTGAAGAGCGACCTCGTGAGCGATGACAGATCTTCAGAAGGAATGTCAGCTGAGTGAAAAATCAGTGCCAAAGCTTCAAGTGATCTACCCTTTACATCAGCTTCAGAGGAGCTGATGTTGTTACACAGGATCTTCATGATCTCATCATTGCAGTCCTTGTCATCAAATACTACCTGGAGACCTTGCTCAGAATGTGCCACAGCACCGATTGTTTGTATTGCAATCAATTTAAGGGCTGGATCTGGGACTGTCAAGAAGGAAAAAACAGTCTGCAAGAAGATGGGGTACTGCTGGGTCACCTCTGCTGGTCTGGATTGTGCCAGGTAACCAAAGAATCTGATAATGCCTGATAAGAAAATAAATGTGTCACAAGTTACCCTTAGACTGAAGTAACGCAAATGACAGTTCACTTGCCGATTCTCTTTGCATTTCTTGGTAGTTACATTGTATTTCGTGATTTTTAAGCATGTTATGACATGTTTTAATTTTAAAGACATGTTTCAATGTTGCCAACATCATCTTCAGTTACATAATATTTGAAAAACCTTTGGACTTAATAACAACTAGGCGAAACATACATAATTAATTAAGATTAAGTGACAAAAATATTGAGTGAGTTACAAAGTGTGAAAGAACATAAAGCCTAAAGTGTAAGTGTCAGGTTGGCGTGATGAACTTGTTGGTTTAAATTAGGCTTTTCCCAATTTTATATGCATAGCCTCCTTCAGTTTGAGTTGAAATTTAGTAGGGGTAGAATCAACAATTTCAAAACAATCCGTAGAGCAAGCTCAGAACTTTGCCGCCTTTCTTGCTCTACGGATTGCTGTATGAATCATGGTAGTTGAATTGTATTCATCATCTTGCTTTGATGAATACAACTACCATTCCCTGCAGGCACTTCACATAAAAGGAATTGGCTATTGCTAATGTTCATTTAGAACTGCCTATTAAATTCTTACTGTAAAATAAATCTTACTTGGTAACATAAGGGACATCAGAGGGTCTGTCTCTGCACTTATCAACAAGTTGTTTAGCCTTGTTACTATGCCACTCTCTTCAACAAACATCAGCCCATTCTTTCCTGAATCAGCTAATTGCGTCAGAAGCTCAATGCAATTCAATCGGAGCAAAACATCGTCTCCATCTAGCTCTTTAGTTAACTTTTCCAAAACTCCAGAATTTCTGCAGCTTTTAAAAGATCTCTCAGACAAAACTTGAATTGACACCATTAACTCATAAACCCTGAAACGAATGACATCTTTTTTCGTCAAAAGCTCGTCAAATTCGCTCTGAATCTGATGTTGAAACAAAATCTCCAGTCCTGAGTCATGTTTTGCGGTGTTGATGAGTGTGTTTGTGGCCAGCTTGACACAGGTCAGGTTTTCGTCGCTCAAAGCACGAGCAGTATAAACAAGGATATCCACGTTATCCAGGAGTGCTAACAGGCCGTTGATGCTTGCAGAGCATCTTTCCAGCTCACCCAAACAAAATTCACGGACTTCAAACTGTGGATGGTTCAAGCCTTCGATAACAAAATCGCGGTAATGTGTTATAACCGCGTCTGCTTTCTCTAACGACAGGAGTTTCTTCAAAATCCCTTTGCACAACAAGATTTGCTCTTCGTTTGTCGTACTCAAACAGCCAAACAACAATGGCGCCGGAATGTGTGGCGTTAACTCACGAAGACTAAAGGATGGGCTGTTCAGAAGGGCGCTTAGATCTTGTAAAGCCGCCACTAACTCATGGCCTGATGATACTGAAATGTTCTGAATTATCTCGCCACACTTCTCAGCCATCTTGATTTAGTTTCTGAGCCTGCGGTAATACGGTTCAGCGATCAACAAGAAAGCACTTTAGTACGTCGTGGCAGTGACTTGGTGTGTTCTTGGTTTTTAGGCGGGGGCTGTTTTGACGTCATCTAACACAATATCTCGGTCACGTTTCAAGCGACGCTAAATCTCTCTGCATATTTCATTAACCACTGTTTGGCGGTTTTGTGTCAATTTTTGGGTTATTTTTGGGCATATTTTTTCTCAAAGGATAGGTTAAATTGAGGAAAATACGAAATTATAAAGCCATTTAAATTTTGTATCATTTAAATTTTGTAACCTTTTTATCCATAGTTACCTAGCTTCATCGTAGCCCCTGAGGAAGGTTAGTCTTGTCTAACCGAAATATTGGGCATTAAATTTAACATTTAAAGCCGTCCGGTCAGCCTTTCAATTGGTCTTATAGTTTATTTTTCACTGCTGATCGTGATCTAACCAAGATCCGGCTTCACTCCGCTGCTGTTTGTACGAGTGGTCCTTGCATTACAGTTGACACGATTAAAATATGAAATTGTGAAGATTTGATGAATTTGGGAAATTGAAATTTCAAGTGAAGAATTAGTAGACGGATACCAAACAATCCCCTACCAACCTGGGGCTCTGTTTGGAGGGGGTCAACTGTCTGGTAGTGTTTCCAATCCATTTTAACCCTAACAATTCCCGTTTAATATTACTTCAAATTTCACTCCTATTCATGTTTACCCCCGCCTTAATGTGACGTGCGGGTATTAAAAATTAACTCTCCTTCTGAGGTTTTAGCTTCATCAGATAAAGGAACCATCCAGGAACGTAACGCTTCACAACGTTTTAGCTCGACAGGGTTCTTTTTGTAATAGAGCACGTTTGAATTTCCAAGCTTTTGCGATGCGTGGCATTAAAATGACTGTCGCGTAGCCGAAAGCCTTAGTTTATCTCTCAAGTTTGTGCTAAGTGAACAGTGCTTGCACTAGAAGAAGTATTTCTTTCAATTTGTCGGAGCTCTAGAGTAATAATTTTTTTGTTTTAACTTTTAATAGTAAAACTCAATGACGGATGTTTGTTACTTTACGGCCACCATGTTGGTGCCCTCTGAAGGGCACCGCAAACATGGCACCTTCATACAAATTAAGCTCTATAAATTTGGGTGACACACTTCTTCGAATAACGCGAATGTAACGCAGCAGAGACCTTTCTCTTGGCAAGGTTGTTTATACATCCATTATCTATCATATCCCAGGTCTCATGACTTTATTTATTGAATGGTTACGGGGTTTTTTTTTTTATCGCAACAGGGATCGTACACTTATGACCTGTCAAAATTCAATGGCCTTTCCATGACTTTTTTCGTGACCTAAGGTGTGCAATTGTCTTCAGCAGTAGTGTCAAAACAATCATTTATTCAACTGAAATTTAAATTTGATTTTTAGACTCGTCAGTTAATTTTTCAACTTTGGATCTTACATGATTGCCTTTCATTCATACAAAGCATACTGATTTTCCATGACTTTCCATGACCCACACCTAAATTTCAGGATTGACCGGCAAGGTTGGAAAATGAAATTATAAAATTCCATGACCTTCCAGGTTTTCCATGACCCATGCGAACCCAGTATAAAAGGTGAAAAACAAGATTAGTTCGGAGGAATAGGCCGGAAACTCCTTAAGGTGACTCCCGAGTTTTGTATTGCGCATTTCTACTGCGCACGATTTTTGCGTCATCAGCGCGCGCACATGAGCGCGCGCGCGTACAAAACATAAGAGATTTCCCTCGAACTAAGCTCGATAGCGAGATAAAAGCTCCTTTTCTCTTAAACGAGCACGGTGACCCCTACTTTTTATTTTATTAATTCAATGAGGACAATATCCGCAATAACAGAGAAAAAATTTGGCAAAAATCTATGGTTACTTTTTTGGCAAATGAAATAAATGCTACAGATAGAGACGTATCGGGCCCAATAGAGCAAGTCCAAATTGTTTGCTTTAAAGGATAAAAATATCAATTAATAATGCAAGGTATTTTAAGCCATTTTTTCTGGGACGTAGATGAATCAGCAATCAAAGAAAGTCGAACCCTGCGTGATATAACATGCCGCATTGAAAAATAATCGAGCTTATTTGTTCCGCACTGAGATAACCAAACGTCACCTAAATAACCGTATTTGTCAGCATCGTTGCATGAAAACAAGCACGGTGACCCCCTCTTTTTATTACGTCTTTAACATCTCCTTGTACTGTAATGACACCATACCAAGTTTCATCGGAAATCTATGGCGGGTTCTTTTACTCGGGAATCACCTTAAATAATATATGTGTAATCATTTGGCAATACAGACTCAGTTAAAGGATGTAAATTTTGTTTGCGTTTTTATTTTGGCTTTTTTTTAAATTAGTACAACACCAATAAAATATAAGTGACAACCACTGTGCCTTGCATCCCGTCATTTTCTGAATTAAGCGCTCCCCGCTAGCTCCTGCGGGGGAGCTATTTTGGGTGGCTTGAAGAGGGAACTTTCATATGAGGGAAGTTTTTCTGAGACTACATTCGTCTCAGGAGGTTTTACATACAATGAAGAGATAGTACGACGCAGAGGTGCAACTCAAAATCGGCGTCCGATGAGTGGCATTAATTATGAGCGAGTAACACATAGCAATTTAACCCATTGCAGTAGCCACTTGTCTGCCGAACTTTCATTGGCGCATCAATAGTCGTCTCGAAGGCATCAATAAATCGATACAATTCTATGTTTAGTTGACAAGTCAAAGGTTTGCATGAAAATTGTGACTCAGATTTAGACAATTTAAATGGCTGAAAATGGTTGTAACAATCTTAACACTCACACCTTCATATAAATCGACACTAGAAGCTGTTTTGGCCTTACTAACAAGTGGATCAATGTTTCAATACGACTCTACCCAATAGCATTTGATAACTGTGAAGAAAAGCTCCATGAAAGAAAACTGTGAGTCGACTGTCGGTGGAATAGGACGACTAGCGTTCGTTTGGAGAGCGACTGACGGCCGACTGTCCCGCACCAATAAATGAAAACCTTAGCTATATGAAGATATCCGCCGGCGAAGAAATTTTCCGTCTTAGCAACCTGCATACTAGAGAGGCAATATATAAACAATCATTTTTCTCGTTTTATCACTCGATTTTGAAAACAAATTTTGTTTGTTGGCCTTGGTCAGTTGGAGTAGCAACAATCTAAAAAAAAAAAAAACGCCATCCACTGGATAGTAATCACTACGAATCCTAATCTTTGAACCACTGGAGCCTGCTAGAAACAACACTGAAGCGGTGTCATGACATCGACAAGTTACATCCGCAAGCTCGACTCTATCCCAGATGTGATTTAACAGTGCTTAAAATGTCCGACACGTGCATGTATTCCTGAAGAGTCGTGTTTCTGCTTCTCAACATCACTATTCCGTTGGTGAGTGTCGACTCCAGCACGGTAATGCAGTACGGGGTTCCAATTTCATCCTGGTAAGCATAGCACACATCTGCACCGGCGTGTAGAGAACACTGCGTGCTGATTGCTGGAAATTAAGAGGTCGTATAAGTACCCTGGCTGGTAAGATAAAAATGTCTAAGATAAGTAGTAGTAACTGGACCGAGTACAATTCAGGGAGTAATCGCGCGAGTAATTTCAAAATCGGAGAAGAGCGAAGCGCGAGGCCGATTTGAAATTATGAGCACCATTACTCCCTGAATTGAACGTATCAATAAAATAAAATTAGGAATTAAAAATGCCTGCTGAGAACTTCTTTTGAGCGAAAAGGTCTGTAACGCTTTTCAAGAGTTTTGAAAACTGCAGAAAACAGTGCGAAGGAAGACACTAACGAGCGCGTAATTGACGTGAGAATCACGTGAGTATCCAATTACGAAAAGTTAAAATTGGATATCTGTAATTGGTCACACAAGTGATTACGTGAGGCGAGCAGAGAACCAATCACGATCGAGAATTTTGTAATAGATACGATTATAATAATAATAATGAAACATGTAGAAAGACTTGAGGGCCTTGCTTTACCAAACAAATTTACAAACTCGAACCAGAAGTGACAGATGCCAATTTGAGTCAACACCCCCATGACTGATAAAGAGAACCAATTTAATTCTTTATTCTACTAGCTCCCTTTTAACATATGTTGCCTTTCAAATAAGGCTCAAGGAGCAAATTTCAACATTACTATTTACAGGTGTACATGGACATGTGGTAAACGATACACAATGAGAATGTGGTCCCTTTATATAGCTTCGGTTGTTCAAACGCTGGACAAAACTATCCACTGGATAAACCACTATCCAGTGGATAAATGATAAACAACAAACCACGCTATCCACTGAATGGTGATTTAGTGTTATCCAACTTTCGGACGACCCAAGCCTGGCCTTTATTCATTATATCATTTCTTTCCACTGGCTTTCCACAAGTCCCTCATAAAAACACCCAATAACAACATAAATCGGGTGAAGGTTAAACTCATCTTTGTATTATTCAATCGTGTTCTTTCTCAGTGTAATCGATGTGTTGTTGCATTGTGTCACAAGAGAAAACAGCCATAACCAACTTATTTACCTTAAAGGGGCATTTTATGCTACTTGGCAACTTCATGAAAAGCTAGAAGGTGTCTTTGCATCAATTGAATTCCAAAACTAATGATCTAGTTTTCTTTCCGAAGACTGTTTGAAGGTACTGAAACTGTTTTCTGTCGCCTGTCGCTAAGGATGGTATGGATGGAAATGGATTGAAACTTGAACAAATTGGCCAGTTTTTACAAGTTTTGATGCTACATGTTCAAAAAATCCTCAAGAAATTTATTATGGTTAGCCCTCTCTGATACATTTATTTGATATCTTCGTCGTAGCTTTGCAGAAGCATTTTGTTTATGATTAAAGCCTCAAAGTAATGATTTTTGCACAGAATTGAGTGACCTAAAACCGCAAATCCTCGTGACACTGCTCCTTTAACACACTTGCACTCACACCTTCCTAAAAGCACACACCTGTTACCCAGACATATGTGTACACCCACCTGATTCACGAAGCTCAGACGACAGCTGCTGTGCAACCTCACAAAGCTCATTTTGTTCAGGGAGTTGAGAAAGAACTGCAACTTTGACAGGAGCCAATTGAGGATGCAAGTGCAGAACTGTGCAGAGGCTTACATTACCACTGGAATCAGATCGCTCCTTCTCTTGATATGCATCAACCAAAAAAGCCAGAAATCCTAAAATAAAAGATGTGAGATACATGCTTATTCCGGCAGTATGTGCATCACAATGTCAAAGGATTGAATAAGGCCTGTCCTTTGATTCAGATTCTGTCAATAATTCACTACAAGAGTATCTGGAACACATGATGGCAAAACTCTAGAAACAACATGACGGCATCCACCTCAAGGCTGAATTACAGGGCATAACTTGGTTGCCTACATGTACAACATTCTGCTCTATTTCTACATGGACAATGTTCCTTTTTCCTAATGGAAAATTTATCTCAGGTCTTGATAAGACACCACTGCAAAAAATAAATATACATATAATACAGTTTTTTTATATAGCTACACCAAGGTTATTACCTGCATTTATATCAGTGTTGATCTGAATTACATATGGCATTGATTCCTTGTTGAAAGGGAGTCTACTGCAATCTTCATTTGTCATGTATTTGTGAAGGTCAGAGCTGACAGTTATGGAGTCAACTGATTCCTTTCCCCATGGAAAGGTATACTGCAAGAGGTCCAAACATGGAAACTTAACAAAATAATACAGTTGAAGGGGTGTGTGGAAAAAGACCCTAGATGATGTCTGATAAACTGTAAGATTCTCCTAGCAAATTGCTTTTCATTTCCTTGTACAGAAAAGGAGAATTTGACATGAGATCAAGAGTCACTTATGGCTTTTTTCCACGCACCCCTTCAGTTGGACCACTATCAAGAGGCCACTCTTGGGTACAAGACAACTGGCCGCTTTATAGGGGTGGCCCTACAACAGAGGTAATGTTGGGCATGGTCCAGTTTCACTTATTAAATGTAAGCAAATACAAATGCAAGTGAAGAAAAAGTAAAACAATGAAGGTAATAATACAAACAAATGCAAGTGAAGAAAAAGTAGAACAATGAAGGTAATAATATATATAAGCCAAAGAAACAATGACATGTACAGACGCTAATCGCTATGTGTCTGTCAACCCGACAGTGGCTTGTGTGCTGCACAAAAAAAGAAAACATTTTGAGACTTTATTTGTGATTGTTTTAATTAAATACTGCTGAAATTTGTTTTTACAGTATTCTGGCTAAAAAAATGTCTAACTTCAATAACTTCCCTGGCCATTTAATGGAGTTATTATACATTCAACTCTCTAACGTTTTTCTGATTGGCCAAAAGCGTACAGTGAATTTTCTAAATCAGCGTCCGTGACGTCATAACTGCAGATTATACAGTTATCATGTAAAGGACACTCAAGCTCATGGGTTATCATGTCATGTATGACCGCAAAGCATGATTTCCAAGGGTAATCATGTCAACCTCATGCGAACTGGTCGCTTGCTTCTCCTTGGAAACATAGATGAATGGAAGGACACAGTACTGTAATCTGAAACTAACAGACATAATTTTTATGCAATATTTGTATATTTGTGGTTTAGATGATCAATTTGTCATTTTACTTCCCATACAGCCCATCTATTAAAAGTTTTCTGAAACAAGCAGCTGCATTTTTCTTTCTTATAAACATTGGTGTTGCAATGATAGCAAAACAATAAATAATGAGTACATGTATTACATCATCATACACATAGATGGCTATGAATTTTTTCACTACAAGGCTAAGTTCAGACACTGTACTTCACATGAGCTGAATCAAATGCAAATGAGAAAAATCCTTTGTTCTCGCTCATTAGCATTTGATTTGGCTAATGTGAAGTATGGTGTCTGAACCAGGCATAAGCTTGCTAGCAACAGTTTCCATCACTTTCTAGGTAGTATACTTTGAAGGAATTCTATACTAACACCCTTAATCAACAAAGGTGATAACAACTTGGTTGCCAATGCTTGGGCAGTTGTATTGTTATTACCAAAATTTTTGGTAATAATAACACAACTGCCCAAACATTGGTAAACAAGTTGTAGCCATCTTTGTTGCCTAATAGGTTTACCATTACCATAGAAACAGTGCAGCCCTAATACTAGCTTAGTATTTACATGTACATGGTATAGTTCAAAATTGTGGTTGGTAATCCCCATTTTAGCTTACAAAATAATTATGCTGCAATAGTTCAGCAGCACATCAGTAGTTGGTAGAAAAAATTATAAGCGTTGCTGTGACTGTGAAACATACTGATAACTTACCTGTATACTGGTCTGATTGTTTACTCCAGGTTCGAGATCAGTTTGTTCTTCACTAAGACTAAAGTTAGAGCGAACATTTGCAAATTTTCTCCACCAAACAAGTCTCTGTCTTTTCCAGTGATTTGTCCAATCATTCACTTTGTTTTCAGCACAAAAATACTGAAGGGTCATGACTTCCCTCTCACAAGACCTGTACATTGCAAAGTAGTACAAAGTCAACCAAAAGCTTTCAATCATTGCATAAGAATAAAGCAACCACTGGTCAAATTTGTTGTGAACTCACATGGTTGTGCTTCCCGATACCACAACATTTTGACCACCACAATGATGTGTATTTGTTGTCCATAAAAGTACAGACAACACTCCACATCTGATTAATTAATTATCACCAATGTATGTCAAGGAAACTTCAGAATTGCATTGAAGCCGGTCAGTCTAAAACACAGACTGCAGATTACAGACTGCAGACCAAGTTTTAATACAGACTGAGGGTAAAATGGAGACTGGAGACTGCAGATTTTTATTTGAGTCGTGTTATCATTTCCATCATTGAGAGCTCACTGTCAACAGCTAACTGAAGCATTATTCAGGCTAACCTGAGTGATATTCAGGCAAACTGGAGTGACAATCAGGCTAACCGGAGTGCAAACTTTCACTTTGATTAGCCTGAGTAGCCCCGTTTATGGTTAGCGTTCAATAATAAAATAAAACGATCTACATGGAAAAACCCTGTCTACATGTAAGAAGAAGGAAATTGCCCCTGTTAATATAAAAATTTACCGGAGGTCAGGGAATGAAAAACACTGACTCGTATTTATTGCTTATGTTAGCGAGTTATGTTATCCGGCAACCTACCCCTTCCAAGGTCACACTTTGCTTAATACAAAACTAAATACATTCTATGCTCTCCCATTAAAACTACAAGCTATCCATTAAACTTTTTTTATCAATATACCTTGATTACAAATTTGTGTTCGTAGGGTAAACTTTGTTTGTGACATAAATCGGCTTATTTTTATGCATGATAGAGTATAATAAGCAGGGAGGGGGGGGGTGTCTTCCCAATTTAATTGTAATTTGGAAGTGTTGGAATGAAAATATTGGGGGTAGAAATGAAATAGATCTTCTGTATCTCAAAACAAGTTTGTGGTCTTCCCATTTATGGGGGCGCAATCCCAAAGCAACCCGCTATTACGAGACAAACCCTCAACAAGGACGTAAGCAATAAATACGAGTCTGTGTTTTTCATACCCTGACCTCAAGTAAATTTTCATATTAACAAAGGCCATTTCCTTTTGAAAATTATGGGTGGTTCATTGACATCGACCAGATCCATGGGGTGCTCCATGGACCAGGTCCATGGGGTGTCCATGGGGTGGTCCATCGACCAGGTCCATGGATGGTCCACGGACCCCGGTCTATGTTTTGTATACGTCCTTCCATTTTACCCTTCTGCAGTCCGCGTTTCACTACACTGACCGATCAAGAAGGTTTCAGATGATAGATGATCGCTAATCAGCAAAATATCAAATACCTAAGGATGTAATTATCATTCTCAGGCTTTCTGAAGTATTTTCTGTTCCATGCAGCCCCAAAAGGCAATTTTATTCCAGGGATAACCCTAAACAATTGCGTTAGAGTAGTGGTGTTCCCGCTCGAATGTGCGGTTATCTCGCTAGTCCTAGACGTTTGATCGGGAGCTTGGGTAATCAGTTCTTTTGTAACTTCAAAACCATAAACATTGCCCTTCGATATAACCACATCATACCACCAAGCGTGTACCAAGTTACGTCGCAACTCTGTACCAAGCGGTCCAAACTGGTAAGAACATGTTCTTCCAAGTGAACTTTCAAAGAGTGACTCCACTGAAAATCCACGACTTTCGCACAGCCTTATAACCTTGTCAGCCAAGCTGCGAGACATGACATTGCTCTCCCAGTACTAATTATGTACGCATTCGATGTTACCATCTTACACTTCCCCGTAATTTCAAAGGGTGAGCGAGCAAATTGGCAATATGTTTAGACTGAACTCTTCTTTATAGTTTGCCATCTTGCAATTCTACAGGGTGAGACCGCTTACAAATAGAATCGCACTGGCGTCGCGCCTTCCCGTTTAAATTTCCTGTAACCAATCACAATCACTCTTTTACTTAGCCAAACCAATCAAATGGCAGCTTTTTTCGAAGACGGCTTCACGTGAATCCATGAACAACATCAAACAAGAAACAAGATGGCGTAGGGTTTGGTAGATTTCATCGCCGTGGTAAGTACCTCAAATATCTGCTATTCCATTGGGTTTTTTTCAAAATGAAACATTGCTATGTCACGTTTGATATGGTCTGCGCAGTTTACGCATAGAAAATTAAACAAAAGACTGCTGTTGGCAGTAAAGTTGGTTAATATGAATATGTGCTCATTTGGTAATTCGCTCATGCATTTAAAAAGTCCGATTGACTTATTAACATAAAAGTTTTAATCTGTAAAATCGTGTTGAAGACTTCTAAAAGTTTTATGAACGCTTTTTCCAAGTATCCTAGTATATGAAATGGACATCATAAGCTACAGAGAACGTTTCAAGAATTGATCATCGATGAAGCTCAGAGTAAAGTTGTGTTAAAGTTGTCTTGATAAAACCCTGATCAACGAACTCGATGACAATCGATAACAAGTTATCGATTGATTTCGGAAATCGATGACCATCAAAAGACAAAGACAAGCAAAAAACATTGATGGACCAAAAATTTGTGTTTAATTTACCATTGATTGCCATTGATTATCATCGATGGTTATTGATTCTCATCCATTTTCATCATTTTCTCATCAATGGTACATGTACCCTTTAACTACCACCTAGTTGATAGTCAAAATAACTTGATACATTTTTCCCAATGCTGTTTGTGCAAACCAGAGCAAGAGTTGAAGAACATTATGTGACTCCTAGCTTGGTTGTGTGTTGAAACTTTTTCCCCTAACAATAAGGACAGGTTTAGTTAATAATATTGCTCCATTATGTCATTGTGCAAACAATTTCTTCCGTTTTAAATCTTCACACAAGAACATGATTTGCAAACAAAACAAGACCCACAAAATTGTATGCAAACAATTTAGGTACAGGGTTTGCAGTTACATGTATATGGATTCTTCATTCAACAAGTAGCATGTAATATTTATTGTTCTCTATACCTACATGTATGAAGTAAGTCCTTTTTTCCTTGTAGTTTTCTAACAGGGTTTATTGCTGGTGCCTTTTCTGATAAAACTGAAGTTCCTTTGGAGAGCATTTTGCTATGAGTCAGTAGAAAATAGTAAAAATGGATCCTGAGACCACAGCAATACAGAACATTGAAAGTAATGGTAACAGACCTGAGGACTGGCTGGAATTTTTGGCTCTGCAGCGATCAAAGACAGCTGCTGGTCTAACTGATGAGACCTGTCAGCATCTGCTATATCTTTTTGAAAGATCTGTGAGTCAGATTCCAGCTGAGGAAAATAAGAAAAATTTTTCCTATGCTCGGCTCCTTGTGGATTTTGCTAAACTTCAAATGTAAGTGTCTCCTCAAGTTATGCTTAATTATGTGTTAACAGTACAGTTGCAATGCTCAAGTGCATGCGTGTAAGTTGAGTTATCAATGTACACTGTATAATTTCATATTCCCAGAAATAGCACAAGAAGCTTGCCTCTTCAAATACTGGTATTCTCTAAAACACCTCATAGCAACAAAGCTCAGAGGCAAGTTTGCTGTAAATTGACAGTGCCTTGCAGATTACAGTCAAACTAAGTGAAGCGTACCCCTTAAGATTGCATCAATGAACTGATTATTTGAAACTTGAACCCGCTAGTCGTTTCAAGAATTCAATAAAGAATTGATTATTCGAAACTGAACTTGCTCGCTCGATCGAAGAATACGGCTAACGGGTTCCATTTTCGAAAAATCAATTCAGTGTTGTGACTAGTAAGTTTCAAACCTACTAGTCTTTTCTAGGATGTAATAGTAAATTGATTTTTCGGAAACGGAACCTGTTAGCCGTATTCTTCGATTGAGTGAGCGAGTTCAATATTCAAATAATCAATTCATTATTGCATTCTTGAAACGACTAGCGGGTTCAAATTTCAAATAATCAGTCCATTAATGCAATCTTGAGGGGTATGCTTCACTTACTTTGACTGTAATTGCCCACTATGCATGCTCCAACACCATTATTTTTGTAACTCTGTCAAAAGATCGACCTGATGGTCATTTACTAATGCAGTGTTTGGTAAGGTGTAAAAACTCTTTAGTGCAGCACATTACATAAAGGTAAACATCCTTGTGATGATTGCTACAATCTTTTGTTACAGGAGAGTATCTGAAGATGATGCAAGGAGCACATTCCAGTTGGCAAGAAGCAATGCCAAACACTTTGCTATTGTTTTCGTTGCATGGGCTCAGTTTGAGCTTTCAACAGGTTTGAATCCAATTCTTCCTTTCAAATACATTTTTTGTTAAAATAATCTTTGACATGATTAAAACTGTAGGCATTAAGTTGTTACTTCCTCTCTCGCCATCATGTGATACAGTACTGTTGTTACTAAGTCTGGTTGGGCATCATGTGCACTGTGACTGTTCAATAACTCTTAAAAAGTTATCATGACTAAATTTAATAGTTGTTACAATGAATTCACAAATGAATGGTTTTTTACAGTTTTTTCTGTGGTAATGTTCATGTATTTCACTTTTTCCTTTATTGCTTGGTATAATAAAACAAAATAATTATTTAGGGCACAACCTCCTGTGAGAAATATTTGAAATAATTGCCTCCCTCAAATAATTGCCTTCCCTTGAATAATCATCCCCTTTTGGTGTGAAAATAGAACAAATCACCCCCGGCTATTATTCAAGGAAATGTGGTACATGTATTGTAACCTATAGTCTGAATGATCAATACATCTATATGTATGTATAACATACTTTAAACGCGTGTCACAGATCAAACCTTCTTTTTTGTTGTAGGCAACAAAAGCAAATGTAGAGGCCTGCTACGTAAAGGAAAGGATGTTGGGGCGCAACCCAAAGAGTTGCTCATAAAAGCTTATGATAACTTTGTGGCAGGAAGGAAAGTGCTAATTGATGATTGTGAGGAGCTGACAGGTTTTCCATACAGAGTGCAACAAAAGAGTAGTGAGTCATCAGTTGATTTGTCACCTTTCAGTACAGGTAAAGTACATACATATACACTTAATTGGTGACATAAGTTTAGAAATTATACATGTAGTGAATGGAGTGGCCCTTAAAGAGGCCTTATTTGCACCAGTGCCTACATTGCTGTGATGATGATAATGATGATGGTGACATAATGCAGTAAAAACACAAGCAATGTAGTGAAGAGATTGAAAAAAGGAATTTTGCACATGAAGGAACTGGTTTCTTGAACTGTAAAGATGTAATGAACAGTGAGGAAAGACCAATAAGTACTCATTGGCAACTTTTTTTTGCAATAATTGCCAATTATTGCAAAACAATTGCTGATGAGTGCAGTGATTACACATGACCAAGACTATATATTCAATCTTTGTAATTATTATGTTACAATTGGTGGAGGTGAAGGGCTGCTTCTTCCAATATTTGGCTGATAAGAGGGGCACCTATTCAGGTAGAGAGGACAGGGGGTGTCATTTGTGGCTTAGTGTTGTGCTACTTGAACAATACACTGATATTGAAAAATTTTGGACCAGTATTGACTGCAAAGGGTAATATAGTAGAAGCCTAATGTTCAGTTTTCTTCATGTGTTTATATATTTCAAGAAATGTCTACAGCTTCCATTGGAAAATATTTTCCTAGTTGTGATACTCATTCATGACAATCCTTTGACTTATTATCCTTAACTTAGAATAGTCATAGAATTTTAAACCATTGTCTACATGTAATAGATTGATCAATGTTATGTTCTACATCCAATAAAGGAGATGACAGCTCAACAGGTAATAGTGCACTATTAACTGACTATGGCTCATCAAAAGTTTCTGACAATACGAGTGCTGTGATATCATTCAAGCTTCCCAGTGTCCTTGAGAGCTGTGGTAAGAAGCAGCTAAGCTGTAGAAGGAGTAACAGTAGCAGCAGCAGTGACGAGGCAGACACCATTCCCCTTCAGGCATCCACTAGCAACCACTGGCAGAGAGGCAGCATGTCCACTCAGAAACCATCTGTAAAATCTACACCAGACTTCAGATCAGGTTAGTCCAACCTATCTTTATGGACACCTCTAATGTCAACTCAGTCCTTCAGTAGTAAAAATTGACATGTAATATCTACCACTGTATAATACAGATACTCATCTCTGTTTCTTCAGCGTCAATAATATTGAAAAGGCTGGACTGTACAAAATGTTGTTTCCCCTTATACCAATGTTCCCATGTCTTGATTTCAATAAATCGGGGGGGGGGGAGGCAATTTACATTAAACTTTCAGCCTCCTCACCAGTTGTCTTTAGTATTTGATAATATTTTATTTGGCATCAAAATAAATAACGGTATAATAAAAATTCTAAATCATAAAATACGCGTAAAAGTACAAAACTCTAGAAAGAAGAGTCGTTGTACAGATGTACAATGTACATGTATGTTTAGCCAAGATCTTAAGAAATTTGACAAAGCTATTTTGTTCATGTCGATGTCAACTTTTCCCATACTTGTACACACACTAGAAAAAGACAGTCTTGCAGCTTGTATGAATCTGTCAGTTCGGCGCAACAGGACAAGACGTGGTCCGGGAGGGGCAGGGATAGCTTTTGGTCTTCCGATGAGAGTCAAGATGCCGCTTCCAGCAGTGAGAGAACCTGGTGATGAGTTAGATGGAATCACTGAACTGGAATGCACCGTGGATGAGTCTCGTCAGGGTGCTGAGCCAGCAATGGTGTCCACTAGTCAGGGAAACCACTTAGCACGTACTGCTTCGTCAAACTCTGAAACAGAATGTGAGATCGACCAAAGACTTCACACTCTTGAGGTGATAAAGGAAGCCAGCAGTTCCAGTCTAGAAAAGGGTACAGGAAACCCAACTGTGGAATGGCAGAGTGTCTTTACTTCAAAGGCGACAGAAGGCCAAGTCTGCAACCAGCAGCAAAGTAGCGGTACTCTTGAAGGATCGCACTCATTTACTGCAAACGCTCTGTCAGCAACGCTAAGTAACATCAGCAGACAACAGGCGGATGCTGTTAATTTAAGCCGACAGCAAACGATCAATCAAGTGCCAACAGCGCAAGTGGTTACGCCCTCATCCAGCAGCGTCAACGGATCATGTACAATTCAGCGACAAACGTCAAGCCCAGTCACACCAGTTGTTTCTGGATATGGCTCTTTTTCTCAACAGAGTACTCCTCGCGTGAGTCATGGAAGCCAACTACCAACGATTCCAGTTCAATTCAATAGTGTTGGCCACGCCCCAGGATACCCCTCAGACATGCAGTTTGCCAGGCCTGCAGTTGTTGTTGCCCAGGCTCCCCAGGACACTATTGTAGTGAAAGGCAAATCGTACCAGAAGTTAGGGACCATTGGCAAGGGAGGATCCAGCAAGGTTAGTTCTAAAAAAAATGACTTGTTTTACAGTAACATGTATAAAGGTGCTGGAAATGTCTTTTCGTTTAGAATACACTTACATGATCTACATGCATGGTTTAATATTGTTCGAAAGGCTCTCGTTGCTGCAGTCATTAAAATAACTCGATTCTACTGAACAGACGTACATTGTACGACGAAGATGGTAACGTAAAACTTGTCTATAACCAGTCTCAATCTTTTCCTATTTTTTTGGAATACATTTTCTTACTCTCCTGATAGCTCGAATCTTCAGGGAAATCAGGAAAGGTTCAAGATATCGAGAATTAATAAAAACATGACCGAATAAGAACGGGAAGCGAATCAAGGACGTCCATCGGAAAGAAAGAGTAAAAACAACATAGTAAATCATTTAAAACAGACCCGAAGGGTATTAAACAAAGATGTTAAAGGATAAAGTCACAGTGAGTTAGTATGAGACTTGTGTCTATATGTTTTCTTTTACACTTACAGGTATTCCAAGCATTCGATGGCAAAAGAATATGCGCCATAAAGTACGTGAATTTAGAAGAAGCGGACGACTTCATTGTCCAGAGTTATATAAACGAAGTTCAATTGCTGGAGAGACTGCAGGGGAATGATAACATCGTCAAGCTGTATGACTGGTGAGTGGTATGCACTGTCTGGAGTTCCTCAACCTTACATCCATCTGATTCTTAGACTGGAGAGGATTTGTGTTTGCTGGCTGTGTCCCATTAGGTCTACTTATAATAATTGTGCTGAAAAAAGTCTTTCTCTTGCCATGAGTGCACTTTTACAATTTTCTGCGAGAGCCGGATTCTATTTTTTTCAGCAAAATGTACTTTGTGGTTTTCGTGTTTTATTTTTCGTTTTTCTCAATTAATCACATCCACTCTGACTCGCTTTTTCCTTAGTCGGCTTTCCCAATGCCCGTTGCCTTCTTCTAAAAGTCTCAATGTAGAATATTGGAAGACATTCCATGTTGTAAAACAGCGCAGCTATTCATCTAAACCTTTTTTCAGTGATTACATTTTCGCTTCTTTCAGGGAACTAAGCCAAGAGAAGAGCCACCTGATTTTGGTAATGGAATGTGGAAGTATAGACCTGGCTGGCTTCTTGAGGAAAAATCGCACGAAAATAACTGAAAATGAACTTCAGGTGTTTTGGCGGCAGATGCTGGAGGCTGTACACGTGATTCATGAGGCACGAATCATTCACAGCGACCTTAAGCCTGCCAATTTTCTTTTGGTGGAAGGACGCCTCAAACTTATCGATTTCGGAATCGCTAATGCTTTACAAGTAAGTAGAACGGATTACCACCAAATTCCTCTTTCCTCAGAGCCTCAAATCTGTTGAAAGGTGTTTGCTGAGCGATGTGAGTGCATTCACAGGGGTTTTTTGATCAACTTTGCGCCTTCACGTACGTCTCACAGCGAATTTCTGTGTCGAACGCATTTCTTCGGAGGAGAAAGACCAAATTCGGTTCATTTGTTCGCGCTCCTGCTTCTTAAAACATTCCAGACTTCGGTATTTCGTTCTCGAAGTTTAAAACAATGTGCCTGTAAACAAGCTTCAAGGTTAATTTTCTTGCTTCTCACAGGGAGACAAGACTAGCATAGAGCTTAACACGCAGGTTGGCACGTTGAACTTTATGTCTCCAGAAGCATTTCAAGATATATCTCACGCACCTCGGTTCGACAACGCTGGAAATGCAAAACCAAGAATGAAGGTACGCACTATACCTGATATGTCCAGAAATGCAGGTTAATGAGATGCATTCTCCTTGTGATAACCATCACAAAGTGTCCTCTTTCCTATAAAGTCACTAAAACACAAAATGAAGTAATATGAAAATTACACTTTGTAATGCTCATAAATTCATAAAGAGCACCGAATCTCACAAACTTGCATTTCTGGACATCAGTGGACTATACAAGTGCGAAGTCTGTTCAATAGGGCTGAATGTGACGGTGCAAATTTGTCGCATGTTACAAGGCTCCAGCACCAAACTTGCTGTAAGGCTTTGAAATCTAATTTAAGCGCAGCGACAGCCAGTTGTATCGTGAGATGAAGTTATATCGCGAGAGCTGTATACGATATCGAGCTGCCTGTGGCGACAAAAGTCGCATGTGACAAAGTCGAACACAGTTCAGATTACAATTTATCATCCGAGGCGATTGGACCCTGACATCCTGACACTGTATCAGTTTAGCTTCTTTACACAAACCGATAAATTCTCCCCATCAGCCTTTTTTACAATAATTCCAGCCACTACACCCCCTGAATAAAATTCTTGGACCTCTTCCGCAGATCACGCCCTTGGCATTACCTTAGCCTTACTGACTTGTCTTAACTCTTTCTGTTTCCCCCTTAAGATCGGCCGAACAAGCGATGTGTGGTCCCTAGGCTGTATCCTGTACATGATGGTTTATGGCAAGACGCCTTTCCAACGCATCACCAATCACGTTGTCAAGTTGCAATGTATCTTGGATCCTTCACACGTAATTGAGTTTCCAGATATCAAGGACAAGCGCCTGCTCGATGTCATGAAGGTTCGTCCAGAAATGGAAGTGTATAGTTACCAAACGTGGATATGTATATCCGACACTAAAAATACGTCAATGCCGAGTTGCTGTTGCTTTCAAAACGAGTCCTCGCACAAAATTTTCTTTTGAAAGTGAATTAAATTTGCATGTCTATAAACGGTCAGGTTAAAGTGGTTTCGAGAAACGACTGAAAAGAGAGAAGACTAGAGAAATAACAGAAAGCGCCCTGAACTGAAGTTTAAACTGCATCCGGAGTTGCGATAATGTTTTTAGCAGGCGATCATCAGGATGTGGCAACCTCGCAGAAAAAAGAAAAGCAAAGACAAGTGGTGCAGTTTCATTTTGAACGAGATGGTAGTCGGCGGGCAGATTCTAGTGTTCGGATTTCGTACTCAGGCGCTGTTTTTTACTTTGGTACGAGAGCGACTTTACGAACGACGTGACCCTCTGCCAAACACGGCAGCCTCCTCAGTCTCGAGCTAACAAGAAGCAAGGTTAAACTGGATACTTTTCGATTAAAGGACTTGGAACGGACTGATCAAGAAGTAGCGAAACAACTATAATTGAGCACTTAACCTTCATGTCACGTCATCGCCGCCATGTCGGTGGTCATGGAAAAAGGATTTCTGATCAGTTCATTTTGCTTTTACGTCTAATAGAGCCTCTCGGAATTGAATGCAATCCACTTAAAACACGCTTTCACTTTGTTGCCCTACCGTCTGTGGTAGTAGGCAGCGTGCGACTGCGCACGTTGTTGTCAATTGCGACAATTTTCTGTTGTAAAAACATTCATGTCATCATGTCGTGACAACTACAGTGTAACGTACCTCTCAATTTTTTAAATTCTGTTTTTCAGGGATGCCTTCGCCGGTCCCCTAAAGAACGTTACACTATTCCACATCTGTTATCTCATCCTTACATTGATCCGCACTCACACGGTAAGCAAACTGGGAGGTGATCATGCGTTCTTTCTTGTTCTTTCTCCCCTCGCTTTCACCACCGCCGCCCCTGTTGGTTAAATGTAAGGTAACGTAAAGTTATCAAGCAAGTCAGTGAAATTACATAGAAGTTTCGAAACTCGTTGTACTTTTTGTCTTCCTTTGGTCGGAAATTACGCCGGTTCTATGACTTTGTACCGATCATGGTTGCATTTTTACTGCAGCTGGACGGGAAAGTCTGGAAAATCTCTTTCTAGAATTTTTTGTCGTTCATGTACTTACATACACACAAGGCTTCAGGGTTCGAAATTGCGACTCACTAGTTGCCAATGCGACCAAAAATTGAGCTTTGACGACTAAAGTTTCCGAACTGGTCGCCAGCTGGCTACCCTGGGTGCAAGAGGTTTTTTTCTCGTTGGGGGCGACAGAATTGTGCGGCGAAGCCGCGAAGGCGATTCGCGAAGCGGCGAGGAAAAAACCTCTGGTACTAACGGATAATAACCTCACTTCCATGCCGACGCCAATTTCCTTTGATTGACATCCGCAGTCAAACTGGTTTTACCCACAGGGAGTAAAATATGCGTGTCATGTTTTATGTTTGTTTCACGAATCGCTGGCCCTTTCTTCTACGAGAAATCTTCAATTTTCCCTTTGCATCTCTATGAAAAAAATTTTTTTTATCACAAACCAACTCTGGTCACTTGATTCTGTCTGTTAAAAAACCAAACTACCGAATTAACCTAAAAGTGAGTGCAAATTGTGGAAATTTACAACGGTACAGGTTCGTGTCATGGGTAAAGGTTTCACAGGTAAAAAAAATACGGATCGAAAACCACCATTCACAGCAAACTAACATGGCCTTTTGAACTGCAGGTGAAACAAACAAGGAGGAACATTGCTTGTGATTGGCTCATTTTTTCTCGCTTTCAGACGCGCTGTCTAGCTGTGTCTGACCGACTGATCCTGTCTTCTTGATTTAACATCACTTCCGTAAAATGTCATACCTATTCTTTGAGGATACCAAAGCCGAAATCGAGAAAGAAAAATTTCAGTATTTGTAAACGGTAAGATTGAAGATTTCTGATAGAAGAAAAAGCTATCACTCGCATAAAACTGTAGTGCTATCAGCACTTGGTCGATTGGTTTCAGAGCGTATTTAAAATTTGTTTTCCTTTGTAAATCCGCCTCTATGAGGTTTGTATTGTGTTCAATCGAGGCTATGTCAAATCTGTAGCGAGTGCGAAGCTTTTGATTGCTGTAAACTAGTATGCTACCGTTATATCGATAAATTCGTGTTCGTCTTTGTCTCATGCAACGAAGGCCAAACAACAAGTCGGCCATTTTATTTCAATATTAATCGCAGATTAGCGTATTTAATCGAGGATTAGTGCTAATCGGGGTTTTGAACAACTGGGCCCTGGCGACTCTAGACTTGCCACAAATCGACCTTATTTCTCGAGCGACCAAGAATTATTGGAAAGGACTTTTAGAAAGTCTATGGCGACTCGTGTTATGTCCGATAACTAACGAAAACCACTACTCTTTTTGTTTTTAAATATTTTTGTTAGGAAACCAATCAGATATGGTAAATAGTATACAACTAACCTTTCCGTTCCGGCCCAGTAAAATAATGTCTGAATAATTCAAGAGAATTGAAAAAAATGAATGTATTTCGACACGTCGATACTATGTTTACGACGCGCCATATTGTGCATTGTTTCAGTGGCTTCTCCCGGTCGGAGACTGGTACGAGCAATGTGGTTGTGTAGGGGCCCTGGGCCTAGCCTGTTTCAGGCTCTCGGTAGTTGGAGACGAGCGAGGAAAAAACGAGAAAGGACTAAGGCTTCCTCGCCTTAGTTCTCCCTCATTTTTTCCTCTCGCCCTCCCTTTCTTCCCTCCCAACTTCCGAGAGCCTGGAACAGGCTAGCCTGGGCCAAGCATAGCGTCTCTGCAGCGAAAGGCATTGAGAAAAGCAAGTCATAAAATAAAGAACGTAAGTTCCAAGAATTCAAATAGCAAAGAGAAAATACGCAAGCACCCGTGTCTGTCTCACAATGAAAACCAAAGAAAACCAAATGTTTTATGCTTCATTTAAAATGACTGTGGAGACAACCAGAGACAATAGGGAGCTTTAGATTGGACTACGAGTACGAGATTGAGTACGAGAACGATTTTCGAATTTCAAACCAGTGACGTTTCCAGAGCCCTCGATCTGCATGTTGGTTTTAGGTAGAGAGAGTAGCTCATGGGATGAAATGGGCATGTGTTGTGATAATGTGAAGCCTAAAAACTAGAATTGAAAAGTCGCACTCGTGCTCAATCTCGTACTCGTAGTCCAATCTTAAGCTCCCTATTATCACCTGAGAACAACGGTAGCTTTATAATTTGGTGTTACTCGTGTTGTTTCTAATTGTTTTTGTTCTTTAATTGTGACTTTTCTTGTATGCAAAGTAACGTTTTTGTGTAAGTTATTTATAAAATAAGTTGGCGATCAAAATTTACGATCTGGCGACCAAAATTTTTCTGTTTGTCGCCAGCTAGCTCCCGAACGAAATAGTTAATTTCGAATCCTGGGCTTCCATAGGGACACTTTGAATTCAACAGGCACTTTCCTTGCTTAGCGTGTTGCATAGCTTTTCATTTACTTGTTTTCCTGATTTTAAGATCCCCTGGAGGATGAGGATAAAATGTTCCACGTCTTGATGGAGTTTGCTAAGGCTGATGTGAACTCGCCGCGTTCCGTGCGCGCTCTGAGTAAGGTGAGAATTGTATGAATTGCGCAAATTTAGACAGTCGAGAATGTGCACGTCTATTATCCACATAGCCAGCAACAATCTTTAACGTTCTAATAAGTTTAGGACAACTTCAGACTAGACGCTCCTGGGTGCCTCAGGCGAATATTAAACTTATGTCTTTGGGCGACTGGTAAAACGTACTTTCTTTCAAAAAATAGGCTTACCTGCTGGGCACCCAGGATTTCATGGTTAAGAACGTTTCAGATCCTCGTAAATGTTTTAGACCACAGACTTGAAGTCCGCACGTCGATCCTCGCTACGTGATTCAGATTCATGCAAACATTTTAGTTTCGGCAAACTCACTGCAAATCTCGGAATAACCCATATACGGAGAGCCTGTTTGCAGGCTACACACGCGGAAGTCATTGCTCACTGCGATCTCCATACTTTTCCTTCTTCTTCAGAGTTTCTATAAACAGCTTGTTAGTGGTAACAAGGTCAGCGTCTCATCTGCCATACCCAGAGCCTCTGACACTGTTGCTTCCCAGCATGCAATGCCACCTCGCCAAGTCCCTCCAGCTCCTGTAGTCCGCCAGCCTTTGGTGGGAATTGACTTGCAAGCGTTAAACCAGGCACAGAAGGCGTTAAAACCTCCTCAAGCGTCAGGAAATGCCAAGTATATGAAAGGGACTGTTAACGAACCGAACAAGGTTTGTGAAATAACTAAACTAAACGTTTGAACTACGTGGATTGAATAAAAACTGTCTTTCACGAATTTCCGCATCTACAGGTGTCATATGGCATATTACAACAACAAGCATAATGGCCAATGAGAACAGAAGCCAAAATTACAATGTTATTTCTCATCCCCTTCCCTAAGTCTGCTAGATTGTTGAAAAAATTTCAGTCGTCCTTGAAATCCAAGAGCTTCCTGAAATATTATAGCGTTTTTTCTGTCAAATCGCTGTAAAGCAATAAATTAAAATTGTCATACGTTGGAGAACCAAAAAAAGATAGGAATGCATAATTTTGTTTAGGCAGTCGTCAATCAGTTGCAGAGTATCAAGTGGCATACTAACTTTCTTCTGTTTTTGGTTTCCGACTGTTTCTTTCACTATACCATCGTTTAGGAAAACGGAGATCTTAACGGGTTATTGAAGCATGAGCTTGTAGAGAAATACAAGAATGCATTCCCTCACGACACATCGGAGTCCACATTTGGTAAGTTTGACTTTCGCACCAAACATTTGACATCAAGCTTTGACTTCGAAACTTTAAGAAGCGCTTGCAACACTGGAAGCTAATTCTCCGATCGATGAATTGTCGCCCAGCAAACAAACCGGTAGTCAAGTCAGTCTCGTTCCTAACATTAAACAAAAAGTATTTGACGTTTCTTTCTTGTTTTTGTTTTTGCAGAACAAACCTGGAACACGACACATGGGAAATGAACAGGCCCTTCTTGCAAAGGACTCCCTATGTTTCTTAATTTCTTTTATCCGTCTACCTTAAGTAGCACTGATGTAGAAACCGGCTCATCATAGAAAATCAGTGTGAGCCAATCAAATCTTGAAGCGAAAGCATAGCATGCAAAGTATGCGAAGCGCGGGAAAATACGTGTAAGCCAACTAAAGTCATTGACTGGTTTCGGTTTTGTTACTGATTGGTTGCCTTTGAAGAACACGTCGCACAAATCTCGTCTCGAGAATTCAATATATCTGTGGTGACGGTGTCGCTTTCTTAAACGGAGGCATCGAAAATGCGAAAAGAAGAACACAAAACAACACCTTCAGAATATAAAATACAGAGTAGTTTCCAGTGTTCCATACTTTTTGAAAAGATACCCATCCTGAGAAGATTGGGGAAGCTAAGTTGCTCGGAGTCAGATATGGACTATTACAAGCTGGTTTATAGTAACACAGAGTTTCTTCCCTATTATGAGAATTTGTCGCATGTATTTCGTAGGCTACGTGCAGTCCTGCATGAGATATGAAAAGTAGGACAAAAACATTGTTAAGGGGGCTTGTAATCTCCATGTATCTGTGTGTATCTAGATGTAAATATATATTTGCCAAAATCTATTACTAGCAATATGCTGAAAACGTATTATCATTTGTGTTATCGTTTTCTCCAGATTTAGCTTAATGAGTGCATATCTATAAGTACTTACCGGCTCAACCATGGAGTCCTGCTGGGCTACTACAAATCATAGATCACTCGCGTGTGTTGATTTTCCTTTTCTCTTTCTTATTTATTATTGTTGTATTGATTTCGAACGAAGCTACTGTGCAGCTTATGCTTAAATGTCAATTCGCAAATGAGAAGCTAGAGTATAACAAACGTCAGATGCAACTCTTATCAAATAATATTGCGGTCCTCTCCCTTTTAATCACTCAGGTGATATAACATCTTGTCCCTTAAATAAATGCTTTCCATACAAACACCCAATTCTGACTACTCCAACACGAGATATTCAGTGTAAAAATGTTATTTTTTTACGATAATAGCACAAATTTTCACGCGCTCATTGACTAATTTTTATCGTCAATAAGCGGACAGACACATGAATTTATACTTTATGCAATGCGGCAACGAGCGAGAGCAGACAATTTGACAGTTTGTTATCGTAAAAAAACAAATGGACGTGAGTTTTTCATGCGTCTGAGCCTTATAAAAGAATCTATCTGCACAAATTACATGATTGGTTCTAGTAGAACCTGTGCTACTCCCAGATATAGAAAAACACCATTTTTTCTCATCTAATGCACGAGACCCCGAGGAAAGGGTTCAATAAATAAGCTTCGATATCTACATGTAACAACCGTTTGTATAACCCGGTTAAACAATCGCGGAAAAAGTTAGCTAGAATGGTCTCTGTCACCCGCTAATGCCTAAATAGTTTCTAAGCGTACCTTGACATCACATTGCCTCTCCATTTCGTGTCATCAGAATATAACTTTCGACTACGTAACTCGTCACAGACTCCACGCGTTCTCTCGCTATGCGTGAATTTTTCAGACTTAAGGTAATTCCTTAGTATTGCATTGCGCATCTCTACTGCGTACGATTTTCGCGTCATGAGCGCGTGCACGTGCAAACGTAAGAGATTTCCCTCAAACTAAGCTCGATAACGGAATAAATTCTCCTTTTCTCTTAAACGAGCTCGGTGACCCCCGATTTTTCTTTCAGGTATTTGTTAAGAACAGTCTAATGCAGAACATATTTGAAAAGGAAAAAAAGTATGATAGTAGAACTTGATTTTTTTCTGAAAATAGTTCCCAAATGAGAGTATTTAGGCCAACGCGAGGACGTCAAGTTAACCACGGAACTGTCCAAAAAAGTGCAATACTGCTTATGTCAATAAATGAAGCTTTACTTTTAAGACAAAACTTTGTGCCTTTCAAGTAACCAAGATTTAATTCTGTGTGAAGGTGATTCAAACTTTTAACGCGCAACCAGTGAAAATACCCCATTTTAAGAGCCTGCTGACGCGTTCATATCATTATCATGAATGTTCATTTCGCCAAGTTTCAAAAAAAGTTTGGTAGTGAAAGAATTTCAAGGGAATTACCTTAATCACTCATCACACAGAGGTAACCTTGGAAACAAGGCTGGTATTGAGTTACTGACTTTCTACCGAACTTTACCGGAACAGTCCGGATCTGTTTCGAGTGTTCTATTTAACAAATAGATTCCATGTTGCCGTGCGTCTGTTCAGTAATAGATCACAGATGACGTCAAAATGTGGTAAGAACAAAATAGTGGCACACGAGGTGTAGCCGAGTGTGTCACTGATGTTCTTACCACATTTTGACGTCTTCTGTGATCTATTACTGAGTCAGACGCACGGCAACATGGAATCTATTTTTTTATATAATAACTAAAAGCCTTTTTTTGTTTCAAAATATTTCAACATAACGCCAAAGCCGGCCTTTTGCCCGGCCTTTGCGCGAAAGAAAGCCATTTGACGTGATCTATTATGCATAAGAAATAAAGCAATTTCATTGGTTGCTACGCGTACCAAAGAAATTGTGATTGGTCGAGAAAAATCACGCCAATGTCAAACCTGGCTCGAGCGTCGCTCCTCGTTGAAGTCTCGTTGAATGAAAACTTACAGCGAAAGCATAATTGATCTGCGAAATCAACAAATCTCGAAGAAAATGCTGGAAAAACCAAGTTAGTTTTTGTCATCGGAGCAGCCCTGAGAGCCGAAAAGCGTGGACGCTGCCTTGAAAATTACAGGAGTTGAAAAAATACCCTCGGAAAACTTGTGGTTGCGGTCAACCTAGAGACCATTTTATTCGAGTTTTGAACGAAAGGAGCGCAAGTGTCGCTGGAGATTTTTGTCTTCTGTGGTTGGTGATTCTCAAATCAGCTTGATATAGCGTCGGAGACACATTTTAGCTACGATACTGTTCACCGTGAGCTTTGGTTAGCTATACTTAGCTCGCTGCTGTGCCCTGAAACGGACAGGAACATTCGCATCGGAAAGCAAGGTTAGTGTCAGGCCCGAGGGGGAGGGGGGTCGGGCACAGGGTGGGGATTTTGACATTCCCTAAAAAAAAAATTATCAAAATCCCCACCCCCGGGCGAAAAAGAGTTGTCAAAATTAGCAGAACCAATTTGTTTACTTCCCTACTACTCTGTCCGATCAAACTCCCTACCCTGGGGATTCCCGTGGGTTGCCCGAACCACCCCCCCCCCCCCTCGGGCTTGACATTGATAGGTGCTTTATGTATTTTATTTTACCAATTACAAGAAGTGATGTTTTGATGTTTCATTCCTGACATCAATCAGTGTGTCAACAGTTGTTTTGACACTGGGAAAAGTTGAAATTTTTAAGGAAATTAATCTCAGAAACATTTTGTTCATTGGGTTTGTTGAATTCGAGATGAAGCAATGGTTCTCGGCTTACCAAGACTAAGTTTGTGCGTGGTTTAGTCCCCCTCGACTGACTAAGCCTGCTAGAAAATTGTTTCTGTATCATTTTCTAAAAGAAACGGCTTTATCTTTTGTTTTCTGGCTTTTCGAACCTGTTCAATGACTCGACAAGACCTTTTTGTACCTTATCTTTTGCCCAGTCACGTAAAATATCCTAATTCTCAAAACTTTCCGCCATTTTAAAACGGCTGAGGGAAAAACTGAACCTCGTTCCCAGGGTCCTCTCTCTACTTCGAGAAAGTACCCTGGTTACGGCTGGTCACGTGTCTGCTAGATTTTAGCAGATTCCAGGGACGGGCTGGAAAGTCATAGTTTGTCTCCACTGAGCTCACCTACTGAGCCCAGTAGTGAGTGGAATTTGTAAAACTCCCGAATTTGTAAAACTCGCGAATCAAGTGTCCCACTAAGGATCCCAAGGCAAAATGTATGTTTCCCTCCGGTGGAGGGTCGTGTTGTCAGCGCGCGCTCAAATTCAAATGGACCAATCAGAGTCGAGGGTGAAACCGCCTACCACACAAGCCTATCAGGAGAGTCGAAGAGGCGAGTTTTAAGCCAAATTTTTCATTCGGTCTTTCGGCCGCCGAAGCACACGTATTTGGAGGGAAATTTATTGGGCTTTATGGAACTGTTGTTATTATTGCGATTCGGGACTTTTCCTTTTGAGGAGAAAGCGATTTGTGGAGTGACGTCTGGCCAGCGATGGATCGAGTGGTCTGCGTTTCCATTCTTTTAGAAGGAAGAGTAACGGTTTCGAATAACTTCACTAAACGGCGTCAGAATGGCTCTAAAATCGGCACAAGAGACAAGTTCGCCACACATTTGAGGTATTAAACCACGTAACCGCGCAGCCGTAGGCTGGGCAGTTTCTTACGGAAGCTTACAGGTGCCATCCGACATCCGACTTGTTAAAATCCGACATCCGAGTTGTAAAAATCCGACATCCGACTTGTTAAAATCCAAAAAAGGGTCAAGGAACCTAAAAGAAAACGGCAAATGTACAAATGCCCCGAACCATAGGAGTCGTGTAGGCCTGGCAACCCCATCTTACAAATATGATTTTTATCGACAGGCCCAAAAAATACGCAGTCAACAAGTAGCTTCGACCCTATTGTAAGATTATTTTGCAAAAAGAACACGTGCGCTTATATCAAAATAGCTCCGCAATGCAGATTAGCCATCAAGTGCCTAGGAATCTAGGAAAAATGCCGTCAAAGAAGCACAAAATAACGAGGTCGAGCTTCAAACAATTTAGGATCAGAAAGCCGTATATTGCGCCATTGGCTGGCTGTCATAGCCCGGCATTATCAATCCGTCACGAGGGTACAAGCCACGAGAAGTTAGTTCAAAGCAGCAGATTGTTTACATTTTAATGTGAACGAGTTACGCTAGCAGCTTCAGACGTATACAGAGTATTTTAGATATACCGGCATTGATTAGTTCCACATGGAGGATCGAAACCATGGCCTTGCCTGAACCAAGCTGACTAATGGCATATACACCACGCAAAACGGTCTACAGACTTTCGCGGGAACAGTTGCAATTAAATAAAGCAAAGCTTTGATTGAAGGTCAAAGTTTCCCTATCTTGACCGATAGGAGTCGTGTTTGGCCTGTCAACCATTTGTATCATGATAAACATGTAATGTTTATTAGTAGCGTTATGTAATTCCCCGAAGGGTTACGTAACCCAAAATTGTCATGCATGTATCATTCGTACTTAAGCGTGCATATTGTAATTTGTAGTTAGTTAATGTTTACCGGTCGTGGATTTAAAAGGTTCTTTCTTAAATCGGAGTCTTTTGAGTCGAAGAATACAACAGTTGGCGACGAGGATGTCGGATACACCGGGAGAATCAGCGCAGCCTAGCATCGTGGTACATCCATCGTGTTTAGGGCGTATGGAAGAGTTTTCGCCGGGCAGTGACTGGAAACATTATGTGGAGCGACTCGAAATGTTCTTCGAAGTTAACAGTGTGCCGACAGATAAACGTGTACCGAGCACACTTACATTAATGGGTAGTAAAATGTATGCTTTGTTGAGGTCCATTTCAGCGCCAAGGAAACCGAAGCAATTAAATTTCAATGAAATCGTGGATAGTTTGGCACAGCATGTGGATCCAAAACCGATAATTATCGCAGAAAGATACAAGTTCCATAAAGCCGGACAGGAAGAGTCGGAAACTGTTAGGCAGTACCTCGCCAAGCTACAAAGGTTAGCGGAGACCTGCGAATTTGGCCCATATCGCGAGGAAGCCATTCGAGACCGGTTTGTTTGTGGTTTACGTTCACAGTCAATTCAACGCAAGTTACTGGCTGAGGCGACGTTGACATTGCAAACAGCAGTGGAGAAGGCCTGTGCAAGTGAGTTAACGGAAAAAGAAGCCTCAGGATTTCATGGTTCCTCCCATGATGTTAAGAAAGTGGAGGGAATTTTTCCCGAATGCTTCAGGTGTGGTAAAACCAATCATTCTCGGAAAAATGTTTTCATCGTAAAGCACAGTGCCATGGATGCCAGAAGTTTGGCCACATTGTACTCAAATGTCCGGAGAAGCGTCCACCGAAAGCTAAGAGAGGAGGAACAAAGAAAAGTAGGATAAAGAAGAAAAGGAAACCCGGTGGAATCCACAGCATTGAAGAAGCGGAGACAGTGGCCGAACCAGTGGACAAAACCGTCTGGCCGATGTTCACCGTAGTCGATTCTCAGGGAAGATGTAAAGAACTGATCGTGCAAGTACTGATTGATGGAAAGTCAGTGGACTTGGAGCTCGATACTGGTGCCTCTGTGACGATCATTCCAAACCATCTTTGGTCTGGTGTATTGGCAGCGAAGCCTCTGCAGCAAACTGACGTGAAACTGAAGAGTTATTCTGGGCATGAAATCCCAGTGCTTGGCCAAACCAAAGTCCAGGTATCGTATGGTGATCAACAAGCCTGCCTCCCAGTTATGGTCACTGCCGGTGATGGTCCAGCACTTATGGGACGAAATTGGTTGTCCGTTCTTAGACTTGATTGGAAGCAGATCAAGCAGACTTCCCTGGAAGCGTGCGACAACGCGGAAAAACTGGTTTCTAAGTACGCATCACTGTTTGATGGGGGCCTGGGCACAATCGAGGGAGTGACGGCTCATCTCAAGCTGAAGGAAAATGCCACCCCGCAGTTCTTTAAGCCCAGACCGGTTCCCTTTGCCTTGAAAGAGAAGATTGCAGAGGAGCTTAGGAGGTTGGAAAGAATCGGTGTATTGGAGAAGGTGGAATTCTCTGATTGGGCTACGCCTATCGTTCCAGTTCTGAAACCGGATGGCACCGTCAGTATCTGTGGTAATTATAAGGTCACTATCAACCCTGCATTGGATGTGCCCGAGTACCCCATGCCTACAGCTGAAGAATTTTTTACGCAGCTGAATGGTGGTCAGAGTTTCTCTAAATTAGATTTGTCCTCAGCATATCAGCAAGTGTTGTTGGATGAAAAATCCAGGCAGTATGTCACGATTAACACTCATCTGGGACTATTCCGTTACACGCGCCTGCCGTTTGGAGTGGCAGCAAGTCCAGCCATTTTCCAGCAAACAATGGACTCTGTATTGAGTGGCCTTAATGGAGTTGCTGGTATCCTGGATGACTTAATCGTAACTGCTCCAAATGACAAAGAGCATCTTCGCAATTTGGAAAACACTCTAAAGCGTTTGGACAGCATGGGCGTGAAACTGAAAAAGTCAAAGTGTGTGTTTATGAAGCCTTCAGTGGAGTATTTCGCGTTCGTGGTGGACCGGCATGGAATTCATCCTTCACCTCGCAAGATACAAGCCATTCAAGAAGTTCCAGAGCCGCAGAATGTCACGGAACTGAAATCTTTCTTGGGACTGGTGAATTATTATCGTAAATTCATTCCGGATATGTCAACTCTTGTCCACCCATTGAATCGCTTGTTGATGTTCGACACGCCTTGGGCCTGGACGGAAACCTGTCAAGTAGCCTTCAAGAAGTTGAAAGAATTGCTCCTTAACTCACCTTTGTTGGCCCACTATGTCCCGAATAAACCAGTTCGGCTGGCTGTTGACGCCTCATCATATGGTTTGGGGGCAGTCTTGTCACATGTCTTTGATGACGGTGAAGAAAAACCAATCGCGTATGCATCCCGCAGTCTCTCAGCAAGTGAGCAGAATTATTCAATGATCGAGAAGGAAGCTCTGGCAATTGTGTTTGGCTTTAAGAAATTCCATCAGTACCTGTTTGGAAGACGTTTTTCATTGCTCACAGACCACAGACCTCTCACCTTGTTGCTTGGTCCAAAACGTGGTATCCCGGTGCTGGCCGCGTCCCGCCTGCAGCGTTGGGCTATTCAGTTGTCCGCCTATCAGTATGACATTGAATACCGGGCTTCCAAGGATCATGCCAATGCTGACGCTCTGTCTCGATTGCCAAGGAAGACCGTGGAAGAGCCAGATGATTGGAGTATCGAAGCTGATCATGTTAACCGCGTTCAAATGGAACGAGCACCAATCACTGTGTCACAAATCCGCGAGGCCACTCGTGGGGAACCAGTTCTCTCTCGTGCGATGTATTACATTCTGCATGGTTGGCCAGCGGAAAAACGCATCCCAGACGAGTTGAAGATTTATTACAATAAACAAGACGAGTTTACTGTTGAAGATGGCTGCATCCTTCGTGGCACCAGGGCAGTGATTCCTACCAAATTTCAGGCTGCTGTTTTATCGGAATTACATTTGAATCATCCCGGAATGGTCCGCATGAAGTCCTTAGCCAGATTACACATGTGGTGGCCCAGCCTCGATCACGATGTCGAGCAAACAGTGCGAGATTGCCATGCCTGCCAAGCAAATCGCTGTAAGAGTCCAGAGAAAGTCAACAATCCTTGGATCTGGCCCACACGACCTTGGCAGAGAATACATGTCGACTTCGCTGGTCCGTTTAATGGTCAGATGTTTCTGCTTGTAGTAGATGCGAAATCCAAGTGGATTGAAGTATTTCCAATGTCCTCAACCACTGTATCAACGACCATTCGAGCCCTACGTTTCCTGTTTGCCACTCATGGTCTACCAGAGGTCATTGTCTCAGACAACGGTCCGCAGTTCGTTGCTCAGGAAATGAAAGATTTCTTGAAGTCAAATGGAATTCGTCATTATCCTCGCCATACCATCCAGCTTCCAATGGTAAAGTCGAACGAGCCGTAAGAACCTTCAAAGAGTCAATGAAGACCATGAAAGGTGAGCCTGGAACCCTAGCAGACAAACTAGCACGTTTCCTTCTGAGTTATCGGACAACGCCTCATACAGCAACTGGATGCACCCCTGCTGTATTCCTGATGGGTCGTAGAATTCGCACCCGGTTGGACATCTTGCATCCCGATTTGTCAGCTAAAATGTCCGAGAAAACGAAGCTTGGAAACCATACCACACGCCGTAATTTTCTACCTGGTGACCCAGTCATGGTTAGAGATTATCGAGATCGTAAGCGTCCGTGGATCAAAGGAGTCACTCAAGATCGCTTAGGGCCTGTTACCTATCAAGTTATGGTGGGGAATTTGTTTTGGAAACGGCACGTGGACCAGTTGCGGTCCTTGGCTGGTTCAAAGGTTGCAGTTACCGAATCAAACGCTGAGGTTGCTTATCCTGAAGTAACGCCTTTGCTTCATTCCGAAGAACCGCCGATTGAATCTACTGACTCACAAGCAGATTCTACTCTGGTCGTTCCGCCAAGCCCTCTGAGCTCGCAAGATTTGGTTCCAGTCCCCGCTCCAGAGGCGCCCAATTTATCACAGCCGCCTAATGCGTCCACAACAGAAGAACCCGCTAAAGTTACTGAAGTACCAGCCAAAGCTCTAGTTTCTAAGCGTTATCCTACCAGAATTCGTACTAAACCAAAACGTTTAATTGAAGAAATGTAATTAGTACATAGTATCGAACTGAAAGGATGATTTTGTTGGACAATGTTTAAGGACTTAGAATTGTAATTTTTTTATTTGCGTCGGGGGAAGAGTGTAATGTTTATTAGTAGCGTTATGTAATTCCCCGAAGGGTTACGTAACCCAAAACTGTCATGCATGTATTATTCGTACTTAAGCGCGCATATTGTAATTTGTAGTTAGTTAATGTTTACCGGTCGTGGATTAAAAAGGTTCTTTCTTAAATCGGAGTCTTTTGAGTCGAAGAACACAACAAAACATACACAGACAAAACACTGCAGTGGCGACCCTCATTTTCTAATGAACAAAAAGAAGGATATTTACTCCTGGGAAAAGGAGAACTATCTGTCAATCGCCGCCATCTTCTTTTGAACCCTCCCTGCCGGCCTGAGCCAACTATGATGTCCAACTGATTTTGCCGGATTTAAACAAGTCGGATGTCGGATTTTAATAAGTCGGATGTCGGGTTTTAACAAGTCGGATGTCGGATGTCGGATTTTTACAAGTCGGATGTCGGATTTTAACAAGTCAGAAGTCGGATGTAGGATTTTAACAAGTCGGATATCGGATTTTTACAAGTCAGAAGTCGGATGTCGGATTTTGACAAGTCGGATGTCGGATGGCACCTACGAGCTTCCGTAGTTTCTTGCTCTGCTCGCTGTTTATTTATTTTGTTTTAAACCGCGCAGCCGTAGGCTGGGCGGTTTCTTGCTCTGCTCGCTGTTTATTTTTTTTTTTTGTAGTTTTGTCGGTGAGCAGACCCGAACTCCCCACTCGCTCGGCCAAATGTCGTCACCGGATGATATCATCATCAGCAAATTACAGGCCATTTCTCAGCTCTTTTCGTCATATCCCCCCTCAGGAGTATTTTGTCACGTTAGCAAATTCTACTATTCAGACAGAACATGGCCTACTGTGAGAAATGTTTATTTGGTCAAAATTGGGCCAAACTCCGTTGGAGATGCACATCAGGACATTTGCAAAGATAAAGAATGTCACTTAGGACCAGTTGCCGGCTACTAAGGCTAAATTATCCAGAGTTAAGCTGTATTTTCGTTTTGCGTGCGAAACAGAAGATTTTGGAATCTGGAATTTTTGTTTCTGTTGACTTTCCATTGAATGCGCTATAAAGATATTACATCTGGCCATGGAACACGCTGACGGTGATAAATGTAAGATCGTGTTTACTTCGCCAGAAGCAATGGTGGAATTTTCTGGGGAAAAAGAGTCAAAACCTAGCCTTAGCGCTCGTCAAAAACCCTTTTAACACATGAAAATTTATATTCTTTTGAAAGGTCAAGGTATTTTTTCCTTAGACGTAAACAAAACTCTCGGATTACAAATCACGCCATGCAAAGAATGTGATCATTGAATCACGCAACTTGTACTGTTCACTTATTGTGGAATCGATCACGCAACTTATGACTCGAACGAACAAACGAGCGAAACAAAACGATCATATTACACTGACGCGTCAGTCAATGACAAGTTGGCCAACGCGTGGAGTCCTGGGGCTAATTAAGCTATTCCCTAGGAATATTAACCACGCAACTTATGATCTGTTGACCCGTCAATATACGAAAAATCCAGAACTTTATAGCGTGCGCTTATGGCGCGTTTTTCCTATCAAAATTCAATTTATTAGTCGTTTTTACTTACGACTTTCGTTTTTTAGATTCAACACTCCTTTTATTCAACATTGGCATTCGTTTTACAACTTCAACATTCGTTCTATGTAACCTTGACAGTCGTTTTCTAAGTTCAACATTTGTTTTATTCAAGTGCAACGTTAGTTATTTAAAGTTTGACATTTGTTTTTTTCAAGCGTGACGTTCGTGTATAATATTGACGTCAATGCACATATTTTTACCCAAGCGTGACATAATCTGACATTTGTTTCCAGTTTGCCATTCGTTTTTCACTTAACATCATTCGGTTAAAAAAAACAAATGACAAATTCGTCACGCTTGAATAAAACGAATGTCGAGGTTAAATAACGAACGTTGTGCTTGAATAAAACGAATGCGGAACTTAGAAAACGACTGTCAAGGTTAAATAGAACGAATGTTGAAGTTGAAAAACGAACGTCATGGTGGAATAAAAGGAATATTGAATTTGAAAAACGAAGGTCGTATGTAAAAAAGACTAATAAATTGAGTTTTGATAGGAAAAACGCGCTATACGCCCCAGGCCGGGATGCTCGCATATTATTCTTCTCAGAAACAAAACATTGTTATTCTCGAGATGACGTCAGAAGCCAACTCGTCCCATTCTCCGCTAGTCCTCCGTCGTGAACATGGAAATGTGCAAAATTATAAACTTTGAAAATTTGTAGAAAAGTAACAAAAAAAGCTACAACGATAATTTCTTTCGCAGTGCTGATCGGGAGAAAAAGGAAATTTGTATTAGCGAAAAACATTTTGGGGGGTTAGTGTAGTTTAGCCAAGATTAAAAATAAATAAAATCTCTTACAACCCAGGCACTGAGCCAACTTTTAACCCCGCAATCTCTGTTGTTTCCAATCTTTTAAGGCAAAGACTTGTTTCCATATCTCAAACCACCCTCTCCCTATTCACTTACACTCACATGGAATTTCTAAATTTTTTGAAACAGAGACTTAGTTTCTGATGTGACGAGGTAAATTTGAACTATCGGCAGTCTTCTACCCTAACCATGGCCACTAGACCACCGAGGATTCGCTGTCAGTGCATGCATGGTTTGATTTGAACGCTATAAAGAAGCTAACTATTAACCCTAACGCTAATCAGTATTTCAGTGCTTAGGCCTATCTCGAGCCCAGAGTTCTCCGGCTTCTCGGTCAGCGGTGGGTGACCGGAGAACTCTGGGCTCGAGATTGTTTGTGTACGCATCACAACGTATCCAAGGGCGGTTTGAGATATGGAAACAAGTCCTAACCATCTTTTAAAATGTTTCCGGGTAATGTTTTCTTGCTAACGTAACTGTTTTGTGTGCGCGAAAGAGTTCAAAAAAGCGCGGTTTTAAGTTTTTTTAAACTTCTTGTTTCAAATGAGATAGTCATTTACACAATTTTTTTTACGATCGGTGATTTTCCCATATAAATCTCTATATACACAAGTTGTCGCATACACCACGTATTTTGAGCTTGGGAAGCCTGCGGATCGTCAAACTCGATATTGGAGTTCAATGCGTTAAATGCTGGGCTAAAAGGTTAGCTCCACATTTGGCTGAATTTTTCCCATCGACGGTTGGACGGTCTTTGGAATTTGTGGCGGTGAAAAAATTTGGCAAAGAACTTGGAACTGAAAACCACAACTGTAAATGTAAATGGACCGCGCGGTGCCGATTTAATTTAAGTTTTCATTCGGCGAAATCACAACGTATGTATTTACTCATTCGTTTAGAGTCAAACACGTCGTATGTTGGCCCTCAAAGGTAGTTTTGGATTTCATTATTCCCATGGACAGTTTGACCGTCATTCCCTTCTCTAGCAGCTAAAAAAATATACGAAGAATTTGACAACAACGTCTGTACGCCAAATAAACTTGATTAATTAAGCAGCTTATATTTGTCGATCGGCAAAATCATAACAGAGGCATTGATGTATTCGTTTAGAGTGTGATGCGTCCAGTGTTTGGCAGAGACTAGCTATGAATTTGATTGAATCCGTCCAATCGAAAGTTTGGCGGTCATCCGATTCTCTCGCAGTGTAAATTTTGTAAACAACTTTACAACAACGACATCGGTCGCTCGTTGCAAAATGAATTAGCTTTTGTTTTAAAACTGTTTAGCGGTAAATTGAGTTTTCGGTCGAGAAAATAGCTCCAAGTTGAATGTTCCCATCGATAATGTCACGGTTATTTAATTCTTTTGGTATGAAAAATTGATTAAATTAATCCGAAGCAGGCTGTTGACGGTTATTTAAAAAAACAGTGAAATGTTTACGGGTTAACGCACTCAGCGAGTGAATTACCTGGTATCTGGATTTACCTGCACGAGTTCACTAACAATGAACGAGAAATTTCAATTGGGGGTTTTCACATGACGTCACGAAAATTCAAACTACAAAACTATTAATCCTACTAAGATTTCACTTTCATGATGTATAAGAGCAGCTGAAAAGTAGTATTCATACAAATCTTCTCTCCGAATGGGTTCTTGGTTTTGTGATTTGCTTTTGCGTGACACGGCGTTTACATGACTGCCAAAAGAGTTGTCATGTTGGTTAAAAAAAGTGACTTATTTCGGGGAATTTGGCTATCTGAACAGTTCATGTATCAGAAAAATTATTATTTCAATGTTTTTGAGTTCCTCGAGAGATAAATTTACGCTTTTGCAGCAAAACTCGGCGACAGATGTTTTTGTTGATTTCCGGCCGCCATGTTGGTGCCCAAGTAGATGGGCGCCAACATGGCGTCTCCATACAAATCTCTATAAATTTGGGTAAAACATTTCTCCGCATATCTTCCTTAAGAAAAATTGCTCTGACCTGAATCTTGGCGAGAGTCTTTGCATACTTACGTTCTTTCTTTTTCCAGATTCTATTGAACGGTTTTTATTTTGATCTTGATATGGCGTGACACTGAAAACCAGCAATACCGCACGAGGCCGCCGAGTGCGGTATTGAAAATTTCGAGTTCATTGTTAGTGAACGAGTGCAGGTAAATCCCGATAATTCCCGAGCAATGTGTGCGTTAACATTTTTATTATTCAAATTGAATACACTGCAAACAAAAATCGTCAAACTTTGAGTCAGCCGAAGCCATAGTGTAATGACAGTGGTGTATAGAATTTACACCACGGCTATTACACCACGATAATGACGTCAAGTGGGTTGTTTCGTCATAGTTCAGTGTCACGTGGTACAAATCAACCAATCAGAAAATCGAAATTCGTACAGTGTATGAAATTTGAATAATAAAAGCAAAGTTTCGTCAATCAACATCTCATACTCATGCATAGTAGTTCAGGTAGTGCCGAAGCAGCTGGCCAGGCAGGATCTCTGACAAATAACTTGCTTCAATTTGCAAAATAGCGTCCGTGTAGCAGCGCAACATTCGCCTCCCTAGAGAGTGTTGACAAAATTAAGTTGAGGACCCACCCTCTGTGCGGCTTGGGTTGGCATGCTTAGACACGTGACCAGCCGTAACCAAGGTACTTTCTCGAAGTAGAGAGAGGACCCTGGGAACGAGGTTGGGAAAAACTTTGTAATGATTACGTCAATCGGGCATCTGTCCTCTAATAGATCATAGGCAAGAACCAATCAAAATGCGACAATAACTTGGGTTATTATGATAATTGCTGTTACATAAAGATGCCAAAAGTGTACTAAGGTCTATAGAATAAACTCATGAAACTTCCAGATTGTAAGCTATCCCGAATTAAGTCCGTATTCCTTTAAAAACTGTATGGACTTATGGTCACTCTTCAATAAATTCTTTCAATGACATGATTCAGCACTACATTGTAAATTCCTCCGGCGTCCAGTAGAAATGACCCAAATACAAAACGCCCGGTGCGCACTGCACCGGAGAAATTTGAAGACGCTATATACAATCACCGGTCATTTTGCATTGGTGTTTGAGTAAAAACCTTCCAAGGGAATATCGCGATAATGGTAACTTCACCGTTTTCAAAAAGCTCCGTTTCAGTTCAATATGTTTTTCTTCCACACTTAACGCCTGGACGGTAAAACCAGCCTTCTTACTGCTCCTTTCCATAGCATGCGGACTCTTAAATTAAAAGCTCAACTGCCAAATGCATTTTTCGCTACCGTCAATCAAATGTTCGGCGGCTCCTCCCAGCTTCCGACAACTGCCGACCGCGTGGTAATCAAATCGTTGGGCACAATTCAGACAACGTAACAATGCTCGGCAGTAGTCGGAAGCTGAGAGGAGCCGCCGAACATTTGATTTACGGTAGAGAAAAACGCATTTGTCGGTTGGGCTTTTAATTTTGGAGTCCGCATGTTATTGATTGTCGCAGTAAATTCCTCTGGTTTGAAGAGCACTTTCGTGATGGAATGTGGACGGAAAGCCTAACCGGAGAAATAAAGCTCCAGTTTCCTAATCCCTCCAGCGAAGTGTACTGTATGTGATGGGGCCTAATTCAATTCAAATTGTTTAATGTCCGGGTGTCCGCTTAACAGAGTTGCCCACCGAATAGGAGCTCGATCGGACTTAATGGCGCCAGAAAGTAGCCTGATAGAATCGATACATCTTTGTGTTTCTATCGAATTACACGGCGATCGGTAACGAGTTAAACGGCGAGTTAAACTCGAACGTCGTGTTCTTCCAAACTTCATTTATATTTGTCAACAGGACAGAACCACTGAATTTTTTTGAGGTTTTGGATATATTTTAAACTATTGTTTATATGTGATTGTAAACAATAGCTCAATATAATAATCGTACTTCTCAGACTCAGTACTACCGATATTTCTCTGTTCGTTTTACCTCGGTGTCAAACTAGTGCATGTTATTCAAACTTATAACTCGTAAACGTTTGTAACATGGATGAAATGTTGTTTATGTGAAAGCCTTCTGTTCGGTGCCTTGCGGTTTCCAAAAATTTGAATTGGTAATTTTTCTTCATTTCGCTTGGTCATGTCTGAAGATTGTTGCAGCTGACAGATCATAACGGCGATGAGTCAGTAAATTATTTTACCTTTAAAACGGATTTAGTATTCTAAACATGGAAACTTGTTCTACCTTCAAATAGAAACCCGTTTTCTTTGGTTGTACTGTTCAATGCGGCGACTTTGTACTTAACTAAAACACTACGCGAACGGCGAAATCGTATTTAGAATTGTGGCCAATTTTTCGCTATAAGTAGCTATTCCTTCACTACTCTTTCGATGTGAGAAAAATTAATATGCGATCAGATATTTTTCACACAAACGTCTTTGTGCAAAGATGAAACGCCTTGTAAGATAACTCTGGTAAACACTCATTAAATTGATAAAAGAACAGAGGTGATCGATGGTAATCAGACAATGCGGTGGTACTCGGTCGTTCGGTTCGTTTGAGTTTATTTTTCGTTGTTTATTTTGTGACTTCACTGTTACAAGCACTTTTAATTTTCTTTTCTTCTCTGAACTTCTTTTTTTCTCGTAACGTTTTGTCCTATAACCAAAGACAATCGTCAATTTTCACAAATAACGGCCACCTAGCTTTAACAATTGTATTTATACACCTTCCGTTGATAATGGCTGGTCATTTCTGATGATTAAAATAGGAAATGAAATCCAGAGTGAATCGGATGTGCATAAATTTGCATGGTTCAAGTGATATTGGCATGGTTCTTCATATTATTTCGTCCGAATAAAATCGGTTTTTAATCGATTCCGGTCTTCGATTGTTTTTTCATAACCACTGCACATCAGGACCGTTTTGGATCATCCAGTGGTTTTATTCAGAAAAGGAGACATTGTTCAGTGCAGAACAACGCACTGGTACTTTTCTCCTTTTCTCTTTTGTTCCATCGCGAAGAAGTCCAACTCAAATAAATATAACCCTTCCCTACTTTTTCAACATTAAAAATTACAATTACAAGAGAACAAAGTTGCTAGTATTTTTTCAGCCAATAAAAGCCAGAGTTGAAATTAATGAAGGCTAGAAATAAAACAAAAGAGCTGACTAAGAGCTGTCAGAAATATAGGTCTATTTTGAGCAAAATTCAGCTAAAAATACCTTATGGAGGACTAAATATAGCCTTTGGCGTGCGTGGGACGACCACGATGAATTAGTGTTGGGGCGCGAAGAATGATATTGAAAAAGAGCAGAAAAGAAGGAAATTTAGAGTGATCTCTGCGGCTTAATGAGTGGAGTTTTAACTTTTTACTCCGCCCTTGCTTCCTTTTTAATGGGATAAACCCAGCCTATAGTGCTCCTGTATTGTTCAATTTCACCGTTGATACTCACGATTCGTGTCCAGGCCGAACAACCAACTTGCAGATGTCTTCCAATCAGCCAATCACATTACGGCATATTTTAGAAAATGTATGATGTGGTCAAATAAGCAGTTCTTTTTGTCAGAATGTTAATTTTAAAGTAAGAGGGACAGTTTTGGAGGCGACGACCCGTAAAACGATCATACAAAGCCGTGCTTGCTGGTGTTGGCTATCGGGTAAAAGCATTCAGTTTTCACAAAAAATGTGTTCTCTGGCAATTTACCTTGAGATTAACTTGAAGGAAAGTTTGGCCACCACTGGCTTGCTCGCCGTTATCGTGGTTGTAGCCATCATTGCGGTATCGCGCGCATCTCGTAGACTTTTCACGCCACTGAATGGCAGAAGATACAATCTGTATTCTTGTGACAAGAAGCCAATTCCTGTGGAAAATGAGGAGAATGACTGCAAGGTAATTCTACCACCTTTCTAAGGTGACTTGCAATAGTTGTTTTCGAGCTAAGCTCGTATTTTCTTTCAAGCGTCAGTTCAATCACGCGTGTAATATATGAATACGTAGGCAACTCTGCAAAAAGCTAAAAACAAATCGAGTGCTACTCAGTAATCTTAGTTTACCACGATAGGCTTTAGTTCATGGTCACTTGTTTTCTCGCAAAAAGTGAGTTTCATTCGTAGAAAACAAAAGCGTACTATATGAACTTCCATACATTCACTTGTACAGTAAAGCTTCAACAAACAATTAACTCGTTATTTTCTCTACTTTTATTGTACCCGTTATTTAACGTGCGTTGGAGCAGTACGCATGCTGATGACCCCTGCCGAAGCCACATTAAGTAAAATTTGATTAGCATTACTACAATACGTTTTCGCCGCAACATCTCATGAAGAAGAGTTGAGCATAGACAGGCTGAAAACTCTGAATTTAAGACAGTTGAATCTATTCAAAATGACAAATCTCGACAATTCCATGCTATCGAGATTTATTCCATATTACCTATTTTAGTGTTTGCAAAAGTTGTTATTTGTAGTTACTTTAAAACTATTGAAGTTTCTAGTGGGATTTTTTTTTACCTAAACATTTCTTATTCGGTTGGAAACCATTTTTCCTGCAAATAGACTAAGTTCAAAACCAAGTTTTCCGTCTTCCCGACGACCTTATTCTTTATTTATTTCTATTTTGTAATTAACTTGTCCCTAGTTGAGTAACTCTTGTGTTTGTTAATTTTAAAGATTCCATCACAATGTGGGATTTCGACATCCTTGCCTACAGAACTCCAGGAAATAAAAATCGATGCCAAGAATCAATATAACATTTCTGAAGATTTTCGACGTCTTTGAAGAGAAATTGAACAGTTTACTAAAGAATGCGAGGACTACGGGATTTATTGCAAGAACCATTTATTTTTGTGCATCCATTTTAGAGAATGTATAAAAACTGTGATATTACTGTCAGAAGACTTTTCTCAAAATTTGATATAGTTCAAAGCTGCCAGTTTTTTTTTAGAATTTTAGAAACTTAAATTTGCTGCTGCCTTATTATGAAGAGAAACAGTTTACTAAAGAATGCGAGGACTGTGGGGTTCATCAAGAACCATTTGTTGTGCATTCATTTAATTAAAGAGAGAATGTATAAAAACTGTGATATTACTCCCAAAAGACTTTCTGAAACGTTTGATATAGTTCAAAGTTGTCAGCTTTTTTTAGAACTTTAGAAACTTCAATTTGCTGCTAGCTTATTCCATACCTTTTAAGAGACTTACATTCTTGTACATAAATAAATAAAAGGTTGACGACTACTGTATTCTGGCCATTTTAGCTGGGCTCTGGATAAATGCTAGCTGGATTCCAATAAACGCCGCGCCCTTGGCCATGTTGGGATAGAAATCAACGCAACGGGCATGTTTTACAGATGCAATGCTTTTTTTTAACCCGAACCGGCGATACCTAAGATCAAAAGGTCTGCTAGTTGTTCTAAGAGCGCGAAGGTACTAATCTGTATAAAACCAAAGAAAGTGGCACTTTAGACCCCATTAAGTACCGAAGAATATTTCTTGAACCGGAGTAAAGGCCAAACGAAGTCACTGACTTTTTTGTCCCATATTTGGTCTTCAAGTAAAAAGTTCTTTAATTCAGTGATAGCAAGAAGAGTAGTCCACGAAAATGACAAAAAACAATAGCTCTGATATACGCCGGGTTCAAATTAACTCGGGGCTACAAGGTGGAATTTTTCTTAGCATTTAAACAAGAAAATTCGACTCGATATGCCGTACATCATACATACATACATTATCCTATTCGTGTTCAAGAAGCACATAAGGTGATATCCCATGGCTGTGGAGGTGAAGTAATACACCATAAGAGGCAAAAAAAGTTCTAAAAGATGAGTTAAGAAGAACTAACGTATAAAGTTAACAATTTGACGTCAGTTTTTCATGCGTCTAGCCTGTTATTGATCATGAATTTCGTCATAACATTGTCAGAGTAGCTGTGGATCCAGGAGGCGACGGCCGAGCGGATCCGCAGTCAATAACAAGATAGACGTACGAAAAACTGACGTCAATTTGTTTTTTACGATAACAAATTGTCAAATAGTCCGCGTTAGATCTCTGCCGTATCGCATAGATTATAGATTTATGTGTCTGTCCCCTTACTGACGATAAAAAGTGGCCAATGAGCGCGCGAGAATTTCTGCAGTTATCGTAAAATGACGTTTTTCCTAAATTCTTGAGTATGACGAACTTCTTTTGAACGAAAACAGGCACTTTTATATTCAGATTCGTATTCTTAAACGCGCTTTCAAGGATCCACATTTATATTTTTATGCCTGTTTAGTTGTGATGAACAGCAATATTCCATCAAACCTTTCCTCCAAATTGAATTAACGATTCACGATAAGAAGAAAGCCAGGTGAATAATATAATTTTCGGTGCCAGTTTGTAGGGAAGTAGCAATATTTATGATCGATTTCAATTTTAATCTCAAGTAAATTAGCTATTGGATTTGATTTTTTGTTTTCTTTTTTCATATGCTTTTGTTTGATTAATAAAATTGCTCCTATCGAAGTCTATAGCAAATTATTTCATATAGCTGATGACACAAACTGTCAACGCCTGCCTTAAAACAAACTCATGTGGATCTAAGCTTTCTTCTGTTCCCGAGCATTGTATTTCATCACTTACCGTAACGTGGTAGCTTTATCAAGACATACATTAGGAATTTTAAGTAACTACCTCGGTGACGTCGTGGACAAGGTCGATTTAAAGGTGAATTTATTTTACCTACAAATCTTTCGACATTTTATGTCATTCAGTTTGTTCTACTTTGTCAAAACTATCTTGAAACTGAATACGGAACACATCGTAAGATTCGAAATGCAAATTTTAATGTTTTCCGTCGTGGTTCACGTTTTCCGCTCGACGCAGAATTTGGTTATTTGCTGTTGTTTTGCAGAGGACGGCATAACATAAATCAAGAATTTAATGAACTTGCACAGCCATTGTATTGCTCATTCAGTAGACCGTTTGTTTAGCGCCGTTGCCGATGCTGGCGTTGTGGTTTGCTTAAATTTCCTATTATAGTACAACGTCAAGTAACGTAACTTGTCACACTTATAATGGTGTAACGCTACACAAGACAACTCGTTACAGTCTCGAAATAAACTGACTGCAATAATGAAATGCCTTTTTTAACAAAAAAGAATCCGAAGAGTGCATTTTTTTCAATGATTTGGATATTTTCATCGTAAAATCTTAAAACTAGAGGAAAGGGATTCGAAGAGAAAGAACGCTGCACTATTTGTGTCTTCGTAATGCGTTTACTCTGTTTGTCGTCGTTTGTCTACCACTCTAGTAAAACATGAAACGAGTTAACCGTTGGTCGCAGTTTGGTATAAATTTTAGAGTCATACATTTCCACAGGCAGTTCGTGACACGTTTAGACCCCATCGACACTGATGGGTTTCAGCTCATTTTACGACCTCTAGTCGTTCACACTGTTACGACTGCAAACCCTTGTCGTTTTCACCGAATAGTATGCATATTGGAGACATTTTTAAAATGGAGTCGATCCCTTTTTTTTCGTTAGACTTTCTCGAAGTCTTCCGCGGTTTTAGCCTTGTAATTACTCGCCGTGCAGTTTCTTGCAGGCGAAACAAGTCCAGTTTGCGCTCGTCTGCCTCAATTTGCATTAGGGTTTGATCGTCGCAGACGTCATTAAATTTCCTCATTCGGGGGCTCGGCTTTCGCAGCTCCACTTTTGGGCGATTAAAGTCTTCTTATCGGTGGGCGGTTCAACTGGAAAACGCGGTTTTGAAATAAAACGGATGATTGAAAACATATAAGAACCAACATGGCGTCAGCTTTTCCTATACATTATACGCTAGCAGTTATCAGCCGAAGAAACTATTTTTATAATTATTATTCTAAAACAAGCTAAGCGCACCTTTTTTGTTTCTTTTTTTCGGTTTAATTGGCCATGACCTTTAAATTTTCTAGTTCTGCGGTATCTGTACGTGAATCAAGCAACCCGCCAACGCTTTGTTTACTCCATTTCAACATTATTTGCCCAGGTATCACTTTTGTACTCGCAACATCACGTACCTTTTCAGGATGATATGGAAATGTGTTCAAATCAATTAGCATGGTGCTATGACTCACAAACAACGTCTGAATATTGACTGATCATTATTTTACGCAGCATTATATGGCAACTGTTGCTTCAAACCACTATTTCATTTTGGTTCTTGATGACCAAAAAGTCCAATTGAAAGCATTCAGGCAAACTAACTAGAAAATGTACATGATTCGCATCACGTGGGTCCTGCTGTCGCATTCATCTGCCTGGCGAGCTCGCCTGGGTCTATGGCAATTAAACCGCGCATATTGTTATTCTTTCACCATTTCTCATTGCCTGTTCGATCCCTTTATGTCGAAAACTTTAGGATTATTTAACACCATAATCTAAATAAATTACTTTTATCACAAATTTAAAGCTAGATCAGCTGTGGGTCATCGCGTAATCTCACAAAACGTTCTCTAACTTTGTAATTACGAAAAAGAATTAAAATAACAGTGAACCTCCAAAAAGGACATGACATGAATTCTTGATAGTCCTTCAAAAATAGGCCAAATTTAATGCCTTGAGATATAACTCAATAATATACCAACCCCGCCGAATACATTATTCATTTGCCAGCTGATTTGCCTATGAATAAATGAGAATCCAACTGGAAAGTGAAACTTTGAGAGTCTCAATCTAAATGGAGTAACACTGCGCTAAAAATACTGCATTGTACGCTAAATATAGCTCACTGTTTGCGTGGGATGTCCACTATACAGGTTTGCGTGGGTGGTTCTTAAAATATCGAAAACACTGCCGGCAGAGAGGACATTTTGGTATGATCAAAGTTTAAAGTTGAAAATGAAATACTTTTGGAACGATGATTTTCTTCTCTCGGTTAAGTGAAGAATCGCCTGCTTATATTGTAGGGTTTTTACTCTGTATCTCGCCCTTGATAATCTCGATTCTGTTTCTTGTTCAAACAGTCTATATTGCAGATGTCTTTTAAATCAGCCAATCACATTACAGTATTTTAACAAGCGAGCGATATCGCTCAATAAGCAACTTTTTATTTGCCAGAACTTTAGTTTTCGAGAAACAGACACTTTGATATGCGACGGGGTGCGAGCGGATCAAAAAAAAAAGATCGAAATTATAAGATAGCTACTTTATCACAAAAGAGTGTTAGAATTCAAGACAAAAATGAGTTCTATCTCAATTACATTTGAAATTCAATACCAGATAGTCCTGGACGCTGCATACGTGTTTGTTGTTTTCTTGGTTGCTGCTATCTTCATAGTAACGACAGCCTACCGCAGACGTTTCAAGCCACTGAGTTACGTATGTAGAAAATTTAATGCAGATCCCATCTACTACAGAAAACCAGTTCCAGAGGAAAATCGAAAGAACTTTTGCTGCGAGGTATGCGACATCTGTTCAATTGAATAGTTGTGATCAGCGCTTAATTCCCTCTGCCGATTTGTCTGATCGTATTTAATTTATGTAGCGTACATATACAATACTTATTCGCCAAAAACATTACTGAGATCTTATATGATAGTCAAGTTTTTTTTTTCTGTTCATTTTTTTATCGTCTTACTTTATCGGTTTCCAAAAGTCCAGTCATCTAGAAGCCTGGCCTGTTAATGAACGTGAGAATTCATTTTAAGCATGAATACTAATTGTTGATAGCTGGAAATTGTATTTACCTCAGATTTAGATCTTAACTGACAGACTAAGTGATGACTTCAAGTTAGAGAAAAGTTTTACTTTGTCAAAAGGACATTGGTTAGATAGATATCATTACAGCTATGTAGTTTCATAATAGACAAGTTAATAATTTGCTTCAGTTCGTATTTAACTTCACTTCCGGTACCTATCTCAAGCACGTATTCTCGACTTTGTCTTTAAATGTTTAAGCGTTAAACAGACCATTTTCTATCTCCTTAGATTTCACCATATGAGATATTGCTGGCCTCACCTACAGAATTCAAAGAAATAAACATTGATAACAACAACCAGACAAGCATTTCTGAAGATTACAAGCGCCTATGGAGAAATGCCATTCATTAAATATTGTGGCTGTTACTGACTGTGCGCTTTGTGCGAGGAATTTGCAGTCATGCTATGTCTTATAAGCTGAAACATTTCGAGCTGCTGTTTCCAAACTGCTTCCTGATTCAATACTGCCGTTAATATCACCAATCTGAGGAGAACAACAATGATTAATATCACCAACAAGTTTACTCTAGCATTTCTTGATCTTGCCATCATGCTTTTTAATTTCAAATAAAATTATTTTATATTGAACAACAAAGAATTATTATGCTTGTCGTCAGATCACCTCCGTTTTGTGTCCTCTCTAGCCCACGTTATTGCAAACATGAATCTCGCTCTGAACCCAAATTGAACGAGTAGGATTCACCAGAATTGTTATCTTAATTAGGCATCAACCTAGTTTCCAGGGCCTCTCTTCTTCCCGGCTCCCTGGACGGCTGTCAGAGAGAGATCCTGGGAACGAAATTGTTTAAATCGATCTTTCATCATTATATTCAGATGAAGAATTTGAAAACTGCCATCGACGTTTGGAGCGTGTAATAACTCGCAACTTCGTTAATAGCACCATGCTCAAGACTATCCGCCGACAAAGGGACAATGTTCGCCGATGACTGTTCAGAATGTTACTGCCAAAACTTAAATGCAGTCTGGTTCGGGGAAAAACGATGCAGTTCGTAAAAATGTCACGGTTCAAAATACTCTTTGTTAGTACGTAATATTGTTCTTTTTTTAAACTCGTGGATACGCGAAACGTAGAAACGAGTTTCTTGCGGGGACTTCGATATGCAAATGTGTCACTCACTCACTCACTCACTGAGGTGTAGACACCGTTCATAATTAGTCGGCTCGAACGAGAGCGCCCGAGCTAGCCCGACGCCATGCTGGAATAATAACCGAGCCCGTTGCCATGTTGGAATAGTAACCGAGCCCGTTGCCATGTTGGTGTAGTAACCTAGCCCGACGCCATGTTGGATGTGCAGCCCGATTACTCACTCAAAGGTGTGCATCGTGCCAGCCTTGGAGCTTTTAATTTATTAGGTGTTTCGCTACATTGAAGGGGAGTTGACTTCGAATGTTCGACTCAGTGCTATGGCCAACTTGAAAGCTGAATTTCATGAACATTTGACTCGTCCACTCGGCGTAGAAATGACCAAGAGATGAGCATTTGCTTGCTGGAAA
>CM042748.1:29297943-29319485 GCA_022496165.2 Catalaphyllia jardinei
AAAGTCTGGGATGCAGGATAAGAAAGCAAGAAACCATAGTGCTGCTATAACATATTTTACCTTGTCCTCGCTTATCCTCAAATTCGATTGAAAAGGTCTTAGAAGCGCCAAATATCTTTCTACTGAAATCGTGCACACTGTAAGAACAGCTGAATTGATGGTGATTGGAACTACAGCATTTCCAGCAAAAAGCTTGCAGACCAGATCCCCTGAGAATCCTTCCAGTCGAACTTTGGTTAAAGCAAAGTCGTAAAGTCCAGGACAGAGAAGCAACGTTAATAAGTCAGCCACTGCCAGGTTCAAGAGTAGATAGTTTGTTGTTGTGTGCATTGAAGGCGTTTTTCGCACAATGGTGATTACAATGCCATTACCGACTACACCAGGAATGACGATACCCGTGTACAATAGAGCAAAAATTATGTCCTGAGTTGTTATTGAGCTGCTTTCTTCACCAAAATGAGAAAGTTCTTTAGAAGTGTTATTTTCCATCGATTCTGATTAGAGCCGACCGTTGCCTTTACGTTTGACGACTGACCACCAACACGATCATCCGTACCGGACTGAGATCACAACTGCCTGATATAGTTTAATCAACAGTTTTTATGTTCACTGACAGATGTTTCCACAGTTTATAAGTCTCCAAATTTACCCACAGATTAAACAAGCCTACCGGAAGGCACACAACCTCCCACTGTGCTCAATTCTGTGACCAGAATGATCAGAACTCGCTCCCCTCGCTAGCTGCCAACTTGAAATGAAGAGCTAGCAATTGAAACACTGTGATGCTGCTTATCCGGGGAGCTGATCAACAATCAGAAAATCGTTAAATAGAGTTCACTCAACTTGTCACCGTTAGCGGTAGCGGCCGTTTTAAAGAAGGAACAAGCTTTGGAATTATATTGCAAAATGTTATTACTAAATTTGTCGAGTTTGCTCAATTGCAATTAGCGATAGCTATCAAAGTGAACGTTTCGTACAACAATCAGTTTTAATTTTTGGCAGTACACCAAGGGCCCGCAGTCCTTTTTTGATTTTCATTTACTGACAGTATTTGAAATCTGAAACTTTTATTTGGTTTCGTACTGGTGATATAAGCAATATATACTTAAAGTACAAAGGGAAGAATATTTTTTTACGACGTACAATGCAATTATCAAGATAACAGGATTTATTTTTTCTCCAGCTTCTCAGTCAGCGATAGCTTTGAATCTGAATAGCTAATTGCGTACGCTCAAGTGGTCTATATTTTTCCATCCGGATCCCAAGAACGGACTGCTCCGAATTTTCTAACTTTGGCAACTCAATTTTATGCTGTTTTGTTGCACCGTAAAACAACGCCAAATGTGAACATTCAACACAGACACAAACAATTTTGCAAGCAGTATCGCTGTTTGTTCCCGAAATGTCAAACGTACGCGTACGTCGGATTTGAACGGCTTTAATTAAACTTCAACACAAAAGAAGCTTTCTAAGAAGAGAAAAACATTAACACATTAACGGCCTTGGTCCCTCTGTCTTGTAAAATCTATACTCACGCCTTACTCAAGACCTCGGGCACAATTTTTCCCAATACGGATCTCCTGGTCGGCAAATACATATATGATTTTTAGATCTTAACCGTTTTCTGTCGCCAGATTACAAAAAGATATTTGAAATCTTAAACGCAAGTGGCAGTCCAGTAAGCGGTATCTTTTACGGCCGAATGTTTAGGGAGTTGTTCTTGATGAAGTCATTGGTGAACCGACTATTTTACACTGCAGTGTTCTCTGAGCAGCTTCATTGCACTTATCTGGTGTTCAAAATGGGCACTCAGGGTCCGGGCATTATTTATCGCCTATGGGGAGGGCAGCGGGGAGGAGAATATTCGCCTAAAGACGGTAAGATGTAGGTGAACCCCCGTTTAAATGTTATTTTTTTGAAGTATCCCACTCTCTATTGATAAATTTTAATCATTTCATCTCGGAACATAGGCCACTGACAAAGTCCCTCCAGTCCCCCCTGTCCCTGGACAGGCGTTCCAGCTGATGCCAGGAAAGACCTCTCGACTGGATGGTGTGGTCTGTGTCTCTCCTTCAGCTGTTGCGCGGTCTCCCTCTCCGTCTACTTCCCTGTGGGTTCCAAAGAAGAGCTTGTCGGGCAACGCAGTAATTTGGTCTCCTGAGTGTGTGGCCGATCCATGTCCAACTCTTGTCTCACTGGCGCGTACCCTGTGGTTTCCCACATGTGAGCATTGCTGATAGTGGCAGACCAGTAGATGCCAAGGATTCTATGCAGGCATCTATTCATAAAGGTCTCTAGTTTTGACACGGTCCTCTCAGTCATTCTCTATGTTTTTGACCCATAAAGCAATACAGACTTAACATTAGAATTGAAAATTCTAAGTTTGGTGGTTGTTGTTATTTCTCTGGATCTCCAGATGCTTGGTAAGGTATTAAACGCGCTGCGTGCTTTCCCTATCCTTGCCAGTACGTCTTCATCTGTTCCTCTCGTGATATTAATAACGCTACCTAGGTATGTGAAGGATGTTACATCTTCTATGCCGAGATTATTGATCATGATCTGCTCCCTCGCATTGCTGTTAATCCTGATGGTCTTTGTCTTATCCGTATTGATCTTAAGCCATAGTTTAGATGAGACAGCTCCAAGCTTAGTGGTTTTCGCCTGCACCTGACTATGAGAATGTGCCAGAAGTGCCAAATCATCAAAAAAGCGAGATTTTCAAGTTGTTCTAGAAGGGACCATTGAATTCCATTTCTTGAGCCAGTTGTCGTCTCTTTCATAATACAATCAACAGCAAGAAGAAAAAGGAATGGCGATAGGAGGCAGCCCTGTCTTACACTTGATTCGATGCTAAAGCTTTCTGTTAAGCCTCCCTCATGAAGAATGCGGCAGTTCGTTCCCTCATCTTGCTAGGGATTCCGTAGTTGGCCATCAGGTCCCACAGGACATTTCTGTCCTCGCTATCGAACGCTTTCTCGTAGTCGAGGAACTTTATACAGAGTGCAGTCCTCCATTCAAACGACTGCTCCACAATTATGCGCAGGGTAGTTATTTGATCTGCTGTTGACCTTGATGGTCTGAAGCCTGCTTGGTTCTCCCACAGTACCCTATCCACGGCTTCTCTCATACGTTCCAAGATTATACGATTTAAGACCTTTCCAGCGGTTGACAGGAGCATTATCCCCATATAGTTCTTGCATAAACTAAGGTCGCCTTTCTTAGCTAGCTTAACCAGGATCCTCTCTCTCTTTCAACCAGGATCCTCTCTCTCTTTCAACCAGGATCCTCTCTCTCTCTTAACCAGGATCCTCTCTCTTTCAACAGCTCCTATTGAGGAGCCGTTGAAAGTGCTCTACCCATCTTTTGTGTTGTTCCTCTGTTGTTGTTAGTAGACGGCCATTTAGATCCCTAATTTGGTGCTTTGGTGCCTTAAACTTTCTTGAGAGTTGCTTAGTTGTATCGTAGAGTGTCTTCATGTTATGTTGCCTAGCTGCAGCCTCTGCTTCTTTTGCTAAGTCATCAATGAACTTCCTCTTGTCATTCCTCACACTTTTTTTAACATCCTTGTTTGCTTCAGTGTACTCGGCACGGGCCCTCTCCTTTTGTAGTCTTGTGCGTGCCCTGTTAAGGTTCTCGTTCTTTGATCTTTTGACGATGACCTTTGAGATGGTGCCATTTAATATCCAAGCTTTGCTATGTTGTTTCTTTCGCCCAAGTATTTCCTCGCTTGCTTCTGTCCATACCTTCTTCAGGCTACCCCAACTTGCGTGTATTGAATCTCCGGGGTCCTGCATATCTTGTAGGACTTGATATTTATTCCTGGTCGTAATAGAAAATTGCTGGGCAAAAAAGCGATCTTTCAGTGAGTTCATGTTGTATTTCACTCTGCCTGCCACATATCAGCCTGATCGTTTCAGCTTAAGTTGTAGTTTACTCATCTGCTCCCCTCATCACCCTCACATTCAGTAGTGTTCTTCTAAACTTCCTTGATATGCAGAAGTGGCCTATCTGTTTTTTAACAGTATAGTTGGGTGAGACCCATGTGGCTTTATGTATTCTTTTGTGCGGAAACACAGAACCTGCTATGACCAGTTCATGCTCGGCACACAAATCTGCAAACCTCTCCCCATTATTGTTCATGTCCCCTACTCCATGTATACCCATGACTTATTCATAGCCGATGTTGCAGTTTCCAATCTTGGCGTTCATATCACCCATTAAGATGGTCAGTTCTCTCTGTTGGTGCCCAATACGCCTTTGAGTCTTTCGTAAAACTGGTCCTTTACCTCGTCACGAGCCTCATTTGTAGGTGCATAACACATGATCAATCGAATGAGTATCTTTTTTTGCTTCGTTCTAAAAGTGGCTGTCATTAACCTAGAGCTTACTGGTTGCCAACCAATTAGAGCCTTCTCCGCTTATCTAGATAGCATAAATCCTACCCCTTCAGTGTGTGGTGCCCCGTTATGGGTATGACCAGAGTATAATATCAGCTCCCCTGTGGAGAGACGGAATTGGCCTGTTTGAATCCATCTTGTCTCTGCAATCCCAAGAAGGCTGATGTTATGCCTCCTCATCTCCATCGCAACCATGGATACCTTTCCCTGTTCATACATTGTTCTAACATTCCAAGCTGCAATTACTGTGCGCTGTTTTGGAGAAAGGAGGATCGATCGTGTAGGTATCCGATGTTGCTGGCTTTGCCTACGTCACGTCATGCGCTCACAAGATGAACTCCCGCCCACAAGACAGCTGGTGTACGTTTAGTGCTTCATCTGTGTTTCTGTAACAGTGGTACTTTTACTTGGTGGGGTTGTTAGCCCAACGCTAAACCTCCACTAACCTGGAGGGCTGGTGTATTTTCTGTCGGGGTTCCTTCCCTAAGCCACAAGTTCTGGTTATTGATGTGCCGGTATCTCGCCTTCTACCAACCATTTCTACTCAGCTGCAGCAACATTGCTACATTACCAGGGTTACGACAGGGACGCGTGGAATCTGATTTGCTGGCAAAGCCTATGATGACGGTGGGCATTTCTCAGTATTTATAAAGCGCACCTGATGGCGCCGGTACGCTTCACTGAGACCCCTTACCAGCCTTCAACCCCGCTCATGATTTAAAGGCATTGAAAACTAGCATTTGTTTAGAAGAATAAATTATAATTCGGTTGGCTTTTGCTCCCGGGTTACCATTAACTGGCTCCTGAACAATCCATTCCTTATGACAACAAATTAACCTGCCACGAGCCCGTTATTCAATCAAAAACAAGTACTTAGTCAGCGGTCACCTTTAAAAAACCACATGATCTCGATAAGCTCTAAGCTTAGTACACTGGTCAACGGATGCCTCGCCATACAAATCTCGATCAATTTTGGTAAAATATCTACGCTATCTTGCTTAAGAAAACTTGCTGTGACATGAATCTTGGCGAGAGTCTTTGCAATTTATCTTTTTTCTTGCTGTGACATGAATCTTGGCGAGAGTCTTTGCATATTTACCTTCTTTTCCCAGATCCTGGACTTTACGGATACCTCGTTTAGACAGGTGTTAACTGACCATTACATGGATGTTCAGTATCAAAGATTTACACTGTAAAGGGTTTTTCACATGACGTCACTAATTAAAGTTATTGACGCTCCTGATATTTTACTTTCATGATGTATAAGAGCAGCTGAAAAACTTATATTCTTGCAAATTTTCGCTCCAAATGGGTTCTTGGCTTTCTGATTGAATACGTTTGAATTTTTAAGCTTTTTCGTGACGCGACATTTACATGACGGCCGAAAGAACTGTCATGTTGGATAAAAAGTTACTTATTTCTGAAAATTCGGCTATCTGAACAGTTCATATATATGAAAAAGAATGATTTTAATGTTTTTAGTTCCTCGAGAAATCAATTCACGCTTTTGTAGCAAAACTCCGTGACAGATGTTTCTGTTGGTTTCCGGCCGCCATGTTGGTGCCCATCAGGATGGGTACCAGCATGGGGTCTCCATACAAATCTAAAATATCTACGCTATCTTGCTTAAAAGTGGTTACTGTGACCTGAATCTTGGCGAGAGTCTTTATATATTTACCTTTTTTTCCCAGATCCTGGACTTTATCTGTTGAACGGTTTTAATTTTTTATTTTGATCCATTTTAAATGGCGTGGCACTGAAAACCAGCAATAGAGTGTAAACACGTGACGTCATCCAGTTCTCAAATCCAAAACTAAAGAGCCACTAAAGGTTTTATCCTTGTCAGGCGTAAGAGGTGCTAAATTTATATCTGTTTACAACGTTCCACCTCATAACGTCCTTCGTTTGGAAACCAGCGCATTTTGAATTTTGGAGTTATGACGGAGCGTGACACAAAGCTAAGATCCCGTTTGGCGAAGAATATACACTTATCTCGCAAATTTTAGCCATTTCAGGAGTTAAAGTATTAGGAAAAGTGGCTGTGTAAATCTTGTTTGGCTTGGTTCAAGTAATCAGTCGACTAGATATCCAATGTAAGTTCAACATGTGTACATTGTTAGCTTTTATTTTCCGGCGGCCATATTGGAGGACTAAGGAGGTCCACCGACATGGCGGCTCCATACTAGGCTCTATAATTTTGCTCCCAACATTTCGACGAATATCACAATTTCTTCAATTTACCCACTGAATGTCATTTGATTTTATTTTTGTGTTAATGAACACAATCTATTAGCACTAGCCGGAGTATGGCCGTCATATTTCGCGACGTCGTCGTTAAGAGCACGCTCCCTCGATTCATACCAATAGCCATGTTGACCATGAAAAAAGAGTTGCATGGGATTCTATTTCTATGCATGATTGGTGGTTCTGTTCCTATAGCTAAACAAATCTCGTAAGAGGTGATTTTGGTTAGCCTTTAAACACAGACGGATTTTGGGAACAAAAAGTACTACGCCAAACTTGTAAGAGAACTTAAAAACTGCCAAAGTGAGATTTCGCCTGAATATTCGGACGTTAGAAAGGAGAAGTAAGACTGACGGCTGAAAGCAAAAACAAAAATTGCGTTCGTAAAAGGCCGACTGGTGAAGACGGTTTTACTGTTGAATTCTATAAAGCCTTTTTTGATATGTTAGGAAACGATCTTATAGCGAGTTTTAATGAAGCTCATGCGATTAACGAACTTACCATTTCACAACGACGAGGGGTAATTACTTTGATCCCCAAAGAAGAGGGCTCTTTACTTGAATTAGGAAACTGGAGGCCTATAACACTACTAAACGTTGATCTTAAGATAGCAACAAAAGCTATAGCCAAACGTCTTGAGTCGGTACTCCCCAAACTAATCCACTCGGATCAAACGGGCTTTGTGAAAGGTAGATATATTGGAGAGAACATTAGGCTTATATCAGATATGATGGAATACACCAAAGTGCAAAATATACCTGGAATACTATTATCGTTAGACTTCCACAAGGCTTTCGACTCCATTGAATGGCCTTTCATAATGAAGACGTTAGATTATTTTAATTTTGGCACAGGCGTTAAAAAGTGGGTCAGCACTTTCTATACGAACATAGAAAGTGCCGTTCTTAACAACGGTTTTGCTACTAATTGGTTTAAACCGTCAAAAGGTGTGAGACAGGGCTGTCCGTTGTCTCCCTATTTGTTTATTCTCTCAGCAGAAATCCTGGCGCATAAAATCCGACAAGACCCAGAATTCAGAGGAATTAAGTTGTTCGGAAATGAGGTCAAACTGTCGCTTTTTGCGGATGACATCAACTTATTCACTTCTGACTTGGCCTCTGTGAGAAGAGGTTTAGAAATAGTAGAAGAGTTTGGGAAGATAGCTGGTTTATGTCTAAATGTTAAGAAAACAAAAGCGATTTGGCTTGGGAAATGGGCAAAGAGTAAGTGCAAACCCCTTGGTATGAAATGGACGCGTAGTCCCGTCAAGATACTCGGCGTTTATTTCTCGTACGATGGCAAAGGAAATGATGAACTTAATTTCAATCAAAAACTGAAAGTACTACAAACAAAACTCGACATGTGGAATTCTAGAGATCTGACTCTTTTTGGAAAAGTTATGTTAATCAAAACACTCGGGATATCTCAGCTAATTTATTCCGCATCAAATCTCGACGTCCCCGCAGGAATTGAAGACTCGGCTAAAACCAAATGCTTCAAATTTCTTTGGAGAAACAAGAAAGACAAAATAAAAAGATCAGGACTATACCAAGATACTAATAAAGGAGGATTACGTATGACTGACATAGGTTTAATGTTTAAATCACTCAAACTTGCTTGGATACCTAGGTTACTGTCCGCAGGCAAGAAGAATTGGTGTACAGTTCCAGATCACTACTTCAGAAAAATTGGAGATTTAAATTTCCTACTCAGGTGCAATTACAATGTAAAATACTTTGACCAACTACCGGTTTTTTACAAAACTATCCTTGAGTCTTTCAGTGAACTGAAAACTCTTTATGGATATGGCCAACAACAGGATTTAGTTTTATTCAACAATAAGGACATATTAGTTGGGGGGAGGCCAGTATATCTTCATGAATGGTTTAAGAGAGGAGTTGTTCTCGTTAACGATCTTCTTAATGAAAGCGGAAAATTCTTAACTTTTAAGGAATTTTCTGATAAATACAGTTGTCAGACTAATTTTCTTCAATATTACCAAGTAATAAGCGCCATACCAACTCGCTTTTTGATAAAGGCAAACGACAATGTGGCTCTCGACAAGCAATCCTTCACAAGTGGTGACGAAATATTTAAACTCAACGATAACGTTGAAATTCATCTGGATAAAGCTAGATCCAAGGACTTTTACAAATTACTAAACAACAAAACCCACACGGATAATCATTCTGGTCCTACTAAATGGAGTAGGAGGCTCTCATTAAATGAGGATGTGTGGCCAAATATCTTTAAGTCACTAAAAACTGTTTGTAAAGAAAATAAACTCAGAGAATTCCATTTCAAGTTCATACATAGAATTATTGTAACAAAAAGAGAACTATTCAAATTTGGTATTAAGAACGATGAAGATTGTCTGTACTGTGGAGAAAATGACTCCATCGAACACACATTTATTGAATGCACTTTCACGAAGACTTTTGTAACTAATGTTCTCCAATGGTTTAATTCAACCAACGCGTGTCGAATCATCCCGACAACAGAAGAAATTCTGTTTGGGGTATTAAGCAACTGTTATGATAAGAAAACAACGGGAAAGTTTAACTATACTATCCTCTTTATGCATCATTATTTACATTTAAATAAATCAAACGAGAAATCCATCTCCTTGAAAGAATTCGTCCAGAAGGTCGAGCGTAAATATCGTCTTGAAGGTATTACTTAACTTAGTTGGATTATAGAATAGTTTAGTAAAAAGAAAAAAAAAACAACAACAACAACAATAACAACAAAAAACCTTTACAGTCAATAGTTTAATTTACTAGTAGAAGGCTATAGATCGGCCGTACAGGCTGTTTACAGTACCAGGAAGCGAAATATGTAAATATTGTAATTTTTGTTTTCCTTTTTGGTTGACCAATATATAGAGATAGCAGTAGTAGACTTTTCTTTTTTGTATAATACCTTTATCTGTAAATGTAATTTTGTATTGTCAAAAAAAAAAAAAAAAATGCCAATGTTCACCTTTATGGAATCTCTTTTAGATAACTGCAGTGGCTGAAGATTTTCGACTCATTTTTTATTTTAAAACTTCAGATAAGCATAATGTCAACACTCGCTTTGCAACTAGAACAACTTTTTATGTTCCAAAAATTCGAACAAACTATGGTAAATTTAATATTCGATACAATGGACCTAAATTGTGGAATGAAACTGATGAGAGATTTAAACTTCTAACTCCTCATTTATTCAAGAAAGAATTAACCAAGCATTTCATTAAGTTCTATTAAGTTTTACTACTACTGTTTTATTTTGGTGTTTCTGTTATTTATATATTTACTTATTTATTTATTTATTTATTTTTACTTTACTATTGTAAACTTGTTTAAGAATTATTTGTCCTGTAATCTAATTAAGTGTGTAAAAAGTAAAATGTAAAATACCTCTTTTCTGACCTTATATCTATTTTCAATTAATAAATGGTCGTCACTCAACTAGTTTAGCTCTTTAGTTATTTTGGGTGACCAGCAACTGTATGTATTTTTAATTTATTTCTTGTTCAATTAGTTATTTAGTTAATGTTACAGTTCAAATAAAATCTTGTCTTGTCTTGTATTACCGTAGATATAATAATATATTACCTTCGCAGTGTTTTTTTTTTTCGAGTTTTAGTTTCCAAGAGTTTTTCTCAAACCCGTCAATCCTCGAAGGAGCAAAGACACTCTGGCATCAAAAAAACTAGACACGGCATTTTATAACTGAACTTGAGTAAACAGCTCGAATCATACAATAGGCTCTCACACGTGTGGAACAAAATTATGAAGTCTTCTCCTGAAGCTATCATTCATTTGGTTCAGAAGGCACTGCTTACTTGTAAAATAAAACAGAAATAACACCTGTCGCTCTTCAGAATTTTGTGTCAACGCGCCAAAATTAGACCTGAGTGAATAAGCCAATCAAATGCGAACATTGGTCGTACGGTGTAGTCTCGTTATTTTGTATCGCTCCGTGTTTAAAATAGTGTTCTTGTACTCTTCAGCTTCAGACTGTATTACTTTTCGTCATACATGAAATTTATGCATTAAACCAGTGCAAACAAAGACATGTTCATTTTTGCCCTCTGTTTTGTTACTGAGGTGTGTATTTTCAGAGCTTATCACCTGATGTTGATGAGCAGTTCAGAACGCTTAGTAACGGGCACTGATGCAGCATCTACAATGTGAAATAAGCGCGGCAAGAAGATCTCAAAATGTTAAAAACTGCCTAAGGGCCAGTTCAGACATTGGTTTTTGCGACCCAGATCTCAGTAACCGGGATGAGAATTTTCCCATATGAACACTCCAGCCCGGTGACCGTGACGAATTTTTTTTAAAGAAAATAACTTTGCTCTCACAACATAGTGGCCAAAATGGCTTAATTTTGGTCTTGTATGTATTTCCACTTTTAGGAGTATGCGATATAACGTTATTAGTAAAGTTACACGAGTCCACAAAGCTATGACAGTCGCGAACAATACAAGTTTATGTTCCACCATTTCGGTTTTGTTACTTGAATTCATCTCGGTCGGCCGTGCTGAAATTTCCCATATGAACACAGCACAGTTTTCGTCCTGGTAACCGAGTCAGCCCGGTTAGCCGGCTCATATGAACAGGCCCTTATGCTGAAAAAGGCTGACAATAAAGTACTAACGGGAACTGGTCATTATCATTACTATACTATTTCCATGCAAGCTCATACTACACTAACCATCTCTGTATTTTTTATTACCAGCCCGCTTTCAGTACAATGACTCAGGAATCTGCCTGTCAAATAAAGACGTTATATATCAAACGCCACAAATAACACCGTGTACGCATGATAGGTAAACATCTACTTGTTTAATGTTTTATTATTATTTTATTTATTAGTCTTGTGGCCATATTTCTTATCTGTAAGCAAGATATATTGTTCATGTCAGTTCCTATTAGTCTAAGTTAAGCCTGCTTCCGAGCTGGCATTTGCATGTAAAAGGGGGACAAACGCATGAATTTTAAATCTCAGTGATGCGTGTGAAAAGCACAGTTGCTTTGTTTCATCAAATGGCTGACGGATAACAAGAGCAGCAAATGACGCTTTGCAGGAAATCAGTCTTATGTAAAATTGCGTGGCAGGCAGGCTATATTCTGATGATCTGTATCTTTTCAAAAATTATACGCCAGTTTCAAGCGGTTTTCGTCTTTGCTCTTTCCATGGTAAACGCATGAAGCTGTACAAATACGCAATGCAATCCTGCGGCATACATGTTTGATTCAATGGTGTTTTCACTTATGTTGTTTGAGGTAATGACAAAAAACCCAAGCATATGTTTTATTTAAATTAGAGCGTTAAGCTTAGCCGCAATTAGAGTAACCATTACCTATATACTGTTGTGTATAAACCGATACTGCACCCGGCTTGCCTAAAATTTTATTACATATGAGGAACTTCCAACGGAAATTGCCCATCCCTTTTAAGTCCGAAAAACAAAACAAGAGTAATTAACGTTTGAAGGCTTTTAAGAGCCAACCTTAGCTTCAAAAGATTTGCATATTACTTTATTTATATTCTCGATACGTTGAAAAAAATAAGAACGGAGTACGCAGCGGTTCAAAGAAAATGTCTTTTTTCATATTACGACTGTTTGAGGCGAACGAACTCATTAGAATCATAAATGTCCAATTATGTTCCGAACAAAACACCTAAAATTGAAATAAAATGTTTTCTTGTCACTTTATGGTTTTCCTAAACACCTGTCCACACGTTCGCGGGCTCACGAGCCGCTGGCACGGTAACTGGAAAGGCAAATCCGTTCATTGGACACGAAGCTATCGAAGAAGCATTCAGGTGGATAACTGTAGTGAAATTAATACGTCACTGCAACATCATTACTCGACTCTGAAGTACGTGTGTTCCAATATTAAATGTTACTTTTCAAGTTATAAGCCAGATCGACTGAATAGGCCAACTCTTCACTGACAGAATCGAAAAATTTCCGCGTTTGTCAGTTTTTCTTGTCGTTTTTCTGATCTTCGACGATGAATGGAAACCAATCATACGGGCCGCACGACTATTTACAAGTAACTTCTCAGGATATCGTGTTCGCCACATTGTACTCATTTATCGTCTTTTTTGGCGTCCTGGGAAACGGCATCGTCATTACAATCGTGCGCAAAACGCCGTCAATGCACACAACCACAAACTATCTGCTGATGAATTTAGCTGTGGCGGATCTGCTAACCTTGCTTCTTTGTCCTGGCGTCTATGACTTTGCTTTAAATCATTTCAGGATCAACTCTGCGATGGGGGACGTGGTCTGCAAGCTATTTGCTGGGAACGCTATCGTTTGCATCACATTTGATGCCTCGGTACTGACGCTTTGTGTAATTGCCTTGGAGCGCTATGTAGCGATTGTGAAACCGTTTAAAAGCAGCAGTTGGAACATCACGTCCAAGAAGACGGCAATAGTTATTGCCTTAATTTGGGTTTTGGCGGTCATCCTCACCTTACCAGATAGTTTATGGACTGAGTACAGGAGGGATCATACACTTTGTTCATCTCGGTATCCTTGCATTCGACCATGGACCCTCGATCATGAGTCAACAGTGAAGATTTACATCATTACTCACTGCGTCATTCTTATCGTGCTTCCGTCAATTTTGATCTCATTTTGTTATCTTTCCATTCTTAAAGTGCTCAAATGGGATCTTTCTGATCCAGTGATAGATGAAGCTGATAAAAACAACATGAGAAGGCTTTTGAAACTTCTTGTTTCATTGGCAGTGGCGTTTTGCATACTCTGTCTCCCTTTCGCCTGCTTTTTTTTGTATGTTGCCGCACTCGAAAAAACACAAATTGAACCAGATTTCGCATCACTATTTGTTGCACATAGAATTGTTCGGGTGTTAATATTTTTTAACTCTTTTGTTAACCCACTTTTATATGCTGCTCAAAGTACAAATTACAGAAAAGCGTTGCGAGGTCTCTGCTGCAGACTCGCTGAGGGCGGCGCTAGTATTAAGCGGGAAGTAATCAACTTGGACCAAAAGAACATGATTAGGGTCGTCAATGGTGAGAAACTTCAGCCAATGGGAAGATGTTTGCAGCTATAACTATATGGAAAGATGGACTATAAAACAGATGTGAACTGGTGTGGAGTTAACAATACGTTAACAAATGAAACAATATTATTCATAGTTTTGCCTGAAAACGATGCTAGAGAAATTGAAATGGCGCGCCAAGCGGGCGTTTTTTTCTCGCCGATATAAAAATTAAAAGGAAAGTCAGTCTTTTTTCTCCTTCTCCACCCGTTTATCTTGCTTTTCTTGCCGTCCTTTCCATTTTTTCCCCTTTACGTAGCTCTTATTTGGCCTAAAAGAGCAGTCAAAATAAGGTGAAACCGAGCTCTTCAGCACTGTTTTCATAAATCCAGACATATATATATAAGAAGAATAAGAAGCAAATTTGTCAAAGCTTTGAGACAATGCCGAGTAACTACATTTTCATATGGTGAGTTAGGCTGCTGAAACTGTTGAAGTATCTCATTATTTCAATATTGTAATAGTGAACAAATGAAACAACACTTATCATTGCTTTGCCTATTAGACGTTATGTATAATCATACACGGAGAATATATATGCAGCAAATTTGTCACAGCTTTTATTTGAAAAGCAGTAACCTACTTTTTCATAAAAAATATCTTAGCTATAGACTGCCGAAACTATTGCAGAATCTCATTATTGTAATCTAACACTTAATATGTATAATTTACTGCTGCTGTTGTTGTTTTGCGGTTTACACGGTGTTTCGTTCTTTCATGGTTTGCTGACAGCCTGGTTCATTTCGTCTATAGGTAGTAGGTAAACATAATAAAAAAATAGAGAAGAATTTATAACGAAACTTTCTTTTTCCTCAACTACCTATTGAGGGATTTTCCACATTCATAGATAATTCCTTCAATTTTAATTAACGGAACCACACAACATAATATACTTTTCATCTGTACCGCATTTCTTCGCCTAATATAAGCAGAAACTGGAATTCTTTTGAAATTCATGTGATTTGTAAAAACTAAGCTCTTCACTGATAACCTGTTAATTTTGAATCTCTGGATAAAACCGCTGAGCTTAAATTAACCAAAACCGTTAATTTCATATCTTATCTTGTTTCTTGATAAATGTCTTGGAAACTCGGACAAGAATCAAAAACTGAATTCATTGTTATCATTTGCGTTAAGTGTATTATCACCAGAAACTTCTGAAAGCTTCTCTTATTTAAAGATACCACCTGACAAGAAACACACTTAATACTAATTGCACAGCTGCATCGCTGTACAAAGTAAATACAAAGTAATTTCCGAAATCCCGACTTATGAAGACTTCATTTGAGAACTGAAATCGAACCAAACCAATTACTTTGCCTTTCATTAACACGCGTGCTCAACGGCTCCAACCCTCACTAACGATTGCGTTTACCACGACCGTCAAATTGCGGGGGGTAGGGACGGGCCTTTAGAAAAAAAATCTCGAACTATCACAAACAGTTTTTCATCTTGACTATAACCCGACTTTTTTCCTTTAGTTATCCAATTAGAAATAAATCGGGTTCACAGTAACATAAGTTTAAAAAGTGGGTTTTTTTTAGTTTGACAAAGTGAATGAGTCATTTTATTTGGGGTGACCTCAAGCCATACCGTAATATTTTTGTTCTAATTCGTCTTTTATTTCAATTTTAATAAAATTTTATTGTGATCAAAATTTCATATAATATGACAACAAAGTAGAGATATAGACCCTTCGCAAAATTGGCGAATAAATCTGCCTCGCTTTCATGTCAAAAATCCTTTGTCTGGGAACATGAACACGAGGCTAAGGATGTACAAAGTGTTGCCATTCAAATTTAGGAGCCATTTATTTAAAGGGTCTATAAGCTAGAACTGGAAATAGGAATAAGAACACAAAGTCAGCAATAGTTCCAACCAAAGTAAAAAAAAACTTGATCTGTCGAGGAAACGTATCATGCTTGCTTGCTAACAGATTCCGTGGCTCATGTCTCAGGAGGCAATTTTTCGTAAAAGCCATAATGTTTTCTTTAGAAGGTGTGCTTTTCATTTTATGCTTAAGAACCTCGCAAGTATCTCAATTCACTCAGTGTTCCCAAAGGCTTACAACAAAAAGTTGATAAGATAGACTTCAACTTCCAAATAAATACGAAAATTGACTGTTGTGTTTTACGTTCTACAAAATCATTGTGACGCAGCCTGATTTGATCAGAGCACGTTGTTAGGGGGTTTATGCATCTTCTAAATATCCATGTAAAAGTCGTTGAAATTTGGATGATTATTTCCTTCAGAAGTCCCTCATCATATTTACTAGCGTTGGTTTTCAATGTAAGTTCCCTGATACTCTTCGTTTGCAATGGCTTTGCCCTCAAATAAGAATGAAAAGTCTGAAAATGTCTACAAAAAGATCACTTCTTGCCATTGGAGCAATTAAACGAATTCGGCATTATATCTCATTTAATATTTTAATCAAAGTTTCAAATAGACTTATTCAGCTACACTTTCCCTACTTTTCTGGGAGTACCTCTCCCCCTCCCCACCCTCTGGTAATATACTGATAAATTTTAACAATAGATTTAACTGCAGTCTTTTTCTTTCTGCGAAAGTTGCAATTTAGGTTGGCACACTAAATAAGTTCTATCAGTTAGATAAACATACAGGTGGTGTCTGCACCATGACCAAAAAGGATGAATGCGGTCATCGTGGAGTGGTTTTCACCCTGACAGCTGAATATTCTCCTTGTTTCCGCTGGGTTAAATGTTTGTCATATGAACCGATAAGGTGAAAGATTATAGATCGATTGTTTGAAGTGCAACTTGCAATAGGCCATTTCCGATATACCTTTAGCCTGCGTAGCAGGCGCAAAGGGAGGGGTTGGGGAAATCAGGAAAAAGAAAGGGAGAGCGGAGGAGAAAGAGCGCCTGCAATAAGAGCCCCAATTGGTTTGATTTTGCGGTCGCAGTCGGCCACGAAATTCCGATAGTCAAGTTCAAGTTCAAGTTCATTTATTCACACTTATTCAATTACAATATAACAACAATAAAGAATAAAAAAGAAGTAAAGAAACAGAGCTAACTAGATTGAGCTAAACATAACAAAAGAAAAAGTTCGCGGATAAACATACAGAACTATTGGAAGAGTAGGCCGCCACTCAGTGCTTTTATTTGGCGACCGACATGAACATGTTATCGAACGCTTTGGGCGCCACTCGCGAATTCACCTTAAACATGAACAAGAGGTAGCATTGGGAGCTCCACTCGATGGGAAAGATGTTTAGCAGTATTGCCGACAGGATATGGCATAAGCTTGATTTACCAAATACAAGGCATCAAGTCATTTGGGTATTCAGCCGTCGATACCAGGGATTTAACAGTGTCAGAAGTTCGCCAGTGTAACTTGAAAGCTATGTTTGCTAGTGCTGAGAAAATCAAGGAGAAGACTTTCAAGATCAGAGTTCACCACTAAATCAAACTATTTGTACTGGGGACATTTCATTATCGCTGATCGAATTCTGTGTAATGAAAATTACTAGGATTACGCCTAGAAAAGTTCTCAGAAATCAAGGCCTTCCCAGAGCTAGCCTTTCCAACAGTGATCTGTTCGCTGTCGTTGAGCAGTATTTTTGCGTTGGCTTTGTTCCTGCGTGACAGTCGTAGGAAGCGCTCGTTTTGTTCGATCTTCGCAGCCTACTTCCTGTTTAAATCTTCCTCGGCTTTTGCAGATACAGCTTTCTCAGTGAAATTGTATAGTTCGGCTGCAATCTAAATTTTGGGTTCACAAGGTCTGCAGACCCGTTTCGATAAGCTTAGGTTTCGTGATAAAGGAAGCCCAATCGACCCGCAACACTCCGCCAATTGAAGCTCCGCACGTTCTTGTCTTCCCGAAGGCAAAAATAAATTTTCAAAGGACTCTCTTGCGCCGTCTGATGTAAGACTCGTTCCACAAAGTTATTTGCAGTAGTTATTGTGGCTGTCTATCTCGGGCATTCTACCACGAGTTTACAAGTCTTTGTTGGAGATGACATTTCGTGTAAGGATTTACTCTAGCGCAGAGGGTTACGAAAATACTTTTAATCCTTTGCGATAAATATCAGTCATGCAGAAAAGCGCGCCCCTAAATTTGATTTGAGGTTGAATCCATTTATGCAAACGAAGTTAGGGAATTGCAAAACGGCGGCTTTTATAGCAGGCGCTCCCTCCCTCTCCCCCCCCCCCCCCCCCCACTCTTTCTTTTTTCTGATTTCCCCAACCTCTTTATGCGCCTGCTACGCGGGCTAAGTTACCTTGTGCGTCTGTTTCAAATCGAGGTCTCGCGCAAAACTTTTCATAAGAAAATGAGTTTGAAAGTGAAGAGTGATCATCGCAGTAAATTTTCCAATTTAAGCAATTGAAAAGAAGAAGCCTGAAAAAAAAGAAGAAGAAGCCTGAAAAAACTCAGGGCTTCAACGGGATTCGAACCCGTGGCCTTTCATCTCCAACCGCAGTACAAATATGAATTATTTCATATATACGTCACAAAATGAGTTTTATTTGCATGAAAATTAAACCCCTCGGGGATATACATTTCCATATGATTGGTTTTGTACGAGGAATCATTTTGACAGAGAGACATGCATGTCTCTAGGACAAAAGGCAACCTGGAGTTAGCCTATTCCATCGGCCAAGGCAAAAAAAAACGTCAAGTAAAGCAGACTCTATTTCACGATGGTGACACAACGTCAGTCCTAAAAGCTGGCTGGAGTATTTTTAAACAATGATAACACGACTAAAAATTAAATTCTAAAAAAAGACTAGGGATAATAAAATGTCACGTATTAAACCAGACGCAAAGACAATTTTTGTTCATTTAAAGCGTGTTTGTATAAATGAGCACGTTTAGCGGAAACTGAATCCATTCTACGATATTTCGCGTGTTTTTGTCAGCTACAGCTGTGTTGTTCTAACTGCAGACGATCTGCATCGTTTCGTTTTGCGGTTATAAAATAGACACAAGGTATTGCAGGTGGAGTACAGCGTCGCTCTCTTTTGCATGGCAACAATAATAAGGCATCCAAGTAACGAGGTGAACAATAAAAGAACTAGGCTGACCAATTTAAAAGCTTAAAGGCTTGAAAAGTTCCTCTGGTTAACGATTCCTAGAAAAAAGCAGTCAGTTTAAGGTGCTAAAAGGGACAAAGCAGTTGAATGTCAATATGTCAGCATGTTAAATGATACTCGAAGCTCTCCTCTAAAGTTTCAGGACTCTATTGACAATGATCGACGTTTTCCAAACTTTATTCTACCTGTGCCTTAGATTTTTAACATACATTTTTAAACACAGGTTTAGTTACACCAGTGAAATAGACTACTTTCTCTCTGAAGTTGCGTAAACTAACATGCTATAATAGTATGGTCTTTTAACTTAAGTTAGCAGAAACAGGAAATTGTTTCGTCTTCCTTTAAAATGGAAGTGCCACGTGAGATTTCAATTGGACTAAGTCAGTAATAACCCTCCGTCAAAGCTTCCATAAAATGATTAACCCCGGTGTGTGTTTATAGCAGTTGTTTTACTTAGTTATGCTAAATAGATATAACCAGCTTGTTCGCTAAGCAATGCCCACGAAAGAAAGAATGAAAGTCCATGAAATCAATTCTAGGGCTGGTACATCTCAATAAACAGTTTCTGTCACTGAATTGACCATTAAACTCCCCTTCATAATTATGCACCAGTATGCCATACTTTAGATGCAAACTTTTAGTGTATTTATATAAGCCTTATTCGATTACTATGGATCGAGGCGTAAAAAATGTTGCCGCATTACCATTGAAAACACATTTATCAAGCCATGACATTTTAAGCCTCACTCCTAATTTAACTCAAATTCCTCTTTTCATTTCTTAAAAGTTTTCTGTGGGGAAAGGTAAAAAGGCTAATTATTTAACGATTGTTTCTACCAATAATATTGATTTTTCGACCGATTTAAACTTAGAATTATAATTAGTTTCGCTGTTATTTATGTTAAAAAGGTACTGAAATATACTGAACAGGTGACTGCAACAGGCTGCGGAAAGCACATTTAACTGTCAACGGCGACTGAGCGATATCAGGTTGGCCTCCCTCACAGTGACCGAAGAAAATTTAACTTTTATTGTATGAAATGAACGGAAGCAACGTCAGTGCACCTTATTTCATCACTGCTCAAGACAAAGTATTTGCCTCACTGTACTCGTTTATCGTGTTTTTCGGAGTCGTGGGGAACTGCATTGTAATCAGCATCGTGCGCAAAACGCCAACAATGCACACGACAACAAACTATCTACTGATGAACTTAGCTGTAGCGGATTTGTTAACGCTGTTATTGTGCCCTGGCCTCTATGACTTCACTCTGCATAATTTTGAATTGACCACCTCATCAGGGGACATTTTCTGCAAGATCCTAGCTGGAAACGCTATCGTTTGCATTTCGTTCGACGCGACGGTGTTGACCCTGTGTATCATTGCAGTGGAGCGCTACATTGGCATCGTTAAACCGTTCAACCACACCGGGCATCTCACAAGAAAAACTCTGTGCTTAGCTATTACCGCTATTTGGCTGATGGCAATTATTTCAAGTTTTCCAGATAGCATGTGGACGGCGTATAATAGCGAGAAAGTTCTTTCTACCTTGAGGTACCCATGCATCCGTCCATGGACTGTAGAGCACCAGCCGTCGAAGGTTAGAAGTTATATCATAAGCCATTCTTTCCTTTTAATCGTCCTTCCATCCATTTTAATTTCGTTTTGTTATATTTCTATTTTTGCTGAGCTGAGGTCGCGTTCAAGTGAACCGGACGAGAACGAAGATAGCAAGAAGGACATGAAGAGACTGTTAAGACTTCTAGTTTTATTAGCAGTTGCATTTTGCATATTCTGCCTGCCTTTTGCAGGCTTCTTTTTTTATGTTGCTGCACTCGGTCCTGACCAAGTTCAACAGCGCTTCACATCGCTATTTCTTGTTCATAGAATTGTTCGCTTTCTAATATTTTCTAACTCATTTATTAATCCAATTTTATACGCTGCACAAAGCACTAATTATAGAGAAGTTATGCAACAAAACCTCTGTTGCAAGACTAACAAAAGCGAAACAGGAAGAAATGAAGCCCGTGCAGGGAACCCCAAGCTGTCCAAGATGGAACTGAAACATGCTGTATAACAACACAATACTCACGCAGCTGCCTGTGTGCTAAATATAACCTAGATGATTAAAACGTTCATATAATTGACAGAACATTTATTTGAAAGAAGAACTCAAACTATTGAACTTTTACTCTGTCACGCAGAAGACAGCGCAGAAAAAAATTTCGTATATGTAAAATATAGTATATTCTCACAATGTACGATACTAGCAAAAACGCTGCCGTATATATATAGAAGAGATAAACCTGTTGGCCTTGGAATCGAGGCTTTGGTAACTAAAGTGAGGTGCGTTCGTTCTCACTCAAGAAGCATCGTAGTCGTATCTTTCAAACGACTCAAACTCGAACTTTATATTGAAATCCTATACCCCATGGGGCTCTGGGAAATTAAGATATAAACAGTTTATAGAATACCTTAAAATTAAGTGCAATTTCTTAACTTAACAGCTGGTTCACGCGTTAGCGTGCACTATCGAGTTATGGAGCACGCGGGAAGTTTGGAGAGCACGAAAGAAGCGTAAGAATTGCCTGATCAGGCAATTCTTACGCTTCTTTCGTGCTCTCCAAACTTTCAATATAAAGTTCGAGTTTGAGTCGTTTGAGGCGATATCCGAGGGCAACTCTAGCTTCCTGAGTGCTCTCCAAACTTACCAAGTGCTCCATTTAACAAATAGATTCCATGTTGCCGTGCGTCTGTTCAGTAATAGATCACA
>CM042748.1:29319585-29333997 GCA_022496165.2 Catalaphyllia jardinei
ACAAATAGATTCCATGTTGCCGTGCGTCTGTTCAGTAATAGATCACATATGACGTCAAAATGTGGTAAGAACAAAAAAGTGGCACACGAGGCGTAGCCGAGTGTGTCACTGATGTTCTTACCACATTTTGACGTCTTCTGTGATCTATTACTGAATCAGACGCACGGCAACATGGAATCTATTTGTTTTATATAATAACAAAAAGCCTTTTTTGTTTCAAAACATTTTAACATAACGCGAAAGCCGGCCTTTTGCCCCGCCTTTGCCCCGCCTTTGCACGAAAAAAAAGCCATTTGACGTGATCTATACATTCAAAATGAAGCAGTTTCATTGGTTGCTATGCGTAGCAAAGAATTGTGATTGGTCGAGAAAAATCACGCCACTGTCAAACCTGACTCGAGCGTCGCTTTTCGTGGAATGAAAACTTACAGCGAAAGCAGAATTGAACTGCAAAATCTACAAATCTTGAAGAAAATGCTGGAATAATCAAGTCAGTTTTTGTCATTGGAGCAGCCCTGTGAGCCGAAAAGTTTGGACGTTGCCTTGAAAATTGCAGGAGTTGAAAAAATAGTCTCGGAAAACTTGTGGTTGCGGTCAACCCAGAGGCCATTTGATTCGAGTTTTGAATGAAAGGAGCGTAAATGACGGTGGAGATTTTTGTCTTCTGTGGTTGGTGATTCTCAAATCAGCTTGATATAGTGTCGGAGACACATTTTAGCTGCGATACTCTTGACCTTGAGTTGTGGTTAGCTATACTTAGCTCGCTGCTGTGGCCTGAAACGGACAGGAACATTCGCATCCGAAAGCAAGGTTATGTATTTTATTTTACCAATTTTAAGAAGTGATGTTTTGATGTTTCATTCCTGACATTAATCAGTGAGTTAACAGTTGTTTTGACACTGGGAAAAGTTAAATTTTTTAAATAAATTAACCTCAGAAACATTTTGTTTATTGGGTTTGTTAAATTCGAGATAACGGAGTGGTTCTCAGCTTACCAAGACCAAGTTTGTGCGTGGTTTAGTCGCTCAACTGCCGACTGAGACCGCTAGAAAATTATTTCTGTATCATTTTCATAAAAGAAACTGCCTTATCTTTCGTTTTCTGGCTTCTCAAACCTGTTCAATTCCTCGGCAAGACTTTTTTGTACCTTATCTTTTGCCCAGTAACGTAAAATATCATCCTAATTCTCAAAACCTTTCGCCATTTTAAAACGGCAGAGGGAAAAACTTTGTAATTATGACGTCAATCGTGCATCTGTCCTCTAATAGATCATAGGCGAGAACCAATCAAAATGCGAGAATAACTTGGGTTATTATATAAAACTCGATAGTGCACAGCTAAAAGCATGAACCAATTGTTTCATAACATAGCCGGTGGAATTGTGCATCAAATCCGACGCGAAAAACGGACAACAATGTCAGAAGTGATTGTTCGCAGTAGGCGAAATATTAAGCAAAATAGGAATTGGTTTTATTTCAATTTTTCTGTTGAAAGCTCAAGTTTTATATTTAACAATTTTAAATCGGAAAAATTTAAGCTTACCTTTGAAGGTTGAATTGAAACAGACCAGTTTGTCATTTGTTTGGTTTTACCAGAGTGTCTTTCTGTTAAAATTTGTTGCATTTCACCCTCGGACAGTGAAGCGAAGCGTGACGGCGCTGAGTCTCCATTTCGGCGCCGAGTCTCCATTTCCGTTGTTTTTTTTTCCCTTTTTATGCCTCATTTAATAAGTCTAGCCTAAGAGAAAAGGTCGGTAAATTGTCTTCGTTTTGGGACTAGTGGACCGAGTCTCTGTTTGTATTCATTATTGTCGCGAAATATAATATTTTTCCCAGCGCTGACAATGGCCGCTCGCGCGAAAATAAAAAAAAATTCTGGAGAAGCGATTTGTTCACGCCAACCAGCGTGCACTATCGGGATTTTGAGCACACTTGCGTATACTGAATTTCATTGCTTGGCTCTGCTACCTATGTTATAAAGAAAACTCATTCTACAGAAAAAAAAAATCAAAAATCTCTGAAGAACATTTAAAAAGCTAAATTTTACAAGTATATTATAAAACGTTTATAGATCTGTTAAGGAATAAATATATTTGTAATTCTGGAGGTATATTTTCCTGACCCGGTGATCAGACAACGAACTGATGAATTGCAGACACATCAGTAACACTAGAAAATTTGATATCTACTTCGCAAATCTTCCTTCTCCCCATTCCCCCTTCGTTTTCACATTATTGTGATGTCGTATCTGCTTGCCTGAAGGGTCTGGGAAGTAACGAATAATTACTTTCACATTTAGGGCAGTTAACAAAAAAAATACTTTATAGATCTTGGCAAGCTCACACAATTGGTGGCTTCACATTAGAGCTTGATTGTCAGTAAAATCTAAGCCACTTGAAACCTACTTTGAGTTTGAAGGGGGTAAAATATAGCTAAAATGTACCTACTTGAACTTTACCTTGGAAACGTTCAAAGAAGCCAATGTTCTCCGCCAAGTGTGGTCTATACGACACTTGAAAACACATTTGACCAATAGGAAATAGAAGCCAACTAAAAGCAACGTACAACAGTGCTACTGACAGTTTTGCTCATGGGTTTACTTGGGTGTAAAAACCTGTGAAGTTTTTCTTTGTTTTGTGGCTATTGTTAGGGTTAGGTCTATTATGTTGACTTCTTTGGTTTTCTTTGTTTTACGTCACTGGTGAGTGTCACAGGCTTTTACACTAAGGATGAGCCCTGCCGATGAATGGACAGACAAAGAAGTTGCCAGCTGAGATTGTCAATCAGTCTCAGATGGTTGGAAATACTCGAATGGGTGACTGGATTTTATAGGACTATCTATATATATATATCTATATATATATATTATATAAGCATATATAGAAAAGAAAGAAAAGTCAATACAAATAGTCCTGGTTATAGATACCTCTTACCAACCGAGTTCGAGGTCCGTACTAGAGAGATTTTTTTTCCCTTCGATGTCCCGTGACCAATTAATCAAAACAATTACAATTTCCCACGAAAGTAAAAGTATCATTTGAAGAAGAGCTTTCAATAGTCGTTTTTAAATATCATAATTAAAAATATTGAGATAGCTTGCAAAATTGCTGTAAAGTTCTTTTCAAAAGAGCCACGGGAGACTAAATTCCCACAATTTTACCCAATTGGTTACTATAGTGATTGTAACCAATGTTGTGATTGGTAGATTTAGAGGAGAGGACCTAAAATGATTAGCTTGTGAAACTGTCCGATTACAGCTTTGCAAATTAATAAGAGCAAAATGTGGCATTTTATGTACCGATCACATTTGAGGAAGTTGTCATTGTTATGATTAAGATGAATAAAGCTTCGAAGTGCAGAACTATAAAAGCTATGTATTTGTGGATTTTAAATACAACCACAAGCACGAGGTCGACAATCGGCGGCTACGTTTCGCAATGGCCCTTCAGTATACACAAATGTTTTAATCTTTGAGCAATAAAGTATATCTTAATCAAGCTTAAACGAATCAAGCATTGTTAAGTGTATGAGGAAAAATAAACCAAAGCATCTAGATTCGACTTTACGAAAGGAGATAGTAGCACGGAGAATGCGCTCGTTTTTAACCGAAACTAGACCAAATCGCAACACTCAGGTTATTAGCGCACGCGAAAAGAGTTAAAAAAAAAACAGAGAAGGCCGCAGAAATGTATTCATTTCACTGCTACCATACTGAAGCTTTTGTCAAGATCTTGTCGAAGGATTTTTAATTACTAGCATGGATAATACAAATTTGTGTAACTCCGGAACCTAGTGTTTAATTTCGTACTCTTCACTGAATTGAGTTGTGTACATAAGGACGGTTGGCAATAACGAATTGAAAAGAGGAATTTTTCCCCGTGTTTTAAAAATTAATGGAAAATATGCTCTCGTTGTTATGAACTATCCAGAGTTCGGGTGTAGATTAGTAGATTGGCCAAATGGGCCGACAAATTTTCGATCTTGACTTGCAAAGATCGTAGCCGTCCTAATCGTAGCTAGACCCGAATTGCATTGCTAGATGACACAGTTCTTTCATTTTAAAGTCTTGTCCCCTTTTTAAAAAATTTGACGCACGAATTACCCAAATATGTCTTGACAGGGCCCGAAACTCAGTCAAACGTCTGCTTCGATGACGGCGCTAGAAGGCCGACCCAGATCCAGCTATGCTTGGTCGTGGTCTGGTGTTATGAACGCCTGTAGAAACGCGGGGATTAGATAAATTTTTTGCTGAAGTAAATGGGAAAACTAGTTGCTTTCATTAAAGCCGGGAAAATTATGGGGGAACAGTTGCACTAGTAACTTAGTCATACCATTGAAAAAAGATCATACAATACACCTGATCCGTAACTGGTCGCCTTCAAAAGGGGTGACGGTTCGGGACGGGTCGCGACGACCCGCAAACAACGCAAATAAACAGGCGAAAGTAGTGTAATGATATTCCTCGTTCTAAAATAGTGACGCTACAAACATTCGTACATAAAAATAAATAAATTTCTCTCTGAAGACATTGTTGCTTGGACTAACATGTCATAACAGTACCAGTCAGTCTTATGCAAACCCGATACGAAGTCGAGGGTTTCCATAACTGTCGAGAATTCTCCCGGCCCCTAGACTGTTTATATCAGGCTATGCAAACACAGGAAAAAAGTTTTCTATTGCTTTTATAAAATATTTCTCAAATTAAATACGACAAACAAAGGGAAACTTTGTTTATTAACTTCTTGACCCAAAACGATTTTCTCAATACACGCTCTAGACAATCATCTTTCCTATTAACCAATCAAAACATGCATCTGATAACGCACGAGCCAATGAAATTTCGCGTTACAAAAGTCAAATTTGTGGAAATCGCCAGCGAGCAAGCGAGTGCTGTGTAAATGAAAGCGATATCAGCTTTGAATCCTTCTAAATCTTTGGGAGAAATGCCTAAAGTTTGACGAAAACAGAAGAAATGTTCAAAAGATTTGCGATTCTCTAAGGAAAGAACTTCAAGATGAATGCCACTGTGCTGGACCGCTCTTGAAAGTAACGCCAACTTGCCCGATTTGGCAGTCCGAGAAGATGGTTGAGAAGTTGAATCGCTTATCGTACCCTGTGAAGTTTTGCTGGTTTGGAATCATAGCACAAGCAGACAGGGTTGAGTTTACTGCAGGAAGGTCGGAGGGCATTAAATCCATCATTCTAGTGAGCTGTCTGGTACAATCTTCCAAGCTTTAATGGCCATTTTTTTGTGAACATTTGACAGCCAAAACACAGCAACCGATCGGCCGTGTTAAATTTGGTTTGAAACATTCGCAGTCTGTAGCATATAGCTTGCGTTTAATTTTATTGTACATTAAAAAAAACAGAATGCGATTTTGAGAATTATATTGTAGTAATTGAATGCAAAAATTACCTTGAAAAACGTTTACTGCGTATTTTGTTGCAAATTTTGTTGTTGTTCTTCTTTCTTTTGCTTTCTTTCCTCGGGCTCAGAGGGGAAGAGATGGTCAATCCTCAAATCAAAACTTGGAAAAGTTTTCTTTATTTGAATTCCTTAATATTTATGCTTGAGAGTTAAACTAACGGCTTTGAAATGGTTTCAAATTGTGCCGGGGAAACACAGAAAGCGTGACGTCACAGCCGTGTTTGCATACTCTCATCTAAACACACCTATCGACCAATGAGAATGCGCGTACTGTCTTAAATGTTTTATAAAACTAGTTTTGTTAGCAGTAGCATTTTGCTCAAGAAGCTGAGCATTGGAACACGAACGAAAGATGATAAAGTCACTACCACAGAGGAGAAAGTGCTTCAAAGGCGGAAAGAGCATTTCTATGCGATGTTTGAATGCGACTTGTGAGAAAACCGATCTTCTTGAAGGCTACCAGCTCGGTGACTGCCGCAAAGATCCCAAACAGATGGACACGGGCCTCTTAAGAATACAAGACCTCAGACAAGTCATATCTCGGCTGACCAACGGTAAAGCAGCTGGTGTGGACAACATTAGTGCAGAACTGCTACAAGCCAGCCCTCTAATTGCCGTGGACCTGCTTCTGAATATCTGTAATCAGACCCTCAGTCTGATTGGAAGAGAGCTCTTTTAGCCAAAATACCCACGAAAGGTGAGTTGTCTATCAGTGACAATTACCGAGGGATATCCTTACTTTCAGTACCATACAAAGTTTTCTTCAGAATGCTCCTGGTGAGGACACAGGAAGGAGTCCAGAAGAAGTTACAGCAAGAACAGGCAGCCTACCGGAGACAACGAGGGGCAATGAACAGACTTTCATCCTTAGAATATCTCAGTCAGAACGGACTGCTGAATATAAAACACCCTTGTATATTGGTTTCATTCATTTCAAGAAGGCCTTTGATATTGTGAGAAGAGACAAGCCCAAGAACATTCTCAGGCACTATGGCATTGCTGACAGCTTCGTCGACATCATGCAAGTGCTTTATGATGGAAGCACCTGCTGCATTGTTGAAAACGGACGAACGTCAGATTGGTTTCTTGTAGAGACAGGAATCAAGCAGGGCTGCTTTATGTCAGGTTTTCTCTTCAACATCATTATCGACTGGGTAATGAGGAAACACCATCAATGCAAAGAGAGGCCTAATTAGAGGTTCACCACGGTCCTAGAATACCTTGATTATGCAGATGATATAAGGCCTACTCTGGGACCTTAAGTCGCCGTAACTTAAGGCGACTTTGGGTGATTTAAGGCGACTTAATCAAAATTGGCAAAAAAATCATTGCGACTTTAGGCGATTTAAGGCGACTTAAGGCGGCTTAAGGCGATTTAAAGTGACTTAAGGCGACTTAAAGCGATTTTATTTGACTCAAGTAGTAAAACTTAAAGTTAGCAAAGTCACTCCATAAAATTCAAAAATATTCACAGAATCCCTCACAACAAACTAATATTATATAATACATATATTATGTTAATTATCTTGCTTACTTTTGTATTGCTATAAGTCACCATAGTCTCAAGTATCCCAGTTTCAAACCATTTTAGCTAAAAATGGTTAGAGAATTATCACAACAGTTATTGTTCAATTATATAGTCCAAGCTAGTCAATAAATAGCCAGGAACCAACATGGCGACTGGTATATGCCTAAAGTAATTATATCAAAATACGAAGCAACATCTAACAATACTACATTAAAGATATGCAAATAGTGACATAACTTTGAAGTTTAAGAAAAACAGATATGATCTACAGAAAACTAATAAATTTTCCACAAAATAATTAAAGTTACACAAGAGTCTTTGCCTATATTAAGCTTACTTATTTCACAAAGTTTTGTTGTTTTGGGGCTCCTACTTGGTGTAGAAGACACAGTCAGTGTACAACAATGGAAAACAAAAGGACAAAAGAACAGGGAAAACAATGAACAAAATAGGTTAATGAGGCGATGTTCTATTGTGATGTGTCCTATGTTGTCCTGTGTCTCCTACACCAAGGAGCCTTCACAAATAATTTTACCAAGGTAACAATTTTTATAATTATTTTTATTATTATAATTATTATAAAGATTGTTACCTTGGTAAAATTGTCTCCAATATTTTTGGTACTTGTACTGTCGCCTTTGGCATGGAAGATTTCCAACAGCATCCATAGTTCATTGGTCCTTTTCAGGGACCCAACCAATTTATTGTTCTCCTGTGTCTGTCAGAGAAAATACCCCAATACCATTTTGCCAACCACGTGATAACTTCTGGTCCTTGGTATCAAGACTTCCTTTCCTGTCTTCCTAACCACTTTCTGGCTCCATAAAACTTTGACGTCTCACTTACAGAGCACCGAATTTTGTTGGAAGATCTTTACTTTCGCTGATCGGATCACCAGGACCCAGCGTTCGACCTACAAAAAATGAAATAAGCTTAAAGTTTTGTGTTTAGGCTTGTGACAGTATTAAGCTGCATTTAATTTAAATTAGTCAGCATAAACTAAATACAAGTATCAGGCTGACTTTGACACAAGAATTATAAAATAGAGCTAATTAAAATACCTTGCAGCTGTCCAGAAATTATTGAGTCAAAAAGAAATTATCCAAACTGATGCTTGCACTATACGAACACTGCCTTCCGCCATTTTAATTCTCCCAGTAACCTTTGCGCCGCTATCTAGTTTCCACGCTTCGAAGTGAGGAGCGGGACACCTCGCGAGTTTCCCTTCTTTTCGCACGTACCGCGGAAAATTCGAGCTCTCCCGCCAAGTACGGCCATACTATTCTTTACTTTACCTCGAATTGAATTGTGTCGCTGGAGCGATTTTTCTTTCCACAACACAAGCAGGTAGCCATTTAATAGAAACAAGGTGGACTGTCTCTGTGGGTGTAGACTTCAAAGATTGCAGGCCAGCATGATAATCTACTCCACGAGGGATAAGCACGTGAGTGGTTTTCTCGTGTGGTTCTCGTGTGTACTTCAGTCACGGGATAAGCTAAGTCAAGTGATCAAATGTTGGACCAGCGGCCATGTTTTTCTCGGAATAGGAGAGGTTCATTCGTCTATGTTGAACATCAAACTAACAACATATAGGGAAAAACTGTCAAAGCCTTATGTTAGATAAATATTTATGCCTTTAGTAGGTTCGTTGAATTGCAAAGTTCAAACATGCACAGTTGATCAAATACGGTGGTGGAAGCTTGTAAATAGTGCAGGTTTATTCTGGAGAAATGGCCCACTTTTGTCACTCTTTTGCTCTGGGTAAGTAAAGTGTCTAAACTTTAGTTTCAGTTCAGTTCAACTGACTTTGGATCACCACATTTGTACTACTCAATGTAAAAGTGACAGGCAAAAATGTAGCTTTTCTCCAGAATACCTTTCTATTTTGTTTTTACTTTGATGACCCAGAACTGTAAGTTTGATCTGATTCAGTAATATGAATAAATTATTGCAGCCACAGTCATTTGCTTTTTTTGCCATCAATCATATTTTTATTCATTTCCTGGTGATAAAACACAGTGTCAACCTTGCGATCAACTCACAATGAAATACAAAACAAAAATTAAGTAGGAGTAAACATTGTCACAGAGACATTTCCTAATTCAGAATTGTTTGCAGGAATTAATCATGCTACTTAACACATGGTGGTTTGACAGGTGCACAACTGTTATAACATGGGGTTTCCATGTATGTGGAAGCCTTTGCCTACCTCATATCAACTCATACTCCATTGCAGGGTTTCCTCCCCCCAACCACCTCCTATTTTTACATCTGGGAGAGGGGGAAGGGCATTGTGAGAGTACAGTATCTTACCGAAGAACACAATGGGTGATCCCTGCTAGGGGACAAAATAGGACTTCTTAATCATTCGGCTATCATGCCTCCTCCTCTGATCCTTATGATTGGAGCCGAGTTTACCTATTTTCCAGCTTAATATCATCCTTATGGGTACAATTTAAATGGAAGGAACCCTTATAACATTGTGTAACCAATATCGACTTAAGGCGACTTGATATAGTCCTTCTCTCCAGCCGGCACAAAGATCTTCAAGAGAAGTGCAGCCGCCTCCGTCGGGTCTCAAGGTATACCGAACTGTGTATCAACACCACTAAGCCAAAGGTGCTACAAACAAATGCCAGGGTCAATGACATGATTTCCATTGATGGCTTAGAAGTTGATGTCAATTCCTTTATCTACCTAGGGGCCACTGATCACGGAGCTGGTGGCCATGGGTCTCACGACGACATCACACGCAAGCTGTCAACTACAAGAAGATATTTGCCGCTCTCCATCCCGTCTGGAGGTCTCGTAAGACGTACAGAAAACACACCAAGCTGAGAATCTTCAAGAGCTGTTTGATCTCTATTCTCCTGTATGGCGTTGAAATGTGGAGGATTACGTCAACAGATTTCCATGCCTGGATGTTTTCTATCGAAGATACCTAAGAAGAATCCTCGGCATATTCTGGCCGTACACTATCTCCAACCGTGATATCTACGAAAGAAACAGAAAGAGTCGTATCCCAGAAACTGTGAAGGTGGAGATGGATCGGCCATGTTTTCTGTGAAGGGTGTGAAAGATAACAAAAGCCGATTTGCTCTCACTTCGACCCCTGAAGGCAAACGATAGCACGGCAGACCGAAGATTAAGTTTAGGAGAACTACTGAGGCTGAACGGAATAATCTGGGCTGGACGAGCTAGAATCAGGTAAAGCAGGAAGCCAAAGATCGTGACGGATAGCACATATTGTTGCGTGGCCTTACGCTCCACTCACTGGAGCAAAAATGATGAGTGAGAATTTTCCATACTCTGCTTGCTTTTCGCAGGTTTCTTTTTTACATTAAACAGCACTTCACATCTTTGTTTCTTGTTTATAGAATTGTTCGGTTTTTAATTTTCTCCATCTAATTTATTAATTCAATTTTATACGCTGCACAAGGCAATAATTATAGAGAGGTGCTGTTACAAAACCTCTGTTGTAAAACTAACACATGCGACACAGGAAGGCACAAAGCCCGCGGAGAGACTCCCGAGATAGAACAGGAACACGTTGTACATGTGTAAGAACACAATACTCACGCAGCTGTGTGCCAAATATAACCTACATGGTTAAAAATTGTGTAAGAAATAAAAACGTTGATCGATATCGTTACGTAAGAGGACAGCAGAGAAAAAAGGTAAAAAAACGTATTTCTTTCCTGAGTATAGATTTTCGCGATGTTAGGAACTAGCAAAACAGTTCTCGTATATCGAAGAAATACACCTGTGTTAGCCATGTCAACCTTAGGACCGAGACTTGAACCGAGATACGTTCATGCCATGAGTTTATGTGAAAAAACATTGTTTTATAAAGGAATTATTTTCCAGCGGGAAGCTGGTGAATCATCTTGAATTCTCACTGTTGACCGAAGCTATTTTGAGCGCTTTTTCCATGATCTTAAAATCACACATTTTCAATCCGCCATCTTTTCTTTGTTTTCTCCAATTATGGTGTTTCTTTTGATTTTAGGGGGCTTCCCTGCTCATAGACGTTGAAAAATAGTTAATTTGTTTCTTGGATGTTGTGATCTGGAAAGGGGAACACGGAAGCTAGAGTAAATTAGTTTAGATGTCCCAAGTGTCAATCTGACCACGTTAATCTTTCCATACATACAGAGTTAGATTTCTCCGTTGCCAAGTGTTTAGCGTTTTCTCGAGGTTAAGTATTTTTTCACCGAAGTTCAGTCTGTTAGCACTTTCTTGTTTGTAAGAAGAGAAGACACAGAGAGCGTTAATAGGTTGTTTCCCTTACTTGTGCTAAATAGATGTAACTAGCTTGTTCGCTAAGCGATGTCTTTTTTATCAGAAAGGTATGCTCGCACCTTTTATCGATTGATATCTACATACATCAGTCCATTTGTTCTCAGCAAAGGCGCACGACAACATTTTGTTAGTTTCAAAGCACTATTCTAACAATTTAACTCCCGCAAAATTGTCAGCCAGACGTAACAGAAAAAGGTTTCCAAGTCTAATTTACGTAAAGGAAAGCCGATTTTAAAAAGAATTAACTCCACCATGAAATTTGTCAGGAGTGATTCATCTCAGTAAAAGATTTCTATTGTAGAATTTGGACTGTTGCCTCCACTTCGGGATTGTGGCCAAGTTTGCCACATTTTATATGCAAACTTATATTCCTAATCCAACTCAAATTGCAATGAATCCAGCCGTAAAGTAATGACGTTTTTGAGCCGGCTTTTTTAGGTTAATTTGAACTTTTTCTTTTCACTTCTTTTAAGTTCTCTGTGTTCATAGTTGTAGGGTCTTTTATTATATGGCTTGCTCTGTGAGCGGGCAAGATGAACCAAATCTTGCACTCTGATTGGCTACCCGAGCGGGCGAGATGGTGCTATCTTGCCCAATCGGGACTACCCGCTGCGTCCCGCAAGAAAAATTTATCCGGAAGCCATATAATAAATCCGTTATTGACCAAGCTTGTTCGGTCAAGATGGCTGAGTATTGGCCTCGTTCTTTTTTTCGCCAGTTTATAAACCGAGACGGAGTCGAGGTCCATAAACACGCAAAACAATAACTTGGCCAATATTCAGCCATTTTGACCTCACACTTAGTCAATACCCCATATATATATAGTTCCAAAAGTCTCCAAAGGACTAATTATTTATTAAATATTACTTCCACCAATAAGATTTCTTTTTCGACCAGTTTATACTTGAATTATAATTAGTTTCGCTGTTATTCATAATACAAAGGTACCTAAATATTCTGAACAGGTGACTGCAACAGGCTGCGGAAAGCGCATTCAACTGTCAAAAGTGACTGAACCATATCAGGTTGGCCTCTCTCACAGTGACTGAATAAAGTTTAACTTTTATTGCATAAAATGAACGGAAGCAACGTCAGTGCGTCTTATCTCATCACTGCTCAAGACAAAGTATTTGCCTCATTGTACTCTTTTATTGTGTTTTTCGGAGTCGTGGGAAACTGCATTGTAATCAGCATCGTGCGCAAAACGCCATCAATGCACACGACAACAAACTATTTACTGATGAACTTAGCTGTAGCAGATTTGTTAACATTGTCATTCTGCTCTGGCGTCTATGACTTCGCTTTGCATAATATTCGATTGACCACCACGTCAGGGGACATTTTCTGTAAGATCCTAGCTGGAAACGCTATCGCTTGCATTTCGTTCGACGCGTCCGTGTTGACCCTGTGCGTCATTGCAGTGGAGCGCTACATTGGCATCGTTAAACCGTTCAACTGCACCGGGCATCTCACAAGAAAAACTCTTTGCTTAGCTATTACCGCTATTTGGCTGATGTCGATTATTTCAAGTTTTCCAGATAGCTTGTGGACGGCATACAATAGCGAGAAAGCTCTTTCTACGTTGAGGTACCCATGCATTCGTCCATGGACTGTGGAGCACCAGCCGCTGAAGGTTAAAATTTACATTATAAGCCATTCTGTAATTATAATTGTCCTTCCTTCCGTTTTAATTTCTTTTTGTTATATTTCTAGTTTCGCTGAGCTGAGGTCGCGTTCAAGTGAACCGGACGAGAACGAAGATAGTAAAAAGGACATGAAAAGGCTGTTAAGACTTCTAGTTTTATTAGCAGTTGCATTTTGCATACTCTGTCTGCCTTTCGCAAGCTTCTTCTTTTATGTTGCCGCACTCGGCCCTGACCAAGTTAAACAGCGCTTCACATCTCTATTTCTTGTTCATAGAATTGTTCGCTTTCTAATATTTTCCAACTCATTTATTAATCCAATTTTATACGCTGCACAAAGCAGTAATTATAGAGAAGTTCTGCAACAAAAACTCTGTTGTAAAACTAACACAGGCAACACAGGAAGGCATAAAGCCCGAGCAAAGACTGCCAAGATGGAACAGGAACACGCCGTGTAAGAATACAATACTCAAGCAGCTGTGTTCAAACTATTAATTGTCACCGATATCGTTACGTAGAGGATAGCGCGGAGAAAAAGCAAAAAAAAAATTTTTTTTTTTTCGTATAGATTTTCATAATGTTAGGTACTAGCAAAAACGTTCATGTATACAAGTTCATGTGTATAAGCGTATTTCCACGTTAAATAAAGTATGTATGTATGTATGTATGTATGTATGTATATGTATATAGACGAAATTCACCTGTTAACCTTACAATCGAGACTTCAATAAACAGAGATGCGTTCATACTCACTCAAAAAGAACCTCCATTTTTACAACGACTCAGACTCAAATTTTAAATTGAAATCATTTGATAGTGAGTAACTATTTTATCAGGGAAGCCATTAAGCAACAAGGCTGGTATTACCTTTGATGCCATTAAATTTTAATAAACAAAAAACTATCCATGGGGGTCGTGCGAAATAAACATATGTGCAATTGTTAAAATCTCTATAAAAATTGTAACGAACATTTTAAAGCCTAAAATGTACAAATCTCATGATTAAAGATTTACAAATTTCTAAGGAATAAAAACACTTGTTGTCAATATTAACGCTGGGAGCAAACTCTCCAGAACCAGCGAACAAACTATCAACAAGTCGAGACACCTGTCACCGCTTTTTCGTCCATATGGTCCTTCTCTTTTCGTCCTTTTCGCTTCTCTTAGCCGGCGCGTCCTTGGCACGAGAAACGACTGACTCTGGCACGATTTCTCAGTCCTAGACTCTAGGACCCCCGGTCTTCATGTATGCAGTCGTGATGGTTCTATATTCTATATGGGATTGACAATGGCGCCGTAGAGGCAGGATTTGTGGAATTTGTTGTCAGACCTTACTTGGTATCAATTTTATGTCAGGCTTATTGCTTTTTATGAATGTTGTGCCGCGTAGCACTATGGACAAATGATGTAACAGAGAATTAACTCTGAGGTGTAAATTTTAGTGCTAGTTTAACCCATGAATAATCCACTGGGCGTTAGCCTTAGTAAAGGGAATCAGAGAACCACACGAGG
>CM042748.1:29334397-29336897 GCA_022496165.2 Catalaphyllia jardinei
TTATTCATGGGTTAAACTAGCACTAAAATTTACACCTCAGAGTTAATTTTTTGTTTTTTAGCCGACAGATTTGGCATTCATTGAATTTGTAGTTATTGCCCTTTGTTTTTGACTCCTGCTATGGATCAACTGAATCGTTTATTTTGGTTGTTTCTGTTTTAAATGCCTTGATGCAAGATCAGAACGATTTGCCGGTAATCTGTCTAATGGTCTTCCATTTTTAAACAGGACTGACCACAACCATTTCATATTTTCGCGCCAGCAATCCGAGCGAACATTCCGTTCAAGATTTCTTTGTCTTTAAATGGCCAATCAAAAAATTCGAATTAATTCGAAAATCCTATGTCCCAAGAGCCCTTCGTTTCTCGTGCCAAGGCTGTGCCGGCTAACAGGAGCGAAAAGGGCTATGGGGACGAGAATGATGTCACCAGAATATTTGATATCCTCCAGGCAGGTCTTCCCTCTCCCCATTCTCTCCTCGGTTTTACGTTATTTGCATCTGAAGGATCTAAGGGGCAAAGACAAACTCCTCGCAGTCTATAGTACTCTCATTTTTATAGGAGAAATTTTAAGAAAACGACAAAACGTTTCAATTTAAAGTACATGTTTCGTCATCCAGTTTAGTTATCACAAATACAAAGCGATGAAGTTGATTTTATAGTAACAGGAGCCATAATCAGGGACGGAGACCGTAAGTCTTGGGATCCGCGCGGCACCATGATATGAGACAATTTTTCTATTTTTAGAACAAATTGCGCCATCATGACGTCATATTTCCGCGCTGATCCACGCACGTGTCTTGGGCTCCCGCGTGGATGTTGTCACGTTGCGTGATTAAATGGTGAGAGTTGGTGAGAGTTGTCAGGGAATAAGGCAGAGAAGAAGAACCAGGGCTCTTCTATGTACTTTTATGCTCTGATTTAATGGAAAAGGTGTGTTTTCCAGGGTCGAGAATTTCTTTAATTTTGCGCTGTGAATGAACAAAATCGCTCACCGGCTAGTTATACGCGTAAACTTTTGTGTTTGTTCTGTAGAGAAAAGTTATGTAAGAAAACTGTTTACTCCGGTATCGAGTTAATTTGTGAGTTTGCCTAACAATGCTTTATCATAACCAAAACCTGTTTTTGATAGTTTCTTGTTGTTTCTGCTCGTTTGGCTGCTTCTGCGAAAGTTTTTGAAAGTCTGACGCGTACGAGTAGCTCATTTGCATAGTGCACCGCGTGCACTTTCAAGTCCGACTCGGTGTTTTCAGATTTGTTTCGTTGTCTTTTGTGCTAAGATGCTACAACAATTTTCACCAACTTTCGCCAAAAAGCTACTAACATCAAGTGTGTTTTTTTCACATAGTGAAACTTTACACTGCGAAAATAAAATAGACAGGGAGTTTTGTCTCAATCGTATCGACAAAATCGAAATCTTTATTCCAGTTGATTAAAAGCGTCGTCGCAACTTTTCTAATTATTTTTGCTGTATTCACATATTTTCAGCTAAGCTTTTAACATGTTCTAAGGCATTAATCAACCTTAAACATATTCAAAAACTAGAGATCTGAGAGATATTATACGAGTTCGATGTACGTTTTCAAACCAAAGTGCGAAGTCCAATTTCTCATGTTTTCCTAGCTGTGCAAAACACCCATCAGCGAGCGCTCTTATTCATCGACAACAGACAATTTATTGGATTTTTACAGAAACAAAACTAAGCAGCATCTACAGAGTGTCAGCAACTAGTTTTTTTTTTTCCTGTGTTATGGAAAAGCTGTTAATCTTCTTCATAGATGAAATTTAGGTTAGAGTAATATAAAGTTCTTGTAAAAGAAGCAGCGGAACTCAACTTGGTCAGCAATATAAAGCGGGACATACCTAACTTCGGCACTGTGTTCACTCAAACTGGAGCAACTTACGACGAAAATACTTAAGCAATATTCCAACAGCCAAAAAGGCGTTGAGTTGTGGGCCAAAAGCTAAACGAGTTCGGAAATTTCGGACGCCATTTCCCCTGCGCGACATCTGCGAAAATCCTCGCAGCAATGTACGCGCGTGTGCCGCAGGCGATGGCGCAATTTGTTCTAAAAATAGAAAAATTGTCCCATATCATGGAGCCAACCCCAATACTAGAAATGGCGTGCGCTTACGGTCTCCGTCACTGATTATGGCTCCTGATAGTAATTATAAAATGCAATTAATAGTAACAACAGAATAAAGCAAAGCGTGGAAGTGTGAGAATTAAATAGATAATTTTAGATTTGTCTGCAAGTCTGCAAGGCTTTTAAATACCATTAAAACTGACTTCGAACTTACAAGCTGACATCCGATTTCACCCAATTGGTCCTAAAAAGCCCCGAGGGGAGTGGCCAATTACATACATACAATTACAAAATAAACAATTTATCGGCTACAATCCAAAATAAGCTACCTCGACACTCAAAAGTCTGCAATAGTGCAAAACACTCGAAAGAAAGCACGTGGACCTGCATGGAAATGACGTCATTCACCCCTGA
>CM042748.1:29341897-29356897 GCA_022496165.2 Catalaphyllia jardinei
ATTCTGTAAAGTCATGGGTTCACTCCTTAGTGTTGGGGAAATAAAAAATTATATACTTTCTTCCTGAGTAATTTCGACTTGAAAACGCTTCTTCGTTTATTTTAAATATTTTCGTCACACTTGCTTTTTCACAACATTAAAGTTTAGCTGTATTTACCTCGGCAGACATTTTTTCCACAGAATTAAAAGCTGCGATCTTGGTTATTGTTTACTCATTGGTAGTCTAAACCCACCGCCAACCGAATGATCTTTATTCCAAACAATTTTCTCATTCGATTTTGAGATATACAATCCTAATCCAGCAAACTAATGGCTCACTAGGCAGACATTCTTATGGCTCCGCGTCAAAGAGGGGGCGAAAGACATTCTCGACCTAAGAGAACTGGCCCAAAAGAAGCGCGGGCTCTGGTAACGAAAATAGAGGAGAGATTTCGACTGTCAGGGTCCTGTCAGCTACTGTCTTCGTAATAAACCAGATTCAAAAGTGATTTTTCTGTCCTTACTAAATCATACAAAATGCAAATGTGAACTGAATTCACTGATTTCTGACGATGAATACCCAAAAGATCTTGATTGGGCCGGAGAAAAGGGGAGGATGTTTAAGAGTTTGGTTTGTCTAGCTTTGACTCTGAATGTAGGTTCCTGGAATCAAAATGGCGGGCCATTCTCGTTATAAGCTAGCAAATATCCACTGTTCAGGATCTTAACCGACAAATGTTCCTCGCTGTATTCGTCCATCAGTTAAGAAAACTTTAGCTCAGAGATTACTATCACCTCTTCAGATCCTCACTTCAGCAGGATGCTGTGCTATGCGATAAATTAATTACAGTCATAAAAAACTGTTCATGAATTTTTAATTATTGTTCTATTGTATCTCATGTCAATTTTGCAGGTGTTCAATTAAAAAAATTATTTTATTAAGCACAAGTTTTAATTTAGCATCATTTCATATTTTTTCACTCCGGTCTAGAAAGAGAAGAAGTTCCGGAGAAAAACTCGTATAAGGGTAATTTTCATGTAAATGCAAACATAAAAAGGCATTAAATGTGCACAAACATGGACAAGGCATTGACGTAACGTGCTCTGTTTTGTATTACTTATCTATAACTCTTGCTTTCCACTGAATTCAACACCGCAAGCGGTGATTCTGAGAAGTTTCCCTGACAGATCCACCAAGCTGGTGACCTTCACAAATTCTCTTAAAACCTTCCCGAAAATTGGAACTTTGAAAGGCGTAAAGCAACGGATTGCAAAAGGAGTTTGAAAAGAGAAAGAATCGAGAGATTCTGTGAAGTATATACAGTGCGTCATAGTTGTCTCGGACAAACTCAGAATCTGCGGAAATAAGAAACGTGAAGTAGACAGCAAATGGAAGCGAGCAAACCGCGAAAATGATTGTTAGCCATACGAGTAGCCGAGCAAGTTGCTTCTTTGCTTGTCTGTCTGCTTCTGTTACTGTTGATTCCGCGCAAATTGTTTTTGTGAAGTACAAGCCCCGGATGATTTCAAAATAGCAAAACAAAAGAATGACAGAACTCACAATGCCAAAAGAAACACAGGTAAAAATGATGAAGGGTTTGTGAAGGAAATATTCATCTAAACTCCAAGGACGTTTGCACGGATAGTTGGAAGATGTGATGTCGTACGTATTGGCTTGAATATCTGGGATACACGACAACAAGGCAAGGATCCATAGTACTGCTATGACGTATTTCACTTTACCTCCAGTTATCCTCAAATTGGAACGAAAAGGTTTCAGCAACGCCAGATATCTTTCCACGGCTATCGTGCACACTGTTAAAACAGCTACGTTGATGGTTATTGGAACTATGGCATTCCCCACAAACAGCTTACAGATCAAATCGCCCCAGAATCCTTCCAGGTGAACTCTGGACAAGGCATAGTCGTACAGGCCAGGACAAAACAACAATGTTAGCAAATCTGCTACAGCCAAGTTCATTAGCAGGTAGTTTGTTGTGGTGTGCATTGATGGCGTTTTACGCACAATAATGATCACGAGGCCGTTTCCAACGACACCAAGGAGAACAATCAGAGAGTACAACACAGAAAAAACGATGTCTTGAGTTGAAATCATGATGCCTGTATCGCGAAGTAAGGCTGCAGTCGTATAATTACTTAATTAAATGCATGTTTGATCGAATAATTAAATTTCAGTCTGCGGTCACGTTCAATTCAGTGGACAACAATCTAATTCTGAGTAACATGATCAAATTAAGCCACTGGACTGCGGCACGATGACCATCAACGGGGCTCAGTTCCGCCGAAGGAACCCGTTCTCATAATTTATTCATGATTTTAAGAAAAAAATACAAGACCTATACATGGCACGCGAAACTGTTTTATAACATGTACATGAGGAGCATCATTGCATCAAGCACAAATACTCCATCAATTCGGCCTTTGGCCGCAACAAACCTTTTGAGTCCCAAACTGCTCATGATCAGCCAGTGAAGGCAAAGCTTTTCTTTACTGAGTGTTACGACCTGTTTTGACAGAGACAAGTGACAATGGAAAATGTTATTTGATCGGAAAAAGCACTGAACGCAATTAATATTCAGTTTACAAACTGTGAATTTATGTCTCTCAGTTAGAAAAATTATGAACGTTATTTTCTTTGTTCCCAATCACTTTTTACTGAAAGGACAGGTGTGCGAATCATAATTAAGGAGTTATGTGAAAACCATAATTAAGGTGTTTTACCAGAAATGTAAAGAAAACCCAAGACCACTAGGCACAATATCGAAATAACTGAGAGCCAACATAACATATTCATAGTCTTCTTATTTGCCTTAATTTAAATAACAAGATAATTGATTACAAATCTTTATGTCTTTTGTGCAGTGGTTTGTGAGCAAAAGAAATGATGCTTTACGTTAAAGCTTGTTGGCAATTAGTGAACTTAAAGAGAAGTCAAAATCCCTTGATTCATATCTTTGCAGACATCTGGATCGCATAAAATTGAATGTGAATTGTTTAGTCCAAAATGATGATCAAATTCAGTGATATAAAGCAAAAATTTTATTCACATTTCAAACGGTGTACAGGATAGCCATGGAGGTGAGTGGCAGGGCCGGAATTAACTTATGTACTAAAAGTCGCTAAATGCAAATATCCAAATTCAATTTTAAATGCTTACTCTTCTAAAACCAAGTGAAATTAAAATTGGGCTAGTAAATTAAACATGGGTGAAAACGATTGAATTTAGTCAAAGAGTCCGACACTCGGGATATGCGGCTGCAGCCCATTAGCTATATTTGCTTTGGAACGGAAATCGGAGCCGTTGTAGCGAAGGCCCAAAACACCCTCACCGACTTTGGGCGATTTAAGGCGACTTAAGGCGACTTAAGCAAAATTGGCAAAAAAAATAATTGCGACTTGAGGCGATTTAAGGCGGTTTTAAGCGACTTAAAGCGATTTTATTTGACTCAAGTAATAAAACTGAAAGTTAGCAAAGGCCATAAAATTCAAAAATATTCACAGAATCCCTCACAATAGACCAATATTAGCTAATACATATATTATGATAATTATCTTGCTTACGTTTGTATTGCTTTAAGTCACCATAGTCTCAAGTATCCCAGTTTCAAACCATTTTAGCTAAAAATGGTTAGAGAATTATCACAACAGTTATTGTTCAATTGTATAGTCCAAGCTGGTCAATAAATAGCCAGGAATCAACATGGTGACTGGTATATGCCTAAAGTAATTATATCAAAATACGAAGCAACATATAACAATACTATAAAAAATATGTAAATAGTGACAACTTTTAAGTTTAAGAAAATAGAGTTGATTTACAGAAAACTAATTAATTTTCCACAAAATAATTAAAGTTAGGCAAGATTCTTTGCCTGTATTAAGTTTAATTATTTCACAAAGCTTTGTTACTTTGGGGCTCTTACTTAGTGTAGAAGACACAGTTGGCGTACAACAATAGAAAACAAAAGGACAGAAAAAAAAACAATGAACAAAGTAGGTTAGTGAGGCATTCTATTGTGATGTGTCCTGTGCTGTCCTGTGTCTTCTACACTAAGGAGCCTTCACAATAGGCCCTTTGCAGGATCCAGTCACATGGTACAGAATAAATTACGCTGGGACGCAAATGACGCAGTGGGACTTTCAAAACAAAGAAAAGTCAGGCTGGACTGGTACGAGTTCCTTTGTTTTGGAAGTCCCACTGCGTCATTTGCGTCCCAGTGTAATTTATTCTGTACCATGTGATTGGATCCTGCAAAGGGCCGGCCTATTAACTTTACCAAGGTAACAATTTTAATATATTTTTTTTTTGTGATTATAATTATTATAAAAATTGTTACTTTGGTAAAATTGTCTCCAATATTTTTGGTACTTGTATTGTCGATTTCGGCATGGAAGTTAGGCAAATCACATGCCTTTCCAACAGCATACATAGTTCATTGATCCTTTTCAGGGACCCAACCAATTTGTTGTTCTCCTTCCTTTGTCAGACAAAACACCCCAATACCATTTTGCCAACCACGTGATAGCTTCTGGTCCTTGGTAAGAAGACTTCCTTTCCTGTCTTCCCAACCACTTTCTGGCTCCATAAAACTTTGACGTCTCACTTACCGAATTTTGTTGGAAGATCTCACCAGGACCAAGTTCCAAGTTTTGACTTGGTTCAGCCCCGCAGCGTTTGACCTACAAAAATGAAATAACACTTAAGTTTAAAGTTTTGTGTTTGGCCTTGTGACAGTATTAAGCTGCATTTATTTAGTCAGCAGAAACTAACTACAAGTATCAGGCTGACTTTGACACAAGAATTAAAAAAAGAGCTATTTAAAATACCTTGCAGCTGTCCAGAAATTATTGAGTCACAACGAAATTAAACAAATTGATGCTTGCACTACGAACACTGCCTTCCGCCATTTTAATTCTCCCAATAACCTTGGGGCCGCTATCCTAGTTTCCATCCTAGTTTCGAAGTGAGGAGCGGGGCACCTCGCGAGTTTCCCTTCTTTTCGTCCGTACCGTAGCCGTACCGCGGAAAATTCGAGCTCTCCCGCCAAGTGCGGTCATACTATCTGCTATAGCGAAAGAAATTATTTACTTTACCTCGAATTGTGTCACCGGGTTGCTGTGGCCTTTGTTGACTTTAAAAAGGCTTTTGATTGTGTATCTCATGCCATCCTACTGCATAAGTTGAACCTTCAATTTGGAGTTCAAGGCAGCCTACTATCATGGCTGACTGACTATCTAACTGATAGAACTCAATTTTCCGTAGTCAATGGTCACCACTCATCTGTGCTAAATGTTACCTGCGGGATTACCCAAGGATCAGTACTGGGCCCCACGTTGTTCGCTTTGTACACTAATGACCTTCCAAGGGCTGTCACCTCCGGCTCTATTTTTATGTACGCGGACGACACCACTGTTTATTGTATTGGCGACAGTGTCGATAACACTGTCACTTCGTTAAATAGAGCCTTATCTGAACTGAACAGCTGGTGCCTAGAGAACTCACTAACCCCCCACCCAGCTAAGTGCGAAGCTATGCTTTTAATGAGAAAACCGCACATCGGGCCGCTAATTCCTGTGACAAATGGAGAGGCACGGATCGAATGGGTAAAACACACTCGCCTTCTGGGCGTCACTATTGACGACAAGCTTTCCTGGATACACCATCTTACAGATTTGAAAAAAAACTTTGTTAATAAGCTGAATCTCTTGAAACGCAGTTCGTTTTTGAGCCGAAACGCCATATTGGACTTGTACTTTAAAATAATACTGCCATCTGTTTTATATGGGCAGGTCGTTTGGGGAGGCTGTTCAAATACAGACCTTCTACAATCTTTGGAATTACTTCACCGAAGAGCAGCCAGAATAATATATAACTTACCTCGCGATACGCCTACTGACGAAATATACCGACAATCGAACTGGAACACTTTAACCTTTTATTATAAACTTCGATTAATTAAATTATTTCATAGCGTGTTCATAGGTGAAGCACCTGCGGCTCTTTCATACTTGACAAATAAACCTCGCACTGCATACTACCTCAGAAGGACTAACAACGTTATCGTCCCTCGTTTTAATTCAAAATTTCTTAAAAATTCTATAAACTATAGAGGCGCTATTCTTTGGAACGCTGTCTCGAGTCACTATACGGGCCAGTTTACTGAGTTTTATCGTAAAGTGAAGAAGGACATTTATTTTAAGGAACTTGATTTTAGCGCACAGTCGGCCCAGTCATTGCCGAGGCACTACCTAGATTTTAAATGCTTTTAAATATTTTACATTTTATGCCTGTATTTTACATTTTATGCTTGTATTTTACATTTTATTCTGTAAGTAATGTTATCACTATTTCAATTTAGTTTCATATTGTAATTATTTCCACACGACCCCACAAGCTCTAAGCTTTAAACCTTATCGTGTTTAAATAAAGGATATGATGATGATGATGAGTCGTTGCACCAGTTCCCCCAGAAATAGAAACGCTGCTCCACTCGAGCATTAAGTCTTGCTGATGCTATTAACGAAAATTAAACCTGGAATTAGTATTTTCCTGCGTTTGACAGCGGAATTAGCAGGAAAATATGCTCTCATCGTTATCTTTGTTTGTTTGTGCGTTGGTATGTGGGGTATTTTGGCGGGTGTATATATATTAGCTGTGAAAGAGTGGGTCTTTCATCTCGGTCTCGCTTTCCGGCGTTCGTGTTTTGGTGATGGAGAAAGCAGAGCTGATTGAAATTTTGGCGAGGTCTCAAGAGAAGATTTTGAGTTGCGTCGATTCTAAATTGCAAGATCTCAAGAGAAGCATTTCTGAAGACCAGGAAGACTGTGTTCGGTCTGTTGTTAAAAAAGTAAAAGAAGATCAGTCGATTAGTTGGAAAAAAGTTGGCAACGAAAAGCAGTTTAACTTTAACGACTCCTTGGAAACCAAATTCGATTCGGCCATTGCTGCCATTGACAAGAAGAAGCTGGATAAAGCCAAGCAGGAGTTAGAGGAAGTCCTTTCAGAAGCCCTTTCAGTTTCGGCAGGCCAACTTTATCCCAGGGGTTTTCAGAAGAAGGCCTCAAGCCGGAGTTTGCTTTGCGTGTGGATTGGAAGGACACTGGAGAAGAAGCTGCCCCAACGTCAGGTCCTTCACAAGATCAGATAAGTCTAGCAAGTGATGCATTTGAATTTGAGAGCTCTTCTGAATTTACTTTATTTCAAGTTGGCTCTCTTAAATCTCACGTTGATTTTTGGTCGAATTCTGTTCAGGCTTCGGATTTCATCATCAGTACCATTGTTTATGGGTACAGAATTCCTTTTTTCAATTTGCCGGCAAGTTATGCTATTCCTAATCGATCTTCTGCTTTTAAGTTTAAGGATTTTGTCAATGAAGCCATTTCTGAATTAATTGAGCGTGGATGTGTTATGGAAGTTGACATTCCGCCCGTGTTCATTAATCCGTTACACGTTGTACAGCAGTCCAGTGGGAAATGCAGGCTTATTTTGGATCTGTCGTATTTAAACAAGTTCGTTTGGAAGCAGTCGGTTCGATATGAAGATGTTCGTACTGTGTTTGATTTATTTCAGTCGGGTTATTTTTTCTTCACTTTCGATCTCAAATCCGGTTATCATCACGTTGAAATATTTCCTGATCATCGGCAATATCTCGGTTTTTCTTGGCGGTTTGATTTTGGTGTCAAATATTTTGTTTTTTCGGTATTGCCTTTTGGCTTGTCGTCAGCGCCTTATATTTTTACCAAGTTAGTGCGGGCGCTTGTTGGCTACTGGCGGGGTCTTGGTCGTCGTGTCGTTATGTTTCTTGATGACGGTATTGGCGGCGCTCCTGATTTCATCGCTTGTCAGGAAGTTAGTCGTCTTTGTCGCGTCGATTTGGAAAAGGCAGGTTTCTTTGTAAACGACCAAAAATCTGTGTGGATTCCATCTCAGGTTGGTGTTTGGCTGGGTTATTGTTTGGATTTTAGTCGTTGTCTCATTTCCATGCCGAGTGCTAAAATTATGAAGCTTAAGGAGAGCATTTCGCGCATTCTTTCGCAACGTTTTGTAACGGCCAAGGAACTTGCCAGCGTTGCTGGCCAGCTTATTTCTATGTTTTTGGCTATTGGCAACAGTGCGCGTTTGATGTCTCGATCAATGTATTCCCAGATTTCGGAGCAAGTATCTTGGTTTTGTCCTTTTACTCTTCATGACTCTGTCAAGAGCGAGTTAGTGTTTTGGCTTTCAAATTTGGATCAGCACAATGGGCGTCCTATTTGGTTCAAGTCCAGTACAGTAAGGATTGCTTACTCGGATGCGAGTGACACTGGTTATGGCGGCTACATTGTTGAACTTGGCCCTCAGGTGGCCGCGCAAGGTGTTTGGTCTTCGGACATGGCGAATCAAAGCTCAACGTTGCGTGAGATTTTAGCTGTTCGTAAAGTTTTAGAATCTTTTGCCCCTAAGTTGGCGGGGTTGTGTGTTAAATGGTTCACCGATAATCAGAATGTTGCCCGTATAATTGACATCGGTAGTCCAAAATTGCATTTACAAGAAGAAGCCAGGCGCATTTTTCATATTTGTGTTTCTCACGGTATTTCAATCGAGCCCGAATGGGTACCTAGGGCCAGTAATGAGCAAGCTGATTATTTGAGTCGTATTGTTGACCCTGACGATTGGTCTGTTAGTCTGCCCATTTTCCAGCTTTTGAATTCTAGATGGGGGCCTCACACCGTTGATCGTTTTGCTGATGAACATAACTGTTTATTGCCCAGATTTGATTCCAGGTTTTGGAATCCTCTTTGTGAAGCCATGGACACTTTTACAAGATCGTGGGAGTTTGAGAACAACTGGCTTTGTCCGCCGCCTCATTTGGTTGCGAGAGCTCTCAGGCATATGAGATCATGTTGTGCAAAAGGGACTTTGATTACTCCTTTATGGCGATCCGCTCCATTCTGGCCTCTTCTTACTTCCGACGGTTTACATTTTGCATCTTTTGTGGTGGACTGGATGGATCTTCCTCCTTTGAAGTCGACGTTCTGTCCCGGTCGTCACAGTCATGGTGTTTTTTGGCAGGGAAGATCTTCACTTCAGAGTTTTGGCAGTTCGCATTAATTTCAGAACCGCTCGCTTTTTCAATGCCGGTTTTTGCACCAGTGATCTTGGCTCGTGTGCGAAATGTGGCTCTGTCTGTTTGGTAAGTAGTTTCATAGTTATGGGGTATAATCTAGGTGACCTTTTGTTTGGGGGTATTTTTATTTAGTCTATAGCCAGTGGGTGGCTGTTGATTAATAAGGCCAGTGGGTGGCTGTTGATTAATAAGGCCAGTGGGTGGCTGTTGATTAATAAGGCCAGTGGGTGGCTGTTGATTATTAAGGCCAGTGGGTGGCCGTTGATTATAACGCCAGTGGGTGGCTGTTGAATAATAAGGCCCGTGGGTGGCTGTTGATTAATAAGGCCAGTGGGTGGCCGTTGATTGTAAGGTCAGTGGGTGGCTGTTGATTGTAATGTCAGTGGTGGCTGTTGATTTTAGGGCTAGTGGGAGGTTTTTTGATTAATAAGGCCAGTGTGTGGCTGTTGATTAATGAGGTCAGTGGGTGGCCGTTGATTCATGAGGTCAGTGGGTGGCTCTTACTTTAGTTTATGGGTGGTCTTCGCTTTATCGTGTAGTTGAAAGACCAGGGAGTCGCGTTGAATTCTTTTTAGCCAGTGGGTGCTTATGTTATTAGTCTGTTGTTAGCCTTTATCACCTGTTCTTAGCCTTTGGGTGGTTTGACTGTAGTTTATTCTTTGCTTCTATCGATTTTTCGTTCTGATTTTACCTTTTGCTTGTTGTTTTGTTCCTTTGCTGTTCGCTAGATTTCGATTCCCGTTCTCGGGCTCTCGTGTGTATCTGCATGCTGGTCTCGAAGCGAGCAGCACCCAAGTTAGGCTTGTGTGTTTCTTTTTGGGGGACGGGGGGCTTGGCGTTCTATGATTTAGAGGAGAGTAGTATTTTCCTGCGTTTGACAGCGGAATTAGCAGGAAAATATGCTCTCATCGTTATCTTTGTTTGTTTGTGCGTTGGTATGTGGGGTATTTTGGCGGGTGTATATATATTAGCTGTGAAAGAGTGGGTCTTTCATCTCGGTCTCGCTTTCCGGCGTTCGTGTTTTGTTTTTATTGTATCATATATTTTTGTTGCCGTGTGTGTCTTTTTCTTTTCCTCTTTTTCCTTTTTGTAGACGTTTTTAAGTCCGCCATGTGGTCGAACCTGCAGGCTGCGGTTCCTCGGGACGACTTTGAGTTAAGATTGTTAGCCGATTCGCTTCCTGATGTGGCTTTGGCGGGAAGAGCTCCCAGTACTGCTACCAAGTATTCCGCGACCTACGCCAGATGGAAGCGTTGGGCGCGCGATCAGGGCTTGCCAGCATTTCCTGCGTCTCCTTATCACTTCGCTCTCTATTTGCGTCACTTGATGGCGGAAGCTAGGACCGCTGCTCCCATAAAGTCTGCCGTTCATGCCATTGCTTGGGTTCACCATTTGGCTGGGGAGAGATCACCTTCAGAGCACCCGTTGGTGAAGGATGTTCTTGCTGGTGCTCAGCGTCTTTTGGCCCAACATACGTGCAAGAAGGAACCTATTACCGTTGCTCAATTGGAACAATTAGTTAACTCTAAAGCCCTGTCGATGGCTTCTTTATATGACATTCGTTCTGTTTTAATTTGTCTGCTGGCCTTTGCAGCTTTTCTTAGATTTGATGAGCTTGCGAAATTAGTTCGCTCAGATGTTGAAATCGATAGTGAGAAGTTACAGTTGTTCATTGAGTCTAGTAAAACCGATAAATACAGGGACGGTGCATGGGTTGTTGTAGCTGTTACAGGGAAAGTTACCTGTCCTGTTAACATGATGAATCGGTATCTCGATAAGGCTCAGCTTAGTCACGACAGTCCTCTTTTTTGCCAGTTAACTAGAACCAAATATGGCTATAAGGCTAGAGCTAGAGGTCTTAGTTACACTAGGCTAAGAGAATTAGTAATTGAGGTTTTTAGAGGCATTGTTCCTGATTTAGCGCGTATTGGAACTCACAGTCTTAGGAGTGGCGGAGCTACTGCTGCAGCTAATGCCGGTGTTCCGGATCGTCTCTTTTTACGTCACGGTCGCTGGTCTAGTGTTTCCGCCAAAGATGGCTATGTCAAAGATTCTCTCGCTTCTCGTTTGTCTGTTTCTAAGGCTTTAGGCATTTAGGTTTTTTGTTTTTGTTGGTCTTGCCCGGGGGACCGTCCGATTTGGGGTTCAGCTGGCCTGGGGTTTTCCTCTTAGGGGCAAGTGGGCGCACGGAGAGGTTTTTCACCCAGCTGTTGTCCCACAACCCCATTTCGGTAGCTTTTGCTATGCTTGTAATGCTTGTACGTGGTTTTTACCTTGCTATAGTGCAATAAACGAACGCTGGTCTCGAAGCGAGCAGCACCCAAGTTAGGCTTGTGTGTTTCTTTTTGGGGGGACGGGGGGCTTGGCGTTCTATGATTTAGAGGAGAGATGGCGAGTCAGCTTCACTTGGTTTGATCGCACTTTACGCATGCGTGCAAATTGAATTATTCCGAAAAGCAAGAGTATGGTTTCGCCTGCCATTAGACATAAGACATTCACATTCATCATCTGTTAACATGTATCAAGAGGGTTAAGTCCAAATGCGGGCCAAGTGGCTCATCAGGCTTGAGCTTATCCCGGTTTCTGTAGCATGACGCGACTAGGAGAATTTCTACTTCCCCCTGAATAGGATGCTAGTATATCACAGGGATACCACCAGCATTGAGTTTGCCGGTACCCATTTATACACCTGGGCCGGGTGGAGAAAGGCATTATGAGAGTCAAGTTTCTTACCTAAGAACAAAACGCAATGTCGACACCAGGGCTCGAGATCCGGAGACGAACGGACTTACCAAGAGGCCACCATACCTCCCACGCATTTATCAAGAGATCTTGGTGGAATCCATGTGCATTGTGGAAAGTGTAGAGCAGATAGCGAGCAGATAAAACAAAATCGGCTTAATCGACCACAATGAGCCATTTTACAAACTCGCTTGCGCGCCGTTACAAGTTGCTTAGGTCAGAGCACAGTACAGTGCGCAGGGAAGTGCGAGCTTGTTGCATGCATGCGACTAACGAGCTATACCAACGATTCCAGTTTATTTTCCGTCTTTTCTTCAGAATGCAAGGGTCAGTAGGTGAACAAAGCAGTCAAACTCGTTGCTCTTGTTTCATAACGGGTTTCTAACTGGCCATGCGACAACAACAACAGTACTTCACCTGATGTGCTCTACTTTCAGCTATTTCTGGCTGTTTGAATTTGGATTGAAACATTACTCAGAGATATTACTTTCCAAATACATGTGCGAAACTGCTTTAAGATAGCAAAAATCGAGTCTTGCGTGCCGTGACCTTTCATATCATAACTAGGTTCGTTACTGGATTTCTGTTAACTTTTTTGTTTTTATTCACTAATGTCAATCGAGGATTTTGCATTTAAAGTTTTATGTTCTAATTATACATTGTGAACACTGAATGGTTGAACGACCCAGCAGGTAACCAGGAATGGCCTTCATTATATAACTCAAGAAAATTAGACCAATGGACTTTAAAATATTGAATTTCTTTAAAAAGACAATTCTATGCCATTACTAAGTATTTCTACGACTTCAAAGAATATTATATTATTACTAAGATTGTGAGACTGCTCTTAGTTCTTTCCACATATTTTACCGATAATAACCAAAATTCTCCCCGGAATTAAAAACTGTTTTACATTTTAATATGAAAAGAACACTAATATGTGAATTCTTGAGAGTCAATGATATCTTCTCAACCTTTACTTGCACAAACCGTTTAATGCCCACTTCTGTATGGTAACATTTATATTTTTGTGACTTAAAGATAAAACAAATACTTAACGATGGTGTCCATTTGTTAACTGATATTGTCTAGCGGTTGAAATATAACCAGCTGTCGTGGCCGGTACATATTGGCCAAATTAATGTGCAAATTCAACATTTCGCTTTTGGCAGCACATTAACATGAAAGGCTATTAATGCTTTGCGAAAATGTAAATAAATACGTGCGATCGACTTTTCAGCTGTCGCGTTGAATGGCTGTTCATCTTTTCGACAAACCTAAACTGAAGAGGAAGCTTATTGAGTAAGATCGTGTTCTTTTTATTGTGAAAAGTGGCCTTATTTTCGCCAACAAGATTAAAACTGCCGCGACGCGTTACACAGACACCTGTTATCTTTTAGTTCGTGAAATCAGACCAAAGCGAGAAAGTTTAAAAATGAACAATACGAGCTTTGATCTATCTCAACAAGATGACAATTCCCTTACAACACAGGACATTGTTTTCGCTGTATTGCACGCGATCATCATCGTTCCTGGTGTTGTCGGAAACGGCATCATCATAACAATCGTTCGGAAAACGTCCTCCATGCATACAACAACAAACTATCTCCTCGCGAACTTGGCTGTGGCTGATTTTCTGACTTTGCTTCTCTGTCCTGGCCTGTATGACTTTGCTTTGACTAAAGTTCGTCTGCAAGGGTTCACTGGGGATTTGATCTGCAAGCTGTTCGCGGGAAATGCAGTTGTTCCAATCACCATCAACGTCGCTGTTCTTACAGTCTGCACCATAGCCGTGGAAAGATATCTAGCACTTGTGAAACCTTTTCGATCTAATTTGAGGATAAATGAAGACAAAGTTAAATATTGCATAGCATTACTATGGATCCTTGGGCTGTTGTCGTGCATCCCAGATATCCAAGCTAATACGTACGACATCACATCCTCCAAATATCCATGTAAACGTCCCTGGAGTTTGGATGAGTATTTCCTCCATAAGCCTTTCATCATATTCACCTGCGCTGGTTTTGGAATCATAAGCTCCCTTACACTTTTCATTTGCTACTTTGAAATTATCCGCGGTTTGTACTTCACACGAACAATCTGCTCGGAATCAAACATCACAGAAGCAGAAAGACGAGCAAAAAAGAACCTAGCTCGGCTCGTCATCTGGTTGGCAGTTATCTTTGCTGCCTGCTCTCTACCATTTGCCATTTACTTTCTTTTTCTGGTTTCCGCCGATGTCAAAACGGTGCAGGAAAACTACGAAACACTATTTGTACTACATAGAATTTCTCGGTTTTTACTTTTTGCAAACTCTTTTTTCAATCCTTTATTGTACGCTTTACAAAGTTCGAACTATCGTGACGGGTTTAAGACGATTTGTAATCTCAGGGTTCACTGTTGTAAACCGTTTGTAAAGAATGCTATTTATGATGTTACTCTAACACAAGTCGGGACGACAGTACGTTCCACTAATGATGCCTATGTTTTGAGTTAGAGAAAGTGCTGTAACGTAAAGTAAGCTTAGAGGCAGAGAATTCTTACTCTACTTCGTCTTCATTCCTTCAAGTTTATGGTCAATGCACTAATATACTAAGTTATTTTCATCTCAATCAAACCAAACACTTCACAGTCACAAAACTCAAGAGCTATAGCTGTCCGTTTTCAATTTAAACTTTATAGGGTGTACGTGAGTACAGTCTAAGTAGTTGTATGATATTTGTATAAGTTGAATTTTAATTCAAACAAAATAAATAAAGCTGGCAAATATTAATTATAAAGGTGTCTAGAACCCACAGCGTTATGAAATTTTTTGCATGTTATATTTATTGATATCCTTGAACATTGTTTCATTTTATTTCGACAACATCATCCGTCCAATGAAATAAAAACGCTTTAAGGAATCAACTCAAGAGAGAGAGAGAGAGAGTAAGTTGCAAGTCACACTCAGTTTTTTTTTTATTACAAAGCTGTTTGCGAACTATTTTAAACAACAAATATCATTCCCAGCAGGAAGAAAAGTAAGAAAGTTTTCCTTAACTGAATACAACGCCGTCGATATAGCTAGATTGCTTTTTGTGGGCCATCGGTGGTAGGGTTAATGGCAATCCACTGTATAGTCACAGGAATTAGACTGATTTAGTATGTGTTC
>CM042748.1:29364397-29381568 GCA_022496165.2 Catalaphyllia jardinei
AGTCAGTTCTAAACAACGGAACGTTCGGTGATCAGACCCAATCGAACTTCGAATTTAGTCGTTCGGTTTATTTCAATTCGGTTCGGCAATATCGAACACAATCGAAATCTTGAAGCTCGATTACGTTCGTTCGATCATAGAACGGAACGTTTCACTGACATGTATAGGGCTGAGCTGGGAATTTAACTGGAACCGGTTTCAGCAGGTTTCCGAATTATGTCAGGTTATGAAACACGACAACTGTACACGAGTCACTCCAGGCGAGAAACAACAGCTCGAAAAAAATTCGTAGAGTTTTCTTCTACATCTTATCGATTTATAAAATTGCTGCAGTAATAAAGATCTGCATTATTAAGTAGTAGATAAAATATGAGCGGGAGATCTGTATGGGCGTTTACAATGGCGAGCCGATAGGCGAGCCATTGTAAACGTTCATACAGATCTCACGCGAATATTTTATCCTACTTGGGAAATGAATACATTAAATTGAATGCAAAGTATTGTTATGGATTTGTTCATTGGACATGCATGCCAGAATGCCATACACATCGGACGCAAATATTTTCACCTACTTGCGAAAGGAAAACAATAAATTGAATGCAAAGTATTGTTTTGTGACATGGATGCCAAAATGCTGTACGTCCCACAGGAGACAGTTGTTGGGAAAGGCAGGATTGCCTCGCAAGACAGCACATTGTCTTCGTGTTACCTGTGCTACTCGTTTGTTTCAGAATTCAGTAGAAGAGAAATTGGCGAGGGAAAGAACAGGACACAGGTCCAATGCACTTTTCGGTTATCAAAAGGCTAGTGACGAACAGGTCCAAAATGTAAGTAAACTTTTGGCACCGGTCAATGACTCGCGCAAGTCGGGTCAAAGTGAAGCGACTGAGAAATGTAAAGAGTCTGAAACAAATACTCAAGTGCTTGAAGATTTACCAGACAGCGATTTTGATTTGTCTGATGATATTTTGGCTTCTATTCCAATGCCGGAAAGCACAATAAGTTATAATGAAAACAAAATCTGTACAAATTCTGTTTTCAATAACTGTACAATTAATTTCGTAGTTAAGAAGTGAATAGTTCCCTTAATGTATTGATTGCTTGATGTTTACTACATTGTTCAGAAAATAGCCAGATTGTGTATAAAGTTTCATAGAATAAAGTTGATGGGTAAATAAAATTAAATTCTATGATGAAAATATGTCCATTTTGTTATTCATTTTAATCAGTAGAGGTCTGTATCAAAAGTTAATGAATACTAATTAGCTGAGCAGGAGTTTGTATCAAAAGTTAATTCTACTGTTTAATAATTCATCAACCCCAGCCTTCCCCTGCTACCTATTCAATCCCTCCCCGAGCTTTCAGACAGTTGATTTGTATTGGGGTTTACAGTTGTGTACACGTGATCTGAATATTGTGCTGGGATTGGTTTGCACGCTCATGAATAATTAAACAATTGTCTGGAAATTACACAATCGGTCTAGATGTAAAAAAAGCATTGGCATCTTTAAGCACTAACGTCTTTTAAAATGTTAGAAAAATTGTCAATGTTCGGTCAACTCGCGGTTATTCGTCATTGCTTAGAATTGAAATTTTGAACGTAGAAATTGTTCAAATAACGAATCAGCTGATTAGGTTAAAGTAATGTTTTCCCACACGAACAGAACGGGTTACTAACTGCTATGATGAATGCCTAGATAACTATATTATAAAACTATGACAACGCGCAAAATTTGAGTCCGTGATGCACTGTAGAGTCCCGGTTTTCATTTACAACCACAGAACAACTAGAAACGTGAACGGAATAACAACACCCAAAACGGCTGATCTGAGCGAACTAAATATAGTGAGACGTCTGCAGGCAATTCAAAATTGTCTTGAGTTACTATTTTTGCAAGCAGGAAGTAAAAGAGGTAGTTATTTATAGAGGAAAGAGCTCAAAACAAAGAGAGCGGCTTAACAGTTAGTGTTTTTTCCATCCATAATTAAATCACGAATGCCATATAGTTTGTGTGGGTAATCAGATAGTAACGAGTGAAACGAGGAAACAATTTGACGCACGTTTTGTCAAAATTCAAAATTCCCCGAGAAAAAAAAACGCAGGTGAAGTTGTTCTTAATTTCTCGAGTATACTATTTGATTACCTTTTAAACTGATCATAACTGACAAATTACGCTTACAATCGAGGGTTTTTGACTTGTTTATTGCATCGAAAAATTTGGCGCCGAACGTTGCCATGGCAATTTTGTAATTTGACACGTGTAATTATAAAATAACACTGAATTTTTACGCCCAAATTAAGGGGGCATTTGTCAACTATGATAATACTATGCTTTATACACTATGTTATAAAATAGTATCCACTGCGATATCAACACCACAAGAAATGTACTGCTTATAGGAAAGTTATATGTACAATGTCATTCACACATATTTATCCAGGATAATTTTTCAGTACAAAGTACTAAATAATGTAAACAGAAAAAAGTTATAAGACCTTAATCATTTAAAAATATTCCTTGAGTGGCTAAATACGGAAAAACTCGAAATAATACATAAACAAATGACCACGCACTTAAGGTCCTTAAGATCTTTTGACAAATGACGAACTGCTCCGAAGATAACCGAAGATAACGCTTGAAGCTATTCAAAATATCTTCAAAGTCGTGGGAAAGTTTTTCATAACAAAGTAAGTCAACATAAAATTTTCATATGCTTTTTTCGGCTGTACTCTTAATTTTATCAAATATGTACTAAAAATAAAATATCTCCAGAATTAGCAGAGCGTGACACTTCTTCATAAATTATATAAAAAATATGTCTGTACAATTTTAAACAGTCCTACTTTAGTAAGGTTGTAATAAATTTCAACGATTTATGACTGAGTTTCTAAGATTAAGTCTTCAACAAAATTGTAAATAAGATAGTTTTTTAGTTCCAACTTCAATCGAAATAAAGGCTTTACTGAGCTTGATGTTACAAAAGAATCAACTGAAGACTAATCACAACTTCACACTGGCTCGGTTAATTGTAGACTCGAATTAAAATTCCAGATACAAACCATGGCTTGATAAGTACACAACTTGCTCTTGTTCATGAAAACAATACTTATACGATAATAAATCTTGACTATTTTTTGAAAAGCGTTTAATATTCGGACTTGCAAACTGTTTTATTTAGAGATCACCAAAATATAGAATTACGAGATCGCATTTACGTTAAACATTCTGTACTATATCAGCGGCTTTGGACGAAACTCCGACTGCAACATAGCAGCCCTACGAAATTGCGACGCGAAAAAGTTTGAAACTCAAACAGGGGACACAAAGACCCCCGCTCCCCCCTAATAGCGCCTCTTTATAATATACATCTATTTGATAAGAAGTAGAGTTCCGAGCCCAGACTCGGCTTCCAGTCTAAGGCCTTTAAAAGCTAGTATCAACGTCGTTTAATTGACTCGTTTCCAAGCCACCCTCTTCAAATGGTGCTGTCGCCTCGTTTTCGTTTTCTTCGTCGGAGTCGATAGACTTGGTTCCATTCTCTGAATAGTAAGATCTCTTGGCCAGGTTCCTCAGGACAAGATGGCGGATCACTTCCCGTCTCTGAAATAAGACAAGAAAGACCAAATCTTTTTTGGATTATGGAAAACGTGCAATAAAAGCTCAACAATATACATGTATTTATTTCTTTGTGTCGGCATAAGTGGGTTGTAATGGTCTGAAGGAGATGTGACCTTATGCGATGAATCGATACTGTCAAGCAGTATATCCCGATGAAAAGACAAGGAAAACATTTGTGCTTTGGAGGAAACATCTATTTAAAAGCCTCGTTTGTATTTTTTGCAGTGCGTTCACCCAACTAAACCAACGGCCGCTCTCATATCAGACGTAATATTTGTTTGCTTATGTTATTGTCCTCAATAAGTACAGCAGTGCTAAACAATTCGACTCTCAAATAGTGATTTATTTTTTTTATTTATTTGATCAAAGAGTATGTGTCGAATTGCCACTGAGCGTTATATTTAGGAACCAAAATATGGTGAGTATTAGCATGTGGTTGACACGGTTACACATCTTTCTGGTGGTTTTCCCAGACTCAACTCAACTTGGTTTTTTGCGGTCTGAAATCACGTGGCCATAGCTCCTTTGTTTCCGAGGAGAACGGTGGAAAGGCTAAAGAGAATAGCGATGTCAAAATAATAACAGGCTATGCATGGACACGTTGAAATAACGATATCGGAGGAACTCCTAACCGTAGACAAAATGTCAAACAAGTTACGATCCTCATTGTGGCTCAACAGACTACCGTAGCAACAGGATCGCGGAGATCATTTTAAAGTGGTAGGGATAAAAAAAAAATCTGGCCAGCACAAACAAACATTAAGGTCAGTGTTTCGCTATTTATCTTGCATTTGCGCGCCATTTGGAGCCTAGAAAATAAACCCAACAATAAAAGTGGTAGGGCTACAGCCCTACCAGCCCCCCGCCCTTCGCGGTCTTTGAGCAACAGTAAAGCTTTTCAAAGTCTCTCTTAAGAGTTTAGAGTCTTGTATTTATAACTCTGAAGCAGCTCTTGATTTTACAAGCATTTTAACAATTTTTAAGTTTACTTGTTACCTCCTTCTCATTAATCCTCTTTGCTTTCCAGTTAGAGTGTGAACCCTCATCCTTGATAAATCGTTTGAAAATGATCTGCATGAAAAGAAAAATAATGTTTGAGAGTTCTTAGTCCAATGAAATAGATTGTAATAGTGTTTGAATGTCAGACGTACAGATGCGATTTCTAATCACATGATCGTTTAGACCAATATCGTGGACACATTATATTGTAATGTCATATTCGGCAAATGCAAACATCACTATAGAAGACACAGTGGCCTCGGCAATGGTTAGTAATACGGATAGCAAGGCCTGTATTCGAGCGTTGTTTGGGTAGACAGCCAACAGTGCCCTCCGAAATTTGGACGTTGAGTGGGACATTGTAGGGTCGGAAAATCTGACAAAATCTGGGGAGGGGTTGCTTGTGATGGACTATCATCCCAGTAAGGGGATCAGAAATGCTAGTTTCTAGCATTGCGCCAGAGAAACCGGCGATAATTCCCGGGGGGTACTCCCTATAATGGCCTATACAGGGAGGCTCCGCCCGAAAGGGGTACTTTTTTCAGGCTTTAGGTATATTAAAGGGTAAGGATTTTACAAGTTGAGGTATAGAAAAGGGTAGGGAAATCGATCATTTAGGTATTCAAAAGGGCCTTTAATTAAAATATTTCGCATAGACGCACTTATGGCATTTCTTCTGGTAATGCTTGATATTCTTCCGTAATGTTTTTCATTAACTTCGTTACAAGGGCCTAGAAAGGGGCTGCAGTGTTCTAAAGTAGGTATGTGAAAGAGGTACCTTTTCTCAATAAAAGGCATATAAAAGGGGTACCGTTTCTGCCAAAATGGCATATAAAAGGGTAAGGGGTTGGACCTCAGGGCGGACCCTCCCTGTATTGAACGTTGTTAAGTACCCCCGGGCAATAATTAGATCTAATATAATAAGCCAGGTTTGTTGACAGACTTAAAATCCTTCTTATAAATTTCCTCGACCAGTACTTTACTCACCAAGACTCTTTTTGAGCAGCAGGCTGTAACAAGACGCTTAATAAGCCACAGAAGTGGAAGTAGCAGGTACAGAAGATTAAATGGCGGCGGAAGAACGCCTTTCTTGTAAATCCAGCTTAACCACAGCCTCGTTCTGGTTAACTTCCATTCAGCATCCAAGTTTGCCTGTTGATTATATGAACAAAGATGTTACATTTACTATTGTCAGTTTCGACCTCTGCCAGGAGCGCAATGCAATTTAATTATATAAACAAACAGCGGTGATAAACATATTAAAAATGCATGTTTTTAATATGTTTATCGACGCTGTTTGTTTTATATTTTTAAGCAATTTAATTAACTGCTGTGAAACTCACTGCTACGATCTACAATGGAAATTAGCTGGAAGGACACTCACAAACTCGCGTGAACAATAAACGAGCTCTTCTCTCAGGACATCTTGGAAAACGTTAAGCTACGTTAGGCCAGCTGATGAAATAACCATCCAGAAAAATTGGAAACTCGAAAGTGTTACAAAATGTGAACAAGTGCCAGAAAGAAAAAGTGTACCATGAGTCAGTAAAGTCACTGATTTCGAACATGCTGTTATTACTATATTGGTTGTAAAAGCCAACTGCTGAAGATAGTTAACGCGCCCATGTCGCCAGCATAAAATGCCGCAAATAGTCCAGGTAAATCACATTGGTGAAAATCCACTGCAGCTAAAACTGGATGGAGCGCGGAGTGAAATTAAATAGTAAGAGGCACTTATATAGCTTCGTTCGTTTTTTTTGGTTTGATTGTTTGCTTGTTTGTTTGATTGTTAGCGACACAAATCATGATTGTTGCTGAAGCAAGTATAAGAATTGCTGAAGCATTATAAGCATTGCGATCTGTCATGACTGTGATGATGTTTCGATATCTGATCTTGATTAGCATAGTTTTTTTATTCTATTTCTCCGATTTCTCTTTAGTTTCACTTTTGATCGAGAAGACATATCAAACTCGCTAGAAATTTGCTTGTTGACCCCATTTCCAAACGTGTCGAAGATCGTCAGAAATTCTCCCCGGAGCGTCGTATTTTAAGCTCTCTTCTCGGAGTTTGGAAATGTACTCAAACAGGGTCAGACTATTTTATGTTTGATATCTTATATCATCTGACAGCGGAAAGGGCGATGATTTAGCAGAGACATGAGTTGAAAAATTGTGAAATCAGCTCAATATGTACCGTTATCTGAACGTAAGAATCGTTGAGTATTGCAATCAGCATGTTAAGAGCCACCAGAACTGCGACGATGTTGAACGCGCCAAATAAGACCAAAGCAGTTTTCCATATAACATCATATTCACTCCCAAGCTGGAAACTGCCAGGGTCTACCTGACCAAACAGCGACCAAAATATCGTACTCACGCTGCCTGACATGCTGCAAATAGAAGAAGGCCACGTGGTTAGTTTCCTCGTCTTGGGATCGAGCAGTCCGGGTTCGAGTCCTGGCCGGGGGCGATGATTCTATTGTGTTCTTGAGCAAGACACTTCTGGTGAGTAAATGGGTACCGACGAATTTAATGATGGGGATCGATGGACTAGCATCCCATCAAGGGGGAGTAAAAATACTCCTAGTCGCTTCATGCTAAAAAGAAACTGGGACTGGTGCGACACTCAAATGCAGACTTTACCTTTTTACCAGTTTGAAAAATGACAGCCGTATTTTGCATTTTACTTTCGGGTTTTTATTTCTCCACTTGACTAATTGCCGATGATAATTCTTTGACTGCATGTGAGAAAGATATAAATGTATTGCTTTAGAGGATAAACTCAGATTTGCCAGCTATTCAATTAATTTATGAATGGTTAAGCTCAAAAATATCAACCCTGAATTAATTTAAGGGAGACAAAATACCTGCTTTTTCAACCGCGACAATAACATCAATTTTAATCCATATCCCCTTCTAAAACGTGCGCATGCAGATCAGTACCTAGAAAAATGGCATGCTCACACTTGATTACTTTTTGCCGTGTTCTATTTGAGGCGAGACAAACGTCTTATCACTGTCCTGATTGTAGGTGTTCATAGTGGGAACCCTTGTTGAAACTGGGCGCTTATCATAGAGACGACACTGAAGGGGAGTCCTTATCACAAGGAGGACGTTTAATAAAACTACTACACTGATGTGATCGGACCACTTCTCGTAAGCAACCACCTTCCCTCAGCTACCAGTTTTCCAAAATAACAAAAGTTTTCAAGTCAATCGCTATATTTGGAACTTCTTGTAAGCGACCTCGACCGCTTTCAGAGCTAAAATTTTGAAATTTTGTTTTGTTTTTAACCTCCCGTAACGGCAACCACTTTACAAATAATAGAACAGAAATTGGATAACAAAGTGTTGTAACATTATCGCATTCCTGGGTAGTACAAGAGACGGAAATTTATCAATGGGAGGTACCGGATTTTTTTTTCAAAATCGACTTTCACATTAATAAAACATTTAAAACATGGATAAGTCTTTTAATTCAACTTCTGCAAATGAGGCAAAATTTTGCTCTAAGATGGTCCAAGCTCTCATAAGCGACCGCCTGGGCTTGACATTAGGGAGCTAAAGCAACCACGACGAAGAGACGACGACGACGTTAAGTATGCGCGGAGGGACTGGGATGAGAACGTCGTTTTCGTCGGCGAAATGAAACTTAAGCAGGGAGGATGCTCAAGGACGACGACTGAAGAACTTCGTTCAGATTCGCTCCGTATCTAGCGTGAACATCGCTTATTTATCTCAGTCATGGTCAGAGTTTTATTGGCGATAAGGAACATTAGAGCCAAAAACAAAATCCAGGCTTTTCTTTTCCTTAAAAACGAAGCTAACCCAGAATTTGACTTTGATGAAAACGCCGAGTACTGAGTGTCTCGCCGAATTACAAAATACATGGTTGAAAAATTTGCAAAGCTGGTTCCCTTATTCAACATGGTTTATACAAATATTTTGATCGACTAGAATACTGAGGTCATCTTGGACTTCTGCATCAGTGCTGTTAAATTAGAACCGTAGTTGCACCATCTCAGCACATTACCATACCATGCTTATTATTTTCGTGTCGGCCAAATGTAGCGAGGCGGGCGTAGTGCTACAAACAAATCAACTATTCCACTTTTGATCTGTCCATACATTTGGTTGTATTAAAACTGCAAAAGTCTGTGGGGAAATTTACAGCTCGCTTGAGATCGACAGCAAGTTACTCGATATTTGACAAACTTTCAGACTGCGACGGCGGAGTCACGAAATAAATCTATTGAATTAAGTCACCGCAAACATTACAAAAATAATAAATTTTACGAACACTGTTTTTCATTGGAAATTTTGGAGCTTTCACCCACATAATTCAAACCTATTTTTCAACTTGTTTGCCTGATATTTTTTTCGTTTCAGGTTGATGTACTTTCCATTTTTTCCAGCTGTACGGCTATTAAATATTTTGGAAATAGATTCACAGAACATAAGAGTAAACACACCATTGCAGAATACTAAAATCTTTCGCTGCTCTTGAGAAAGCCTTCTAGCGAACTGAATCCAGTACTAAGTGCAAGATTTTAAAATGGTTTCTCCGGCAGTTTCATAAAAATAGAATCACGTTTTAGTGTAATAAAACGGTCTACAAAGGTATATGATACGGCAATATGTTCTTTTTTGAAGAAAAATAATAAACAGTAAGCTTTAGCTTTCATTTATACTTAAATAAAGTTCAGCTGCTTGGGTCCGCTTGCACGGTGGTTTTTCTGGCTGACTTGATGTGATAGCTGTCACTTCTGTGTGAGGGACGAAAAGTGTTTAAGTCAATTTTGTAGTCAACAAATCGAACAGAGGATTTCAAAACAACCACACAAAAGAATAAAAACTCCAACTACTTGAATGCTATGCCGAACGATAGTAAATTCGTTCCTTTCAGGCAGTTATAACTCTTCAAGTTCAGCTCAGTTCACGACGACGTGAAACTACTCCTTTTGACGTCGTCGACGAGAGGACGACGACGAAATTCTTAGGTGGCGCTTGCGCACTGACTTTCACTTACTTCCGGTCGTCGTCCACCCTGTCGTCGTCGTGGTTGCTTAAGCTCCCTAATTTGGGTGATCGGCCCGGGTGGTCGCTTGCGGGACTGTAGCTATACTCACGAGTCTAGATGAAGAGGATCTGTTTGATTTGATCCCGACAGGAAAAACTGCCTGGCCTTCTCATATTGCAAGTACAGCTTAGTAAAACTGACAACAAACGCCAGGAAGACGAATATAAAATAGAAGAAAAACTTCATTACGTCAAATAACATCTGCATGAATGCATGTAGAAGTGGACCAATGGTGGAGTTGGCCTGAATGTACGACAAGTTTTGGGTAAATGCCAGTAGAATTGCCAGGGCTAAAAGACAATCGGAAAACAACACCATCGTGTACGAGCCATGTGAAGCATGGTTCTTCCACGTTAAAGAGTCCAGTTTTGCTATCATCCCAGCTCTACCAGTCCACCAAAACGCGTAATGGAGAAGAAATAGCATGACTGTGGCTAGAGCCAGATAGTTCCAGTAGTCAGTAAAGAAGCGAACTCTTCCTTTGTGGTAAACCTGTTTAACTAAATCCACTAAATGGCCGAGTACGAATACGAGGATTAACCAATCTGAAAAAAGAAAGAAATACACATTACAAACATCTTAAACTGAATATCATAAGCCTCAAAATATTCCCTTCCAGGAACCTGACACCGGGAAAAGGATTTTTGTCAATTTCACATCATAATAAATTTTCTGTTGATTTGCAGCTCCCAGAACTGCTGACAATTATAATAACGCCTTGACTGAACCAAGAAAAGAAAGAAATTAACTGTCCGCATTTGAGACTTTCCCGAACCCGCGAAGCTTACTCCGTTACCGATAATTACTTGACCCAACCGAACATCATGGTCGAGGATAACCTAAAGTCAAGGGAAACTTCAGCGATGACATATCATTTTGAAGCTTTTTAGAGACTTTTCGCTACTCACTACAACGATAATACGGACCCACTCTCAAATTTCCTTATCTCTGAAAAAGGTCAAAAAGAAACGTAGAGAATCGAAAGTTATCACCTCATCTCTTATAAGAATAGAAATTAAATTACTCGAATTTGGTTTCAGTCTACACTTGAAAGAGAATTGACGCCCATTTGTTTTTTATTGTCAGATGAAAGTAATATTTTGATTCGCTATCAATTTCGCTAAAACAGTTATTCGCCTCAGTGTCGCTTCGTGGTTGGATAAATATCCATCATTATCTACCTCCACTTCAGTGAATAATTGTTAGATGATTAAGTACATTTTTCCGAGTCCCTTTACTCACCAGTTATGGAATACTGCAGAAAAATACTCTGAAAAGCGAACGAAGACAAAAACAACAGAAAAAGAAATGTTTGAAAGGAACCACAATTGATGAGGAATTTCACACAGGGAGAGTGTAGCATTCTTCCGACTTCATGATTGGGAAGAAAGTTGTCGAAAACAAGCCAAAATACGAGGAAAAAAGGAAACAGACTAAATGCCAATAATATCAAGGCGAACTGCTTCCAGGAACTTTTCTCTAGGAAAGGGACATCTCTGTAGATCTCTGAATTCAACAGAAGCTGGCTGAAAGGATGACTGACAAACTGAAAATTCAAAATAGTAAACGTTTTTATTAGTTTAGTCGATCTTCAAGGCTGTAGACTGCTTGCTGTCGGTTTTGTTCTCCAAGGGACACTTCAGTAGAGGGTGTTCATGTTCATAATCAGAACCATTGCGGAAGCAAAAGCGCAGCCTGGCCGAGTGGGGAATAAGGCATGTCTCGTCCCATTCCCCTTGGCGTCTCACTCTCATAATCCCTGCTAAATTTCGAGAGAAAAACAGACTGCCAGCAGTCTATACAAGCTGCCCAAGATGACTCTTAATTCTTTGCTATCGTACAGGAATATATTTAAGCATGAACCTTCGCTTTCATTTTGCTAAAACGCAAAGAATACCAGCCGCTTGGATGTGGACAGAAGGCAATGGACGTCCTTAGTGATTGGCGATGCATTCACTATTCAGGTACCGTGGTAATATACCTTTTTTTCAGCTTGGGTGGTTTGTTGTACCATCTCAGACCATATGAAGATATTCTTGAGAATTCTAGGATTCAGACAAATTTTCAAATAGTGGCGTGTATAAGAATGAATAATTTTTAGAAGGATGACAGGAAAATTTCCCTTGATCTGTACCAAGAAAACAAACTACCCAACCTAAAAAAGGTCTATTGAATCAATACACCGCAGTCGCAGTGATTTATTTACGCATTTGTTATAATAATAGAGTGTGCTAATACCCAGGCTCGATAGTGTGGTAATATAGAAACAAGACACCATCACCCCGATCATCCTCTAATGGTGGAAAAATGCAATAGCAGAAGTATTTTTTATGGAGCTTCAGTTTCGTGGAACTGTTTATTGAAACACCCAACGGGTGATCACATAGGTAGGTTACGAAAGGAGGCTATTTTTATCTGTCAGCTGAATGAGCACTAAATGATCATCTGCCTTTTCGCGTTATGCCGGGTCGTTAAGCGTTATAGTGCTTAATTATATTTTAAGAGAAAAAAGAGCAAATCAAACCTTTTCATTTCTCGTGACGATAGCAAACTCCAGGATATTTAAAAGCCCTCCGCCTGTATTAGGTAACATAACTTCGTTTTTCATCTCCATGACGCATCTTATCTCATTCATCGACCGACATTCGTTCAGCACCGCCACTGCAAACTCTTTGCATCCATCGCTTAGCTCCAAATACTCTTTTCTGAATTCATACTCTTGCCCTGCCAATTCACACAACTCTTTGTTGAGGACACACGCCTGATAAACGGGATCGGGACCGTTAAGTGAGTTTTGTAGAAAAGAGGCGGTTATATACGCAGGACTAGCAAGAGCTCGATATCTGTTTAAACGAAACACAGCTGGTCCTAGTTTTTCACCTTCAACTCCGTGAGATCGTTGAGAATTATCCGTAGGTAAGTCGGAAATGGAGAACCCACGCTCCAGCAGAAGCTTGACAATTTGGAAATTATGCAAACATGCGGCAAGAATCAGAGGAGTGATGTACCGTTCGCGTTTGGAAGTTCCCTGTAAAGTATCTGGTTGTACTGATGGGGGCTCGTGAAACCTGAGCAAAATTTCCACACATTTTACGTCACTTTCACGTACTGCGTGCAACAATGCGAGTTCCAAGTCGGCTCCACCGCTCAGTAAGGATTTGATAATGTCGTTCCGAATTGCCACGAGTTCCAAATCCGCCGCTACTTGCAATACAGTTTTACCGGAGTTGTTCACACAGTTAAGGTTGCATTTTGGCTGAGAGTAATTCAGAGCGTTCTTAACTTTCTCCAAATCTCCTTTCTTTATCGCTTCAAAAAGCTTTCGCTCTAACTTGTTTATATTTGGTGGAACACCATCTACCAGACCGTCAACTGTGAGTTCTTCCAGGAAAACGTCGGTCGCCTCCATTGAGTCTTATTACTTTGTCGATTGGTATTGCTCTTTCTTAATCGCTGTTTTAAGAAGTCAGACGTTGTGATTCGGTAAATTGCTGGGTGATACAAAAAACTGTACAAGTCTTTGACTTTATATGAGATCTGACAAGTGGAAAATAACACAGGGTTAATACCTTGGCTTTTTTTTAGTTCTTTGTTGTCTTCAAGTTTCAATTTTCCCCAAACTCATTAAAGTTGTTGATCGATTTTTTCAGTTAAAACTTATTCTGAATGTCCCATACTAACCGCTTTTGAAACAAATCTTAAAAAGATAGGTCGCACAGGCTCGCAAAAGAGATATGATAGGCCAATCTAATCCCATTTATGCTAATCATGTGCGTTATTTCATTTCTTCACGTTACATTTAGAGCTAGCTGGAAGCAAAGTTTTTTAAAATAAAAAAAAACTTTACAATATTTATGATAGGTAGAATGTCTCGGGCATATGGAACAATGTAATATATAATCTATGGCAAAATGACACCATTTTAAACGAAATCGACTCAAAAAGTTCCTTCGATCTTTGTTTTCTAGGTCATAATTTGCATCCTTGAGTAACGGTTGAGTGAAAGCTTTCAGCCACATCTTATTTTTTCTTCTGACCAATTTTTAATTGAATTTCTCTCCTATAAGAGAATAATCTGTACAAAAAAATATATAATAAAAAATATAGAGGATAATTAAACTGTGCACTATGCAATAAGAAATATAGACACCATGCTCATTAAAGAGGAAACGAGCATTTATTTCGCTGTCGAGCTCAGCTTGAAGGAAAAAGTCTCTCGATGGTGTGAATGTGTGGGCGCTAATTAGGCAAGAACTGTGCGCAGCAGGAATGCGCAAAGCAATTCCGAACAATCATCAATCGAAACAAAATTGGAATAGCTCTACTCGTTTGTATCTGTCCGTCCAAGAACGCACGTTTTATATTCAGATTTATGTTAAACTGAAATTTGGCTGAAATTTAGAATTTAAGAATTGGCTTGACCCATGCTTTGAGTGCATGTGATTATAGAGAGTTCAATCAAAACGCTGGAAATGCTATTGTCTGGATCCATATTTCTGACTCCGCGGGAAGCATGTCGAAAGGAAACATTCTCCTGACTCCAAATGACCTATGTTCATTTTGCTCAAAGTTTGCGGAGAAATTCGTCGAAAAGCGAAAAGAATATGTTCGCTAATCAGTGGTCTACAGGCAATCAGTTACGCGGTCATATTTTCGACAATATTGCGTAGAATGTTTGTCGCACTGCTGATTGCCAAAACTTCAAACAACTCTGGGAGTCCATAAATTTTGTCATCTTTTCGAATTATGCTTCTGAAGGACTCATTTTTTACTTTTATCTGAATCGAAAGACGGAAACTAATATTGGCGGGCAGCGTACAGCTGACACCACCTATTTACATATGAGTTCTGACTGATCACATGTGCAACTTCGCCGGCTATGTTAAAACACATGATTGCGGGATTGGAAGGTTTTCGATAGCCTTTCTACAAATTGCTAGTTGGCTTCAAGCAGAAAAATTTGAAAATAGCGTTTTAAATCTTGAACAAATTCTACTTGAAACTTCTTTAATGGTACTCACAGGCTGACGTTGTTTTTCTCGGTTCGACAAAGTCAGCCCATCATTTTCGTCCTTACTGTGCCGTTGACGATTATTACCAGTAACGATAATTCCATCCCTTTGGTTAACAATACTCCTTTACCCACTGGGAGTGTAGAGCAAAACGTTTCAAACGGTCAGTGCACTGAATAGGCAACGCATCATTCGACGCATAATTAGCGGTTTCGATGGAGAAGACTTGTAGGATTTACCTCCTGAGGTTCTCAATTGGCGAATGCTTTCCTCCGATCAAGGGAAGCAATGATTCAGAGAGCACCTATCAAACTTGCTCTAAATGGAATCTTGAGGCGATCGGAGCTTTTGAGGCCAATTTACGGTTGTTTTTCTTTTCCTTCAGTCGTTCAGTCGTTCTGTGTACATGTAGACCAAACGCAATGAGGTCTGTACACACGACCGAGGTCAAGGTTCTTTCATACAGACCGACTAAGCTAAGTTAATAAGATGTTTATTTTTATTTTATTTATGGCAAACAAGAACAATTTAATTTGTTTCATGTAATCGATTTCTACTAACTGACAATTTTGCCCGCAAACAGCATGAGCGGAATCTACATTCATCACGACTTTTTGGCACTTCCATAAATAATTAACAATTATTGGGCAAAGTTCAGCAAAACTGATTTGTCAGTGGAGAGCAGATCAATGATTTGCCGAAGTCGAAGGCTGGGGTAAATAATTTATCTGAGACACTGACAAACCGCGATATTTTACGATAACCGAGGTCAATCAGTAATTGTTCTATCATTCGATCACCAAGTCTGTTTTCAAGTCACTTTTTGGCAGCTCAGGGAAGCGATCTGCGATTTTACGCATGAGCAGAATAACATTTGCAACAAAACACGTTTAGACGCTACTACGCATAAGCAGACCATTGTTTGAAGGCAATTATTTGCAGGTCACGTGGTGGGCTTTCTGCCAATGGAAAGGAAGAAAAAATGCATCGAATGATAAATATTGTTAGAAGAATATAGTCAATGATTTTGCATTTTAGTTTGTACTTTTTCACTACAAGTGTACTAGCCTCGGATAAGCGCTTCGTCTCGAAAGTCGATCTAAAATAACGAAATTCTCCGCATGTTCTCTTGCAAAAGAGGCGTAAAATCGAACAACGCAAAGGAGTCTGGGAAGACCTTCATTCCTCCTCTTCTGCACAACATTACCTGTCTAGATGTCGGTCTAATTAGGAAAATCTTGACCGTTTTCAATATCGATCTCAGCCAATTAAATTCGTAAATTTGGTAGCTCCAAGAGACCATTCTCTTGGTAGTTCCCAGTCCTTGCGAGACAGAGCCATATATTAACATGGGAATAGGGCCTACAAGAACTGGAAAATCTGTGATCTTACAGCTGTTTACTGGTAAAAATGTACGAAGGCCTATTGAAATCGAATTGACCGTTAACTTGACCTATTGAAATCGAATTGACCGTTAACTGGAACAAAATAATAACATAACAAAGTAAGCTTGGTCTTGGAAGGCCTGGGTATTTCAGCCGTGAAGTAAAATCATCATGGAGAAACGTTCGAGAAAATTTCAAGAGACAAGTATCGAGTAAAAACTAGTCATTGCCGGTTATGCGCCCGGGTTCCGTGGAGGCAATGTGTCCTGAGCAGTTTAGCTTCCTCGGACCTGCTCTGGGAATTATGACTGCATTGCATTTTAGCTATGCAGGCGTATTTTGGCGAGCGAGAGCACTTTTATCAAGCGAGTGGCATCTTGGATTCATAATCGGAAGAGGCTTGGGGAAAGGTGAAAAGGCGTACTAAGGAGTGAGCAACCTGGTTCCCAGGGTCTCTCATCTTACTGCCCTCTGGGGTGAAAGACCCTTGGAACGAGGTTGAGTGGTGAGAGACGCTAGGAGTGAGGTACTATTCTAAGCCAATATGGGGACGAATTTACTCCATCGATCTCGGGCTACCGATTTGATACCGATAACTCGAGAACACACTGGCTTTGGTTCGGTCAACTCTCTCCAATCTCAATGAGGATAACATAAGCTAACGGTACATATGAATGTTGTGCTGCGTAGCACTGTGAACACAAATGATGTAACAGAGAATCAACTCTGAAGTGTAAATTTTAGTGCTAATTTAACCCATGAATAACCCACTGGGCGTTAGCCCTAGTAAAGGGAATCAGGGTACCACACGAGGTAAAGAAAAAATCTTTTGACCTCGATGGGAATCGAACCCACGACCTCCGGATTAGATCTACTGTTACTCTGCCGACTGAGCTACGAGGTCGGACAGAGAAAGTCGGGGTCGTTCTAGATGGTGAATCGCGGCGAAGAGAAAGTAAGGGTTACATCATTTGTGTTCATAGTGCTACGCGGCACAACATTGATATGTACCCTTACTTTCTCTTCATCGCGATTCACCATCTAAATCGACCCCGACTTTCTCTGTCCGACCTCG
>CM042748.1:29381668-29418919 GCA_022496165.2 Catalaphyllia jardinei
ATCGAACCCACGACCTCCGGATTAGATCTACCGTTACTCTGCCGACTGAGCTACGAGGTCGGACAGAGAAAGTCGGGGTCGTGGGTTCGATTCCCACCGAGGTCAAAAGATTTTTTCTTTACCTCGTGTGGTTCCCTGATTCCCTTTACTAGGGCTAACGCCCAGTGGGTTATTCATGGGTTAAATTAGCACTGTTGCATCATTAACATAAGCTAAGTCATGATTGTTGATCGTGCTGTTATTTCCATATGAGAGATTCAACCCTTCATGGGTAGACTCCAAAATAGCCTTTTGACCCATTCTCCTCAAACTCGGCCGTCAATTCGATAAATTACAAACAAAATAGCGGCGTTTTTGGTTTGCCTCCGGCCGGCTGGGATTCTTAACAGTGTTATGTTCAATTTGAATTATTTGTTTCAGTTGTTTGCTCGGCCCTACTAGCACTTGTGCTATAAACACTGCCGAGGGTTATTTATTTTTTATGTTTTTGGTGTTACTTTCCAGACTTTGTCGAGGCACAAAAACTCCAGGATTTTAACGAACAAAATTAAGTATTTCGATCAACAATAAGATCATATTCTTTCAATGGTCAAAAGCACATCATATGCTCTGGTCAAATGGACTTTGGCTTTATGTAACTCTTACTAAACGAGTTTGTTTGCCCTATTGCGTCTCTTCACTCCCTAACTGTGAGTTATCTCGGTCAGTCTCAGTCAGTAGGATCTCCTTCATGCAGATAATTATTTTGTGGTCAGCATCAGAAACTGATTATTTCGCTGGTATATCCGCGTTTGGCGTTTTCTCGTTTAATTAAAGCTGTTTTTGTTGCCAAATTTTTGGTGATTTGATGGTAAGTTGTCAGCAAAATGCTGGAATTTTAGAGCTATGCGTCCTGTACTGTACAAATACACCTCGATTAGCCGCCATGTTGAAGGCTTCGGCGCCAAGTCTGACATGACAGCGCAAAACCGTCGACTTCCAAGGTGAAGATTTCATGAAAAAGTATAACATTTCCATTGCATAGGCAGCATAGCGCATAATACGATAAGCTAAACCAGTCGAATGCTTTGCTAGAGGAATCACCGAGTTCAGAAAACGATCGAAATAAACTAAAAAATATTGTTTTCATACGCAATTTCCTTTAGCCGGAATAGTAGAACGTGGCGCTAATTCTTGCATCAGTACGCCTTGACATGAAGCTGTGATGCCAATGTCCAAAACTCCCCTTCCTACTACACAGATCTTTTCATAGCCAAGGAACTGTATCTTTCATGGAATGGATTAATCTTCCTGCGAATTTATCCCCCAAAAATAAAAACAAATTATGTCAGTATTTGTTTAGTCCAGTGTGATTTCTATAATTTTCACTTTCAGTATATAAAATACCTTTTCCATCCCTCCGTTCTCCTTTGATCTGTCCTTTGCAGACGGCTTTTGTTAGAACCTATTATTTTGCGGTCACCCAAATAACCACCCCGTAGATATCAGAAAAAGCTTCATCCAAGAGCTTTGTCCTATATAAATAGATTTGCCTTGCGTGAGATTGCAAGGATACGTACTTGTGCAAACCGACAACACTCGCCTTGAATAGCTACATTCAATAGCTTTACCAATTGCCGTCTGGCAATGATATATATAATGTTTAAAATAAAGCCGTTGTGTACTGTCCACACTCTGGAGTTCTGTGAATTCTGTAAACATGGTAAAATGCCGCGCATGATGCAACCGCCACAACAAGCAAAGAACATATCTGGTTGAAAAGCAAATAAGCGATATTCTCGGAAGCTGCTAGTGCTAAGCGACCAATGTTTTACTGGTCTGTTCAACAATGAACAATCCTACCTTTGTCCGGCCTCAAATTTGAACTGCGTTTTTGCGGATGCAAGGATATCACGACATTGTCTACAACTACAATTGGACCTCGCTGGAACTTGATTCATAGTTTCCGAAACATTTCTGACCGTGAGTTATCTCGAGCCTCAACTGTTATCTTGAACTATTATTCTTTCGACTTGGCTGTCAATGTGATGCCGGTTAAAAAACCACATTCCTACATGTTAATATGGTGGCATTGACCACCAACCAATAATTAGCTGGGTGCTTTTATTTTCAAACTCCCTGAAGCCGTGGTACTTACATATCTTAAGTTTCATCTCTAATCCTGTGGGATCTACCCTGGATGCCACATTTTTTCCGCAGCGAAGCTGCATGCAATTGTGAGCGGCGAAGCTGCGATTGAGATTTTGGCGAGAGAGATCAGGATCTCGATCGGGATCTCACAATCGCAGCTTCACTACGAAAAAAATCCTTCTGGCGCCCAGGGTATGTGGGATCTTACACGACAGAAAAGTAAAAATTACAAATGAAAATTTGAAATTATGGTTCAAACCTCTGCTGCTGAGACGTGTGCGCCCCAAGAATTGCGTGTTAAATTAGGTTGTAATGCATTATTTCCCACTGGGACAATCAGACTTTATAACTGAAACCACTCGCTGTGAATATCACACCTCGCTTGAAGCGGGCCAGTTTACCCGAGGATATCTTTCCTTATTATAATTTTGGGTCTACCTCGGTGCAAGAACCTATTGTTAGAGTTAGGTCTACTATGTTGACTTCTTTGTTTTCTTTGTTTTACGTCATTTGTGAGTTTCACAGGTTCTTACACAGAGGTTTTGAGAGATAACATGCCGTAACATTTTTTTATCCGGACTCTGGTTTGTATTCCGTGTTCAGCATTTTTCAGATTCTTGTGAATAAACAGATGACTGGCGGCTCCCTCTACTCTGTTTTGAATTATTTGCTTTCTTTACTTATAATAGAGATATGTTTTCTATTCGGTCGTTCAGTAATACAAAAGCGAGGTTAAGGTGGATAGCTTCATACATTAGCTATATTTTTGTCTATGCTGACCCTCGACTGGGCGCCATTGTCTGTTGGGATGGGGTAAAGGTCTATTTTTTTTTACCTGAAGAACATTGACCAATGCGGTCAATTCCACTTATTTTTGTCTCCGTTGATCTTCACATTCAAAAGCGTGTTCTCCGGATCCTGACCTTTCACGAGTCATGTCAAAGGAATGAGCTTCAAAGTTGGCCTTATTACACATTAAATACGGTTGTCAGAACGAAATATTTGGTTTCCACAAACTGCACAATCATAAAGACAAAACCAAAACATGAACGTAAGAAAGTCACTCACAACATGGCGGGATGACTTTTATTCACGAATTAACCCCGGAGGGGGTGATTGTGAAGGGCCTGAAATTTTGCGCAAATTTCATGACGCAAATTACAACAGTACGCTAGATTCCCCACAAAGAGAAAGAGAAACTGCCATACGCAAGTTTAAGGCCAAAGGTTTGCATAAAAAATGTACTATACTTTTGGGCTGATTGCGAAGGTTTTTCATTTTAGAAACTATTTTTTCCGCGGAATCCATTTCCAAAAGGATGAAAGCTGAACACTTTGATCCGAGTTGATTCAAGAAACGGATGTTTAGACAAAAAGTTTTTTTCTATAGACATGAAGTCTTTGCAAAATGGTCATCAGACATGTCTAGCGCCGCATCCGCAGAGCCTACGAAAAAAGCCTTTCTGAAAATCGACGGGAAAAAGTGACGAGAAATGACACTTCTGATAATTGCGTATTCCAAGGAAAAGAAAAGGAAATTTCAAACAAATTGATTATTTCAAATAAGCACATCATGATAAGCAGTGAGCAATGAGTCGCATGAATATAGGAGAAATAGCTCATAATTGTCTAAGGAATAATGCGCTTTGAAATTACAAAATATTATCAGCTGTTTATAGCTCAAGATTATACCTCCCAGTCCTGGTGTTTGGACAAACGTGAAAGACCATCAGCCATTTATACTTTTGTAAACCGTTGTTTTACATGAAAATTGTATTCTAAGTTAGGCGAGAAACGAGCGAGAAAAGAACAAACTCGCGTATTATTGCACATGCATTTGATAATTTTTGAACAACTTACCCTGAGGTCACGAGAAAAGAGCCAAAAAAGACCAAGATCACGTATTGTAAATTTGATTATTTTTGTCAACTTACTCGCTATTCCAGAGAAACCGTCGGCGTTAAAGGAAATCGTTCCTTCTTCTTTTTCGAAGTCGAGATCACAACTCGTGGTTTGAAACTCGTGACTTGCCATCTCTTTTACAGTCAGTTTTAATTTCCAACCATGTGCGAAACCATATTTACATCAACTATAGAGATAAAAGCTTTGGCTAAGACTATCAGCGTCAAGTAATTACAAAAAGCCCCTGTTGATGGACTGTTATATTGATTAACAAGGGAGCTGCAAAGAATAGCGAGCCTGGAATCGAGTCTTGACGCAATGATGGCGCGGGCAAAGATAATTGTGAAGGAGTGATTTCCCTTTCTTCTCTCTAGAATAAAAGACCATTTTCTGGGTATTATGTCTCGACAAGAGTCTTGAATAAATTATAAAAACACCAATGAAGCCTTAGAAGAAATCGAAAAAGCTTCGGTTTCCCACAGCATTTCCAGTTCTCCAAAAGGTCGTCGTACTTTTAAGTGACATTAAATCTATAATAATGATCAAAATTGTATTCCTATAGCTCGACAACTGAAGAAAAGAAAATGTTCTTTTTTTGTTATTTAGAGATGAAAGCTAAATGGTCGTCATTTCATTCAATTTCTTCCTCTGCTATTAGAGCCAGAGCAATTTGCAAACTTTACTTTGATGATAACCATCTGCTCACTCTACCTCAGAATCCATTAAAAAGGATCATGAATACTTCTTTTCAATTAAGTCGCGTTTCTAAATTGCAAAATTCTTTACATTCGACAACATCGGAATTCAAATTGCTGGAGGCAGCGTTTTGGAGTGGTTAGCGCGCAGGACTTGAAATGTCGTAGGTCGCCGATTAAAGTACCGCTCTGATTGCTAAGCATGAGATGCCGTTCTCGGTAGACCCTGGTTTAACACCTCTGTCCTGCTTGTAAATAGCCAACTGGTCAGCCTTCAGCCAGTTAGGATTTTTAAACCTTGTTATGCTTGCCTAGCTTTAAAAGTATCCTGTCCAGGTTTCCTTTGGTCTCAACCTTTTATTTTACGAAACCTAACCGTATTAAAATTTAACTGCACCATTTACGTTTCTTTCTCAATGAGATTTCCGCCCTTAGCTCCCTAAAATTTCCGAGAGATTCTTCCTGATTAAAGCCCTTTCAGACATTGGACAGATTTCATGTGTTCGATTCTAAGGAGATGAGAGAAGAAGTTGGACACTTACCTCGCTCCCGCACAGGCGAACGCGCACTGTTTGTCGATCTTAAAAAGTCATAAATCGCCAAACAAATTCAGCTTAAAATTAATTATTCGCCGTAAAAACGTGTCTTGTCTTAATTTTTTTAAAAAACGCATTCGTCTGAGTGTATTTAATCTTGAGCTCCACAAAATAAGGTCACGACGTGAACCATTGAGACACAATTCATTCCAATTGTATCCAATCGATACAATTGCGGTTCATAGTTTGTCAAAATCCATTAAACTTAAACGTGGTTAAAAAATAATAATTACTTAAAACTTTGACTGCAAAGCTAACCTGGCTCGATTGGAGCAAGTTAATTTGACAAATAAACGAGCTGAAGTTATTCAAACTGATAATACGCCAGCGGCGTATTCGGCGCTTTCTAAGAATTTTGCTTTTTGCTTTTTACCCGTATGCTTCTCATTGTTATAGATTTTTAAAGATAAACAAAACGTTTTACTTTTTTTGTTAATCATAATTTTTAAAAGTAATAATCCAAAGCAAAAATTAATGCTTTTATGAAAACATTAACACTAATGGCTTGAATGTTTGAAATTAGTTGAATTTTTTAGTGCACTAATAAATTCTAGCACTGCAATCTGATTGGCTGAGCGATCGCATATTATCAGTCATTGTTTGCTCAAAGTGATCAACAAAATGGCGACAAGATTTTCTGCTTTTCCCCAAAGTTTTAAAGGATGATTTAGGAATATTACTGCTTAATTCAATCCTGAGATGAGAAGACCGAAAGGACATTCGACCCCACGACACTTAAAAAAAAAGGTCAAAATTGTTGACATGATGAGCACAAAGTAGTTTAGAACAGCCATGCCACGCCCATTGCAGCTACAACTCAGTCCGCAAGCTTGTTTCGCTGCTGAAAGCTACTTAAAACGTAGAGGAATATTGGAAACAAGAGCCATAATTAAGGACGGAGACCGTAAGCGCGCGCCATTTCTAGTATTGGGGCTGGCCCCATAATATGGGACAATTTTTCTATTTTTATAACAAATTGCGCCATCGCCTGCAGCACACGCGCGTACATTGCTGCGAGGATTTTCGCGGATGTCGCGCAGGGGAAATGGCATCCGAAATTCCAGAAATCGTTTATGCCTTAGGCCCACAACTCAACGCCTTTATGGCTGTTGGAATTTTGCTTAAGTATTTTCGCCGTAAGTTCTCCTAAGTGTGAGTGAAGACCGTGCCGAATTTAGGTAGGTCTCGCTGTATATCGCTGACCAAGTTGAGTTCCGCTGCTCCTTTTACAAGAACTTCACAAAGTCCAATCTAAATGTCACATACGAAAAAGATTAACAGCTTTTCCATAACACAGAAAAAAATGCTAGTTGATATGTTTGGAGTAGCAGCGTTTAGGCTCAGTAAGTGATAATAGGTTTATGTCTGTAGATGCTGCTTAGTTTTGAGCAAAAATAAGACAAACAGCAGTGATAAACATGTCGAACTTGTACATTTTGATTCTGACTTGACGTTTCGTTTGTACTCTACATTTTCAAAAGTAACCGTTGAAATTTAAAACAGCTATTTATATATAATACTCAAAGGTGAGGGGACTGGAACCTATATTAAGCAAATATTTAACAGTAAACTATAAAACTAGAACAGATAAATAAAGAATCAGCTTTTCACTTCCGACGGTTGACATTGAAAGCTGGCTCAAGTTTTTGAATAAATAAGGTCACTTTTATTTTACAATAATAGTCTGTGTTGCCCTTCGCTAAAATATCAAAATGATCCCACTTGATGCTATGTCCAATGGCCTTGACGTGGTCAGCAATGGCTGAATTATTGTCATTTTTAGCGAGGGCCTTAAAATGTTCGGGTTTTCCATCGTGAAGCCACGTAGCGTGGGCGTTGGGAGACGAGCTCGTCTCCAACACTCACGCTACTAGCGGCTCGCGGCATCGCCGCTCCCACATCGCGCTCACAGTCACGTTCGCACGCTTACTTCTTTCGCGTTCTTTCCCACGGATTTTCGACGAAAAGAGAGACTGTTCGCAGTCTAAATGTTTACAAATCTGATATCGATTCAGGTCAAATGATAGTATAGGTTCCTAACTAGATCAAATGTGCTAAAATTTTTAAGCCCGTCGTTTGTAACCCGTGTCAGTGTTCTCCATTCTTAACCATCCTTGTTTCTTTCAGTTACGGTATATTATTTTCTCTTTGGTGTTTGGTTTTTATCAACTCCTATTTCCGGATCTCCTTCAATTTAAGGCTAAATTTTTACGTGGCCAAAATAACTCAGATTTCTGGGACTGAGCTCCGTTGACATTTCTGACTGAATCGTTTATAAAAAAAAAAGGCGTGGGTGAAAGAGGCAGAGGTTCTTTTCGCTGAGATTATAACCTCAAGCGACATCAACACCTCGGGGGCGTCAGCCATTCATTCGAGCTGCGATTCTTTTTATTTCCACATCACATCGATCCAGCAAGTGTTGAACGGTTGGATTTAAACACTTTAGCACTAGCTATTGTTAGGAAACCCGCAAGTTGATTGCCTATCGAAGCAAGGTTTTCTATTTCAGAGCTATGCATTTACGCAGGTGAAAAGAAACTAGCAAACGTTATTTTTAATGAGGGCTTAAAGATAATCTGGGGGAAAAAATAGACAATCCTTTCACTGATAGCACGATAGTTTAACAGAAAAGACTGACGTAAGCGCCACAAATAGACATACAGTTGAATCTAAAAGCAATGTCATTCGGATAAATTTCACTTGACTCTTAAATCCTCCTTAGCGTTCAATAGCTGCAACGTTTGTAACACAGTTCGGTTGCAGAAAAGAAGACATGCGGAGAAAGTATAATGCATTCAAGTAATATCTCTGCATTATAATTGTAGTGCTCGGTTAAGTCTAATCTAGGCTTTAGGGGATTTTCAACATATCTCAAATATTGGATGTATATCCACGAGACAGCAGAAAAACAAATGTCGCGCCAGTTTGTATCACCGCTTTCTTGAGAGAGCACGTTTACAATAAAACAAATATCAATAAAAGTTATTCTTTGCAATTGTCCGCATCTATTTACCAGTTCAGAATGTTTTCCCAGACCCAGTTTGTACTTACGGATGTTTCTCATTTCTGCGAGCAAAGGCCTCAAAAAGGTTGTCAGAGATCCTTGTAGTGCAAATGGCTAACACGTAAATAGAAATCGAATATCATTATATTACAACACAAGATGTTCCAACTCCCATATCTTGTTGTGTTAATCTATTTTTTTGTTGTGCCCAATGTAATCTAAAAAAGTGTTCAGAGCCTATTTCGCACCCTTCTCAGAGATGCCGCAGTCAGGCCAGTGATAAATTCGTTCTGGAGAGATTGATGTTTTTCATTTTCTTCTCTAAGGAGGGACAATTCCAACACGACATGTTGGAATTTTCTTAATTCCGCCGGTATTCAAGCGTCGATCCAAGGACTACGGCACTCGTTGTCTGACCAAAAATATTTCTCACGTGCGAATTGGTACAAATTTTAACTCTAGGTGGGGAAAAAAATAACAATAGTTTTCATTTGCACATTGTTTTCCGACTCTGGCAACCAAAGACAATGAAAGTTGTACTTGATTTAAAGTACAATTAGCTCGGTAAAATCGACTAAAATATACTGCAAAACTATGATTGTGGAAAACCGAGTTTGCTCTCAGCATGCACACAGTGAAATGCGCAGTTCAGACTCTACTAAGCCACTTTGGCGACGCACTTCGACGAGTGCGAAAAACCCAGGTTGAACCTCGGCAAAACTATTGCAGTGTCACTTTCGTGACACTTAATACTTCGAATGTTATAAAATATCCGACTCACCACATTTTATGGAATGAGAACTGAGTTCCACGATGTACCACTCGCAGTTCCTCTGACTCAACCGCAGCCCAGGAGGTGCGTTTCGACGGCTGCATTGAATTACTATGGAAGGAATGTAAGCTTAGCTTTTTGTTATTGAAGGTAATTTTCAATGATTGGGTCCGAAGGGATAACATGACGGCTCCATATCCAACACATGAGTGTGTGAAATGACAGACTAATATCCACGAAAACTAAACGAGACAAAATAATCCGGGATCACTGGTGTTGGGTTCTGAATTCCTATGAACTGGATTGCAAGATTCACTTCTAAAAGGATTCCAGGATATCTATGCTTGTTTTATTCCTTGTTTCGCCGTATAGACCGTGTAGTTATTTTTTATTGAATTCCAGGAGCCGCGAAGGAAAAAATTGGAAATAGAACACGATATTGCTATGCTCCATGTGCGGCAATATAGCCAGATGATCTAGATACATCTAAATAGCCGCAATACAAATACACAATGGCATTTATCCTATTGGTTTCGACAATAAAGGGATCCTTGATAGATTAAAGAAGATAGCAGTTTTTAGAAGTGGAATTTTATTTTCGATACCATCTAGCATAATATTGTAGAACTAAATAGAACAAAGTAGATAGAAGCAGAAATGTTCTCTTCGTTGTTCAGTTGTTGTTTTACCTGCTAGCATTATACCAAGAGGTATACGCCAAAATTGCAATATTACCACATGATGATCTTTTTAATTGTTTTGTATTGGTATAGTATGAGTGTAAATTATCTAGTGAAAGGTATATCTGTCAGAGCTATCGCACAGAGGACGCCACTGATCTGCTAAACACTTTGTCAACTTACACACCTGATAAACGCTGGTGAACATAATACATCAGCAGCAAATATTAATATCTTTCTAAATTCATTTAAGCTGTATTGACAACAGATTAGCACAGAGGAGTTAGGTTTCTTAAAAGCGATCATCCAGGAATCTTTTCTTGGCCGTTTTTCTTAAATTGGTGATTCAAGATTGACCAAGAATGTATGATAGAAGGGGTTTGCCCCATGAAGCATATACATAGGCACTCAAGAATAAACGACATAAACGTTTGCACGAGGTAAATCTGGTTTCACAGAAAATTGTCTTATGGCCGGATATTTTAACTGACAAACATACCGACCAGGTAATATTTTATCCCGCTTATGACCTCCCAGGATAGGGTTTTGAGTTCCAATTTAAATAAATTTATCGATAAAACTCGAATCCGTGCGCGTGAACGCCAGAAACGTTTTGGGAATGTTTATCTTGTTACAACCAATCAGCGACAAGATACCACTAAAAGAAAAATTCGCTTACTGAAAGAAATACTTCTTCCCTGTTGCTCCAACATCACTGTCGCAATTCTTATTCAGAGATCCGTATGATTTCAAACTTTGTCAAAAAAAGATTGCCAGTCGATTGTATTTGGAAATGCAGCTTGACTTCCGAGCAACGAAAGAATCTTCAGAGTCGTTGAAAAAAGGGGATAAAATTGAGACAAAACAGACTAAAAAGAAAGATGAAAGTGGTCCAAAATAGAACGTACAAGTATTCAGTTATCACTGATATCAAATATAAAATGACTAAATCAATTCACGTGAAGGTCGGTTTTAGAAAGCCGCAAGAATTCTTACATGACTCTGTTGTCATCATGCATGGTAGTTAGGCTTGCGTTTCATATGATTTTGATGTGTTCCACCAGCTGTTTACCATCAAAACACAGGCTTAACTCGCAAAATATTAGCCACTATCACATTGTATCAGGTAAAATTAAGGTCTATTTTTGTACTAACGTCATTTAGGAAAGTAAACATTACGAAATTTTAGGAGAATTGAACTTGTAAACAGTTTGTGGATGAGCTTGGCTACATCAGAAATCTAGCCCAGCCCTTTATTACCATTATGCTATGCATTAAGGGACTGATGAAAATTTAACAAAATACATTTTTTGGGGGAGGAGGGAGGGGGACGATAACAGCGTAGACATCGGTGACCTCAACAATTGTTATTAATTATGAGCCAACCACAAAACTATTAGCTGCTGAATAGTGTGTGTGTGTGTGTGTTTGCTTCTGTAGTCTAGAAATTGAAACAACAAAAACACTGTATGCAAACACTTATCAGCTTCCCTACAACAAGAATCGTTCAAGGGCTATCACTGGCGAAAGAAATTTTCACTTATCCCCTCCGCTCCTTGTCCGACCTGGAAACGACTACCATGTAGAGATAAAAAAAATCTTTATAGTGGACAGGCACTTAGCTTAGCACTAAGCATTAGCTAGTTTAAAGGCATGCCACTGAAACAAAGGAAACAAATATTTCAAATAAACGTAACATAGTTAAAAATCCCAACTGGCAGGAGGCAGACCAGTTGGCAACAACACAGAGGCTGAGGGTAGAACACTCATTATTATTATTATTATCATCATCATCATCATCATCATCATCATCATCATCATCATCATTATTAAATTTATTATTATTATTATTATTATTATTATTATTATTATTATTAACAAAATGCATTTTAATCTATCCTCTAGAATCAATGTTGATTCTAGAGGATAGATTGAAATTTCGTGCAAGGAACACAATTTCTAAGAATAATGTACTATAGCACTGTATTTTTAGTTTTACGGTCAAGTCTGTCACAACAGAAAAAAGAATGATCTTGAAGTAAGTCATTTAGAAATTATCTTACACACTACTATTATTATTATTATTATTATGGACGTATTTTCTGAGAACACTGCCGGATATCGAGAGCCTACTGCAGCCTTTGGAGCGTGCAATCTCGGATGTGCTTATATCATCGCTCATAGGACGTAACTGCTCTGAGACAGAGCGCGATATAATAGCATTACCGGTGCGTATGGGAGGTCTTGGGCTCATAAATTCATCTGTTAGTGCGGATGTGGAATATCAAGTGTCTATTAGGGTACGCGCTACACTTGTAAGCAAAATAGAGGCACAATCCCATGAAACCCCAGAAGAAGCCGAGGTACAACGACTGGTGTACGCCACCCGGAAAGAAAAGGATGGTGGGCTGAAAGAAGAGCTTGAGGAAGTGAAGGCCATGTTGCCAGACAAGACACGGAGAGCCGTGGACTTGGCCTGTGAAAAAGGCGCATCCAGCTGGCTTACAGTTATTTCTCTCAAAGACATGGATTTTGATTTTCAACAAGCGGAAATTTCGTGACGCTGTGAGGCTTCGATACTGAACTGGCCGACACCCGATAATCCGTCAGTATGCGTTTGTGGGAGCATGTTTACAGTGGATCACGCGATGATCTGCCAGCGTGGAGGCTTAGTTATTCAGCGCCACATCGAAATACGCGAGCTACAAGCCGAGCTGCTTGATATGGATTGTTATGATGTGCAATGCTGAACCGGCACTACAACACATTACAGGAAAAGAACTGGCCAGAGGGACTAACCAAGCCCCTGATGCACGCCTTGACGTCCACTGTAGGGGTTTCTGGGAGAGACAGAGGGCTGCATTCTTTGATATAAGGGTGTGTCATCCCAATGCGGACTCTTATAGAGATCTTAGCCCCAAGCAAATCTACAGGATTCATGAAAATGAAAAGAAACGAAAATATAATTATCGCGTCACAGAAATAGAGCAAGGCACATTCACCCCACTGGTTTTTACAACGAAAGGAGGGATGGCTGACGAATGCCTGAGATACCACTCAAAATTAGCCGAGCTATTATCTGCAAAAAAGCAAGAGAGCTACGCCACAACAATTTTACGTAATTTTAATTGGAGAAGAATTTAATAAAGTTGGTTATTATTATTATTATCATCATCATCATCATCATCATTATTATTATTATTATTATTATTTTCTATAGCGCCCATTCCCAGAGGTCCCCCTGGATATCTTGCGATGAACATTTAGACAATGCGTTTCAGAGTGATTCACCGCAGCCTAACTTTGTTTTCAACTTGAAAACAAAAATTGGAACATTTTAAACCTTAAATCCTCGAAACACTGACGATATCCAGACCTCCAGCCGTCGCGGGCCCCCCCCCCCCCCAAATATTAGACATTTTCTTATGAACTAAATCAAAGTCTCCATTACAATTGATGCACTGAATTATAACGATATTAACTACCTGCAACAAATGCGTAACAATTTGGAAGTGTTTTGTCGTTCGATTCAATCACTTGATGCTACATTTTAGCGATATATTTGCAAATAACATTTGTACTTACGGACAACTTTGAAATGTCCTTGTGACATTTGGAAGAAGGCATTGTTACGAAAGGTTGGAAGAGGCATCTGGATTGTTCTGCTTGAGGTCGTCTCTCAAGTTTGCCTTGGCATTTGCAAGACTAGCTGTAATATGATGGAATGTAAGCTGATATATACAGCTGTTTTGAGAAAGGTTATCCTACAAATGCACGTCACTACGCGCACGCGACAATGTCGAATTGTGAATTGTGGGTAATAGTTGTTACAGTTGCTTGATTGAAGCTCAAGGGGTTTCAGTGCGATAGAAAGAAGAGGCGCCAACTCGTGTTTTCATGTTTCCTTCTTCCCCTTTACTGAAACATTAGAACCTCAAAAGACTACTACTAAGACGCTTTTTTGAGACAACCGTTGCGGGAACAGTTGCATAGATCTGACAAGAAAACAACGACCAATTCTGAACATAATTTACCCATTATTTGGATGCTGCCAAACGTGATCTTGACATTGATAAGCAGGTTTTGCAGTGATTGTGACTTAAATAAGTTATAAGTTAACAGAATGTTTTATTAAAGATATTTTAAAAAAAACTTATAAAGTCACGTTATTAAAATGCTCTAAAACACCAATAAAAGGCAAGAAAATAACTATAAGATAGTTCATTTATTTAATAGAGGTCAACTGCTACTATTAATTAATGAAGTCACGTGATGAATACTAATTTCTAAAGATCTAAAGTTATTCCTTATTTCAGAAACGTAAAAAAACTCCACTGAAGACAACAATCGAAACAAACCCACAACAACTCCTGGACGACTTTTTGAAATAATATATTACACCAACCTAACTTTAATCTGAAACATTTAAAAAAACAAATTATCCAATTCACTACTACAGAGAGGGGTCTACAGAGTGCAAAGGTCTAAATTGCATGTTTTTACTTGTTAGCGGTGTGCGTTTTGTGATATCGATTTACACGACATGACCAGAAGGAGACGTTAATTGTCCATTCAGTCCATTACTTCTCGTGACTGAAGGGGAGGATATAGTCGTTAATCGTTAACAAACATTCTGCAGTTTTATGTGAATCGGTTCATCATGCACGGTCTTGCTCGTTTAAAATTTGCAATGTTTCATTGTCTTTGAAAATTCCTTCCACGGCAGCGCCAGCCGATTCCTATTTGTGCTTTCAATTAATTCGTGTCAAAAGAAGCCGGTCCTCTCCTTTTTCCCGATTTTCTAACCTCTTAATTTACTGAGGCCCTTCGATCCTCTTTATTTGGTGTACAGTGTACAGTTCAAATTCAAGATAGCTCGCTGTCATTAAGGTCTGAAACAATTTTCTTTGTCAGAATTCATTTCGCAATTGAATCAGCATAACTAATATCATGCTTGATTGAAATTCACTGGACTTGTTCGCGTGACTTTATTTCAGATTAAAGACACGAAAAAAAAACGGTCAGGAAAAGTCAATAGGACACTTGTTTAAGAAAAAGACTTTTTGTTACCGCTTAAGTTTGTGATTTTTCATGCAAGTGAAGTGAAAACAAAATATTATTAGTAATAATTGAATTTTATATAGCTCAAATGTCATTGCCATGAATGATCAAACGCGTGGTTAAAACCTAAAATCTCTATTTTTTTATCTTACTTGAAAGTGACCCATTTTTATTTATTGTCCGTTGTCCGTTCGATGAAAAGAAGCTGTATTTGTTAGACTTTATAACTAGCTGCTTTCAGCAAGATATCCATTACAACCTTTGTCAAACCCGGTGCTTGGCAATAGATCCAATAGTGAAAAAATGAAGACTATTTTTTCGAGTTATCCCTTTCATATTTCAAGGCCATCGAAGAACATTTGACGTGAGAAATGGTAGCTGGACCGTTTCTCTTTGCCAGCGTTACGTTACGTTACGTTAAGACGTTAAAAAGATTCTTAAAACATGTTATGAGCATTGTGATCAGTCTATCCTCACCGGATTTCCTCTCTTGTGCCCATTTTTTGCATATTAATCTGGTTTAAGGAGACTTTAATTTCTAATTTTCATCGAACAATGTTTTCAAAACAAAAAACTATTATTTGCACATCAAACGTTTGCTATATTACGCTCTAGGTCTGATGGCATAGCCTCTTTCAGCAAACAGTTTTCTCATTTCAAATCCTTACCAAGCCAAGGTCTCACTGGTTTATTAGAACTGATGGCTGTAACTGTAACTATATTTCAATAATGTAAATAGAGTAGCTCCATAGTCATTTTCTTCTCGCATTTTCTTCTTTTAAATAAACAGGGGCTTTTTTAAAAAAAAAAAAAAGATTGTCTTGTGTGTCCTACAAATAGCACGATGAAATAAACCTCGTCAATGACTTAAAATAGAAGTTCTAAATAGTGAGTTTCATCAAAAATTTGGTAAATGTAGTTTGCCTGCCTGCACGGTGGACAATTATTACAATGCAGTACTTTGCAATGCAAACAGTCCATAGTAGTTGAGAGATTTTAAAATAATTAGAGAGGAATTGATTTCGTTCTGTGTGACTTCAGTGAGTGGATTCAAATTAAGGCCTGACACTATTCCAGAGGTATATATATCGATCGATTCCAATCATTACTTCTTGATTATATCTACGGTTTTCGGAATTTAACTTTGGCCTCCGAGATTTCACTAAATAAGTAAAGAAACAAATAGTACCACAGATATAGCTTGCAAATAGAACACAAGTATAACATAGCGACTTGCTATTGAGATCTAGACACAATGCTGAAATCATGTCTGCATGGGTCAGATTTCAAATCATGAACATCTAACAAAGACGTTGAACAAGAGACAATTTAAAAAAGTTTACCTTAGTTCCGAGAGTAAGTGGAGTGAATTTTTTCAGTCAACGTACATTTAGCCCTCAAGCGTCGACTTCTTGTATAATTATTATATCATCTGATGCTAATGTTGGCTTTTCAGCTGCTTTTCTTTTACCTTCTGAAGCAGGTAAGCTCTGTTCAACGCTCAGAGCCACCTGCCATCAGTGTGTCATTAATAGGCAATTTCTGATTAAGGAGCTTAAGCAAATATCAATATTTCAACTGAACAGTTTTCAGAAGAATACGAAATATCTGTCGATGATTCTTGAGGATTTGTACTGTAGTGGGCGGGGGAGAAATGCAAATGAACGCAGATCTTTCGATCGCATACAGACTCATTGTACTGCTCATTTTGGCCGCTTCATTACCTTGACCCCGTAGTTTTCCAAAGCTACCTATTGTCCTCCTAGGTCTGACAGTTTCCCACTTACTTCCGAGGTGTACGCGGCATACGCTCAGAGGATTGCGGTGTCGATGTCTTCCATGATCTATTATTCCCTGTTACTTTCTTGTACTGTTTGAAAACCCATTATAACACTAATATTATTCAATTCAATTTCCCTGAGCTTGTAGCATAAAGTCTGCTTCTGTGGCTTCAATGCATTTATTCTTCCATTCTCTTCTGTAAGTATCATGACTTTATTAATTTTCATTTTTATGAAATTGTCCTTTTGTTGTTTTGTTTTTCCAACGAATTTAAAATAACTTAAATTTCCATTTGTTTTAGCAACATTCTTTTTAAATTGACAGTTAAATGCTTGTAAGTGCCAGTTAAATGCTTGTAAGCGCCGGTCACGGCTGCACGTGCTCAGAGTTCGTCTCGGCAAATTTCATCCACAATCTCCACTCCCGTCATCTCCACAAGCCACATCTCACGATAAATGGATTTCGAAGCGTAATGCACTCTTTCTGTTCGTATTTCGTTCGTTTCGAGCTCCATTTTGGAGTAATTTTCATCGTAATTCTTCCGCTCAAGCATCACAATCCTCGCAGAATCAACAGAGCGGATTTACATCTCTTCACGGTCTCTATTTTAACGAAGTGACACACTCTTTCCCTTTTATGACGGCCGTTGGCTACCTTAAGAGAGGAAAAAGAGCTGGCGTGAAGACAAGAGCCGAAGAAGCTAGGAAACAATTTAACATTCCTGCGATTTCGTCTCCGCGATCTCAGTATGCAAATCCGCATCTAACGCGAGGAGTGAATTTTAATAACCTTGTTGCAGTTTCCAAGACGAAACCTAGCCACCAAAACCGAGCTTCAGTGCATTTCGTTCCTAGTGTAATGCTAGCGAGTGCTATGTCATTAGTTCCGAAGCTAGACGAGGTTCAAGAACTCTTACTACGGCTAAACGCCCAGGTCGGATGGATCGTGGAATCTTGGCTGAAACAGCATATTAATGACTCTGTCGTAAACATTGACGGCTATAATATCGTCCGGAAAGATCGATCCTCTCACGAACATGGCGGCGTATGTATATACATCAAAGATTATATCAAGTTTGAAACCCCTGAGAATTTACAATGCTGCAACGATCATGAAATAATATGGCTGAAGCTTTATCCACCGAGAACCCTTCGCGGGTTTTCGTGTGTAATTCTTGGCCTTGCTTACTACCCCGGTCGGACCAGTCCCGCAGAATCTGAACGACCATCTCTTCGAAAGTCTAACTTCGGCAGAAGCTGCATTTTCCAGCTGTGGGATTATTCTTACAGGAGATTTCAACCGCCTCAATGCAAGCCGCCTGCAAAAACATTTCAAGCTCAAGCAACTCGTGAAATTCCCAACGAGAGGGAACGCGACGCTCGACTTAGTTTTAACTAACATGGGCGATCATTTTGCAACTCCTGAGCCGTACCCACCTTTTGGGCTCTCGGATCATTGCACAGTTTTCGTAAGACCTAAGGAACGGATCCCGAACCAGCAAACAAGGAAATACATCTTAATTAGGGATAAACGGGACAGTAACAGGGCATGCCTCGGCCGTTATTTTAGTAACATCGACTGGTCATGTGTGACGAATCAACTGTCCTGTGAGGAAAAGCTCAGAGTTTTCAGTAGCCTTGTGGACATCGGCATAAATAATATCATGCCCGAAAGCTCAATTCGCGTTTACCCAAAGGATTGTCCCTGGATATCAGTGAGGCTGAAAGAGCTTATACGGAAGCGCCAACAAGCCTTTTATTCCAACAGACATGGCCTGGCGTACAAGTTCTACAGAAATGCTGCTAACAAAGAAAGAAAACTATGCAAAGGGAAATACTACGCTTCCAAAGTCCAAGATCTTAAAGGTTTAAACCCTCGTTCGTGGTGGAAAGAGGTTAACAAGCTTAGTGGCACAAAGAGTCAGAATGTGAACTTATCAAACGCCCTGAACGTTCCGGATTTTGAGAATTTGCCCCCGCCTGAAATCGCTAACGGTATCAATGAGGCCTTATTAGAACCATTGCGTCATTTTCAACCATTAGATCGAGAGTCGGGTGTTTACCCGTTACCATTAGAAGACAACCCGGAGCTTCTAGAAGTCACCCCCGAGCGAGTCTATAAAATTTTGTCGCACCTGAATAAACACAAGGCCGCAGGCCCCGACGGCCTATCTAACTGCTGCTTAAAAGAGTACGCGGAACTGCTGCTATACCTACCAATAGCCGACATTCTTAACTCATCATACAAAGAGCAAAAATTACCATCTGTTTAGAAGCATGCGGACGTCACTCCACTCCCGGAAGTAAACCAAGTCACAGATCCCAAAAAAGAACTTGGACCGATCTCGCTTACCGCATCGCTTTCCAAGGTCGCAGAGGACTTTGTAGTATCAGACTACATAAGACCAGCCTTAGATAGGATAGCCGATTTAAACCAGTTTGGCACTGTATCAGGCTCATCCACTGTCCTCGCTCTGTTAAGTATGATTCACGAGTGGCTCCGAGCAACAGACGGAAACAGCGCATCTGTGCGTGTTTTCCTCTTCGATTACCGCAAGGCTTCCGATTTCATCGATCACGGAACTCTGGCGGCCAAACGTAGGAAAGTTGAGGTCCCCAACGGTATCATTAACTGGATCCTGGACTTCCTGTCAGATCGGTTCCAGAGGGTTAAACTCAGCCGCGACTGTTTGTCAGAATGGGGTGCGGTACCAGCGGGTGTACCCCAAGGGACCAAATTGGGGCTCTGGCTTTTTTTGCTTATGATCAACGACCTCTTAACCCCCAGTGCGCTCTTCGGGATGTGGAAGTACGTGGGCGATACCATTTTGTCAGAAAATGTACCGAAGGGGCAACAAAGTAGGGCACAAGAAGCAGTGGACCACGTTTCTAACTGGTCAGCGGAAAATTTATTCCAGCTTAACCTTGAGAAGACTAAAGAGCTCACTATCAGTTTCTGTCGTTTCCTGGAACATTTCGACCCAGTCACAGTTGATGGGACACAGATTCAAGCAACCACTTCTAGCAAGCTTCTCGGCCTTACCATCAATAACACACTAACATGGAACGATCATGTAGATAGTTTAGTAAAGAAAGCAGCTAGGAAAATTTATTTTCTTGTGCAACTTAAACGTGCACGCGTCCCAGCCGAAGATCTTGTTGCCTACTACTGCGCATGTATTAGATCTTCCCTCGACTACGCTTGTCCAGTGTTCCATTATTCTTTACCTCAGTACTTACAGTCAGAGTTAGAAAGAGTTCAGAAAAGAGCTCTGGCGTGTATTTTTCCTAGAATGCCGTATGGGCAAGCGTTAGAGCGCGCCTGTTTGACTTCTATTAGGGAACACCATGAAGTCGTTACAAAGTCGTTATTTAGATCAATCAGTGAGGATCAGAACAGCAAACTACATCACCTAATTCCTGAAGTCTATAGTCCTCATTATATTTTAAGGCGCCGAAGAACGTACAATGTACCAGCAGCCAAGACAAAACGTTTTGCTAATTCGTTTTTCGTGAAGTGTGCGGCTGTAACCAACTCAAGTTTGAGATGAATGAGAACTTTTAATAGTACTTTAAGTTCTATATTTATATTTGTATATTAGTAGCTTGTAAATAATTACGCAATTCAGTATTTTACTGCGATATGATTTTTAATAAACCAGTCCAGACCTGTCCAGTCCAGTCCAGTCCATAACAATTTCGTCATTTCTTGATTTGCTGCATGAGAACAGGCCAACTTCTCGTAAATTTTCAATTCGCACTGCAGTGCAAATAAATACATGTGAGTTCGTAATTTTCTCGTAATATCCCAAAAGGTTTCTTTGGAGATTCCAAAAACGAAAAAATGGTGAAAGTGTGTTCGAGTGCAGTCTAGAAGCCTGATTGAATATGAAGTGCGAATTCTTGAATAGTTTCCCAGTCACGCATCAATTAGCCATGAGCACTCCTGGGGGCTAGCCTGTTCCAGGCTCTCGGAAGTTGGGAGGGAAAAAAGGGGAGAGCGAGAGGAAAAAATGAGGGAGAACTAAGGCGAGGAAGCCTTAGTCCTCCCTCGTTTCTTCCTCGCTCCTTTTCGCTCGTCCCCAACTACCGAGAGCCTGGAACAGGCTACCCAGGGGCCGACCAGTGTCACTAAAGCCCCGGCCAAACGATCGCAATATTTCAACACAACATATCCCAACGTTGTTGGCCCAGCATTTGCAAGCTCCGGCCAAATAATCGCAACAATTGAACGCAACAGATCGCAACATTGTTGAGCACAAGATGTTGCGTGCGTTTAGCTATCCTGTTGCCACATGTTGGGCATTGAGAATTGAACCGTTTGCGCGTGCCCGGACGCAACATTGTTGCAAGAACTTGATCAAACGACTACAACATCATGCAACGTCTACAAATGTTGCATGAAAAATTTGACCATTCTCAAATTTGAGCCGACAACACCCAAAGCAACATCTCTCACATGTCGCAACACGGTGGCTAAACGGGCACAACATGTTGCTCCCAACAATGTTGTGTTTAAATTTTTCGAGGTAAACTGTAAAGAAAGGACCACTTGCACAAACAGTGCCGATCAGGATCAGCAGTGTTCAATAAAGTATAAATCTAAATGAAAGGCTGATCGAACAGCTGAGGTAAATTTTAATGCCCAATAATTTCGGTTAGGCAGAACTAACCTTCTTCAGGGGCTACACTGAAGTTTACTAAGAATGGAAACAAACGGTTACAAATATTAACAGTTTTTGTGCTCCTCCTCGCCGTCGTGGTCGTGTATGTGCGTAAGGCCATTGTTATCAAAGGCAGAAGAACCCGGTAATAAATTGAGGGCAAACAATTAGTTTTACTGCGAGGCGCGTACGTTACGGTCAAATACCCAGAATAACAAATCACGAATCACGGACCTCAGATCACACGTCACACTAAACCAACAATTCACGACGATCACGGTTACAATTGTACTTTTTCACCTATCCTGCTATCATCCTTGCCACTCTAAACAAATGACATCAGTGAAACTAGGCGTGCTTATTCTTGTAATGTTAAATGGCTCGATGGTAGCAAACTTTTTTAACCACTATGAATCGAAAACTTGACTCTCGGTGATTAACGTAAGAGCATTGGAAAATATCATACTTCTGAGAGGGTCGCACAGGAGGGTCTCTGGCACGGTTCACGAACCTAAAATACAGAGGATCACGGTTCACGGATAAAAAGATTTAGTTTTCCCAAATTACGAAAATAAGAAAGTAAGATACTCCTTTTAAGGACCAAATCAAGGCTCCGTATTGCAAATTGCATGCCTAAGGCACTCTCGATAGACCACTGTAACTATTCGGAGAACTTGTCTCTCAAAATCACTTAGAGTCGTGTGGTAAAATCACCAATATCGGTTAATAATTCAGGTTCTTCACGGATCACGCAAAACCTTCAGGTCACGAATCACGAAGAATAATTTCCTAAATTCACATTTCACGGAAAATAGAATGAGCTAATCACGCATCACGAGAATACCCCTGTAAGACCCTCTTCTGATGCGATTTCGAAGAAAAATCCCTTTGAGTTATAGGAATATTTTTTCATTGGGGGAGTTGGGGAGGAGTTGGGGAAGGGGTGGTTTTGTGTTTGAAATGCTTTTACTAAAGCCCCGGCCAAACAATCGAAAAATTTAAATCTAAATGAAGGGCTGATCGAACAGCTAAAGTAAATTTTAATGCCCAATATTTCGGTTAGGCAGAACTAACCTTCTTCAGGGACTACACTGAAGCTAACTAAAAATGGAAACAAACGGTTACAATATTTAAAAATGATATAAGGAAAATTCCTCTTGAACTTATTAATTCAAATAGAGACGCTATCCGTAAGGCAAGAGAGGCATTTTTAATCTACAAGGGCAAGACACCTGAACCTTCTGGGATGAACAGGCGTGACGAAATTTAATCCGTTTATATTTCTATATTTTTATAACACACCCTTAACCGTCACTTTTACTACTATTTTTCTTTTTTGTCAACCTATTATGTCACAAATTTTCCTTGTATCATTTTTAAATATTGTAACAGCAGCAAAACAAGCCAAAACACAAAAACATCACTAGCCGTATGTTTGATGCTAAAATGATTTCTACAAGAAGTTAATTCTGTCTGTCATATCAGGCTCTGTTTCCTTCAGGCTGGCACTGAAATTACTTCATGCACGCCATCCGAGTCATGAGAGTACAGATTAAAAATATAATCTAAGAATGCTCTCAAGAATGTTTTCAACCTAAATAAGAATATTTAGCCTGAGCCGGGAAAATCATAGTCTTATAAAAGATAAAGAGTGTAATGAAACTATTCATAACTGAAATTTTTCTTATCGTACTATAATATATATATTTCGCAATTTATATTCTCAGTACGTACATGATATATCAATGCAATAAAATAAGACATATAAATTTATGAAAATAAAACAAAAATACTGATGCAGAAATAATTTTTCTTTACAGCTTACATGGACTAGTAAGAATAGATGATCAAAATAGGTAAGTAATGCGTACATGTGTCTACTGTGCTGTTTACCAGATGTGTTGGGAAAGAGATGGAAAGGACTCAGCAGAAATAATTTAGTTTGATGGCTGCGATAACCACTATATGTGAAGGGAACTGGATAGCAAGGAGTCTGTTGAATTAAAATTCTGTCAAGTAACAAGATTACTTGAACACGACTCATTCCCTTGAATAACACGGTATTTAAAGGGACACTATCACGATGTAGCGCACGCTATCCCGTTCGCCACTCGCGTTCATCTCTCAATTACAGGAAGAAAGGTCAACTCGCCCAACTAGTCAAGAAAAGCGACTTGTTTTTTTCGTGTTAAACGGTAAATAAAAACTGTATTGACCAATATGGTGGTGGAACACGTGAAAAGCCGCTCGCATGAGTAATGCAAAAACAAGACAACGGTAAGTCCGTGGTTCAAAACAAGCCTGAATATGCTGATGTGCAAATGTTATGATGGAAATTTTACTGATTTTATACACGAATCCTTGTCATATTTACAAAACTGTCTTGATAGCTAAAAACAAATAAATCGCAGTCAATCTCACAGAAAATACCCGAGTGAAGAGAACCTGATAGAATGTCTGAATATCGCGAAAGAAAACCAATGAGCAAAGGTCTGCTTGCTCGAGTAAAATGTCAGCAAAGAAACTCTCGCACGAGCGCTATCCTTTCAGTCTTTCCCAAGCCTCGTGAATCGGTTTCTTTGCAAAAATCCTGCTATATTGCTGGTTCCATTACTTCTCAGTCCTTTCCCGATTTTCTAAACCTTTCTGAAAGCTGCCGGGAGAAAGCCGTCTTCGTCCAGCGCCATAACACTTCCCCCTCCACTCGAAGTTCCATTGAAGTTAACACCGAAAGGTCTCCATTACACACAAATTGACACTTAACGAGAACCGTGTGTCACTGATCTTTGATTCTGAGAAGTTTTAAGGCAAAGCCAAAGTTGATTGAGGACGATGCAAACGGATTTGTGAAAGCTCTATACCAATTCTCGCATCTTTGAATTCCTGACAACCTAAACAGAAATCAATCTCTTGCGCATGCGAAAAAACGTGATTGTGTTCCTTTAAATTTGGGTTAAGTCACCCAGCGATGAAAATTATTGTTGTGCAAATTTAGAATTCCCGACATTTCTTCACTGCATGATTTAACGACATAAATATACCTACGCCATGCAAATTGCTCACATTTTGAGGACGATAATCGAAGAGGAATGGGTCGAAAATGGATCGTGTGTAAATAAAGGGTTGCTGTTGTTGATAAGTAAGATTATTCGAGAAAAATGAATCGTGAACCAGTTATTCAGACAAGATAAATTTCAAAATAAACTGAGTTCAAAACTTCTGGTCAAGCTGGATGAACAAAATGCAGCTGTTCTGAAAAGATGCCGCCGCTGAATGGCGTTGTGAAGAATTGTTCGAATGGAGACGACATTGTCGCATTCCGATTTTGTAACGGCGTTATTGTGCAGATTGATTTACCGAAGGGGGTTAATTTCTGAATACAGAACGCAAATATTCCTAGATTATACGTTCCCCAAACGCTTTGAAATGCAAAAAGCATTGCAACGCGAAGAGAAGCAACACAAGAACGAATCATTCTGCAACGATTACCATCCGCCAAAAATTAATCGCTCCAGAATCTCAATGCAAGAGCTCTTCCAACATGCCAGCTTCTGAACAGAAGTTCATAACAGTAAAAAGCTCCAAGTAAAACTTACCGGAACTGAATTACCTAACAAGGAGTGATTGCTTCCTGTAAGTTACCATGCATAGAGCCGTATGTTGCAGAACGAATACTTTTTGTACAAAAGTAAGTACAAATAAGCCTTGTTCTGTAATTAATGTTATACAATATCCTTTTGATAGTTGCTAATGACTGACAAGTTCTTATCTCTGGAAGCAACATGGACACATGTTCCTTAATTTCCACTCAGTAAATGGTAATACGCTCGATTACTATCCACTGTTTGGGGAGAAACTTAGAGTGGACACGAGAGAGAGAGGCGGAAATTCAGCCCATAACTGTACTGTTCTGGACTGTGTTTCCTTTTTTTTTTTTTTCAAAACAGCTCGCTCTAAAGCTTACTTATATATTACTCACATATTCTTTATGTATTCGACAACAACTCAACAATCTACCATCTTTCTAAACGGTCTTTGTTGCCTCTTAAGTGCACTTAAGCCTGGTTCTAGAATTACTGTTAGTTACTAATCACTAACAAGTTTTTACCACTAGAAACAACACATGCCCTTTTAATTCAAACATGCAAACCAATAAAGATAAAGCTCAGTCTTCGATGCTAACATTATCATTTGGGGTACGGTTCAAGTTCGTAATTAGCAGAGTCTTCTTTACCTTACTTGGGTACCACCTTACCGTCCTCTTGCTACTATGTGAAAGTGGTCTCATTTTAAGTCTTGACCAGTTGACGTGACGTGACGTGACGTGGTCTGCAACAGCAGATGCTTGACTGCTACTCGTAATCGCTTTGAAATGCCAGTGCAGTTTTTCTGTCATGCAATCTACGTTTTGTTTTTCCAATGTGGAAATCCTGGCAGTCCCAACAACGATACCATCACCATCGATCCCTTCTCTTACCGTGGAGAATGGAGCCATCCTAGAACTATATAGCCTTATATTACACAAGCTTTTGACATTTCAGGAACTGCTAATCTTGTTCTTGTGGGAGACAAACAGACTTGATACGAGGAGTGCTTTGGAAGATAACCTTAAGGTTAATGCAGCTATAAAATTAAAATTTAGTTGTTATTTCCAGTCTCTTATGGGAATGTATGTTAAAACATACGAAAAGTCAAGTAAAAAGATATATCTTTTTGTTTTCCGACAATGCGTTTTATTGTGATTTTTATCTATGACTACGGATCGAGTATCAATTACCGATCGCTTATCGACAAGTTAACAAACGTTTTTTTCCGCTTTTTCACCGAGTAACCCCAGTTTTCAGGAAGAGTTAACCATTATATCTAATGAACAAGTATCACTTTTATTTAGATCAAATCTATTTGTTTTTTGTTATTGTTGTTGCTGTTTTGTTTTGTTTTGTTTTTTCTTTTTGCGGGACTATTTTCAAGGTGACCTCAAAATTGACTGATTTGCCTTGAAATATTCTCAAAATTTCAGGCTGAAATTCTGCTTTATATGTCGAACGCTGCCAAAACACAATTTTTTTATTGCAACAAACGGAATGTTCTACAGGCAAAAATTTTCATTTTTCTCCGATACTTTGATGGTTAAACAATTGTATTCCGTCAAACTTTGACGGAGTTGCGAATTTTCTAAAACGTCTCCTGCAAAACTCCGGAATGTATGAAGCGCGATACGCCTTTCGGTTAAAAGCTATTTTCTCAAATGTGGGACCTAATGAAGGATCGAATCTATGCATGATATCTCAAAAGTACTTACATCAATTTAAAAACTGTAGAATAATGGGTACCGGCTTTATATTACGTACCGTACAAAGTTCCAAGAATTACCAAGTATTCTTCATTTGATGGTAACCAGAGATAACGGCAGTCCCGCCTTATCACTTTGAACCGTAACTGACACTTGGAAATAAATGACCAACGCTAAAAGGTCAAACTATGGACTGTGAGAAAGATTTTCTTCGGTTTAGCCTATATTTCAGGGAATAATCTACCTTCGATCAGCAGTTTAGACCGTAAAAACGATGAATGTTTTCTTTTTATCCATGATATGCAGTGGCGGATCAAGACCTTGAGCTAAGGGGGGGAGGGGCGGCGGTCTTGATTTACTTGCCCTGCTAGCCTTTTTCCCTTCAGTCATTTCATCTTTTTTTACCCAAAATAAGGGGAGCCCGGGCCCCGCTGGCCCCTCCCCTAGATCCGCCACTGATATGAAAATTGCTGTGGCCCGATGAGTTTGTGTCGCGATGGACGACCAAATGCCACATTCAACTACTTTGTTTAAATAAACATCACTTTTAAGGGAAGTAATTGTTTCTTACTTGAGGGGAGAAAATGCCCTTAGCCTCTCTGTAAGTACTTTCCGTTAAGTTGGTACAATTCATTCGCTTCCTAGATACCGTAACGCAATATTTTTTTTCGAAACCTCATTTGTCGTTTCGTTTTTTTCTTTCTCTCTCTCTCTTGTTTTATATTTTATATTATAACAAGCCAGGTTGACTCCACTGTCAGATGGTCAGGCTTAATTATTACTGGAAAGGGTGACTCAAACACATCTGAATCAACTCTACTGGCATAAAATAGTGCAAAATAGGAAACAGTCTGCTCGAGACACATTTGGATAGCGGGGAGCGCGAAGGAGGAGATACGGCAGTCAGAAACTCTCAATGACAGTGATGGGCTCCTGTCAATGATAAATTTATGTGCATCCCCGTCAGACCCACCTGTCAGCATCCACGGACAGGAGCACCTGTAGTATCAACAGCAAAGTTAAAAATTACCTTTCAGCTAGATTTGACCTTAATTGACGAGCAGACCCTGGCGTAATGCTGTTGAGGAAAATAAGCTTTAAAACTTTAATTTCCGAGTGGTAACTTTCGCCGGTGTCACTGAAAAGCTGCCATGTCTGTTTTCTCCAGATGTCTTGTTGTCTTTTTTTTCTCTCTCCTGCGACTTTTGCATGACATCAACCGCTTAGCGCTTTATGTTTAATTTAGTCAATCAGTACTGATCATGGAAGACAAATCACTCCGGCCGCAATTTACGCGCGAAATTTCAGCGTTAATTTATAATTTCACATGTGAATTTACAAAATTTCCAGGGCAACGTTTCGCTACTTGCTACTTGTGATATTGAAAGGTAATCAAATGGTAGACTGCTGAAATTAAGAAATAATTTGACTTACGTTTTGTCAAAATTCTACGAATAAATTTTTCTCCCATAAAGGTTTGGGAAATTATATATGAATTTTGAGCAAACGCACCTGAAAGTATTTCCTAATTTCACTCGTCACCGTTTCATTACCAATATACTTATTTCATCAACAACTCCATCTCAAAAAAGGTGTCCCAAAATGCACCAGGTGGTGTGGAGCTGTGTACGGCGCGCAACGGATATATCATACACTCAATCCTTGATCAGGTTCAACATTTATGAAAATGACATAAAATGATAGATGTTTACGACGATGTTTACTTTACTTTACTTTACTTTAAGCATTTTTTGGACAGATCAGTCCAAGGGAAAAAGGCGCAAACAGGCTATATATATATAGCCCTTATTAAAGCACCAACCCATGAAATAATGAACACTGAACCAAGGCCAGACCACAACACAGGGAACTCCATGCCCTACTCTGTACGAGAAGTGTGTGGGTTCTTTAACGTCCCGTGTTAGCCATGTACGTAACACTGAAGGTGCAGGAGACGGGGCCTACGGTTTATAGTCCTTGTCCGAGAAGACTTGAACCTCTAACCATTTGCAGGTGTCATTACAAAGGCAGCACGTTCTCCTCAGTTATTTAAAGACCCTGAGTGCTGGTCCGGCCGAGGTTTGAACCTGCGACCTCGAGCTCCCGCACGGCTGTCCGGTGCTCTGCCAGCTGAGCGGTTAGTCATTCGATTCGTATTCGATGCATCCGATTCGTCGATGTAATCACAATGTAATTAATCATCGATGTAATCATACACTTGCTTATGTATCATCCTTTGACTTAATAAAGCATTTACAATTAGAACAATGCATCTTATTCTAATCAACACTACGAAGTATCCGAAATTAAAAATAGGGAACTAAAATTAAAATTCACAGCTTGAAATTAAGATAGAGCAAACTTAGAAAATTAAAAGTGTCTCTACAGTGGCAATGTTTGAGTTGTGCTTTTAAGAAAAAATAACTCTTGAATAAGACTAATTTAAGAGCGTATGTTTAGCAGCTTGATTTCCAATTACGACTAAAATTAATTAACTCAAGAAAATTGAAAGACCTAGGATGTTTGACTGCTACATGAAACTACGGCTAAGATCAGGAACAGATGTGCCAGTGTACCAATAAAGAGACGGCGATGTTCAAAGTACTATTTTCCAACACATTAAAAGGAAATTCCTACTAGTCGATGGGCCATCAATGTTCTAACATGGCTCCGAGGCTCTCTGATCAAAATTGGAAATTTTCAAAGTTGTTTTTTTGTCTTTTAATTCAATTCCCATAAGAGACTTGAATACAAGGAAAACAACACAAAATATAGAAGTTTGTGCTGAGAGCCTCGGAGCCATATTAGAATATTGCTAGATCAAAAGAAGCCTATTGGAAAACTACTGCTGGTTTTTCTAGAATTTTCGATCAGCAAAGAATTATGACTGAGCTACGGTAATGATGAATTTTTACCTTGTATAAATAATGATTAAAGGTCAAAGGTTGACGTAAATCGTTTCGTAACAGTTTCTGAAGAAACTTACTTTTTCTATGTGATATAAACATAAACTCATATTTCTTTTTTCATTTTCTTATACTTTCTTTCTGGTATACTTTGTCTTTCTCATATATTCGTATATATTTCTTTTGTTATCATTTTTGCCCCAGACTGGGTCATTCAAGCTTTTTGCCGAGGGAGTCCTAAGTGACGACGAAAAACAACGGGATGTTTTCGACCTTTTAAGTCGTACCCGAACCCAACAGGCAATGGAGTACGAGATTGAACTGTAACGTCTTATAGCTGATCAGTTTTCTTGTGTCCTTAAGTGACTTGTTGAGTAACGTTACTCTCATCAAGTTCTGTGTCGTCTTTTTCTCTTTTTAGTGACTCTGTATCTTGATCTGTAGACAAGTGAACTGTCTGAGTCTGTTCTGAACCATTATTGATGTTTTTGTTGAGTTCTATGCCATGTTGCTGTTGTTGTTGTTGTTTGTTCTCTTCAACCGGTCTCCCCGAGTGAGAGCTTAACATTTGTTCCCCATTCAAATTGTCAGCGATTTTGATCGGTTCAGAGTCACTGAGGTCAGAATTTACGTTGTTAGATGTGTCTTGTACTTGCTCGAGTCCTGCAGAATTATGTTCCATTTTTATCTCCTGACCCTCGTCATTATTTGTTATATGCTCGTGCGCCATCGATGAATCTTCGTTAACAATCGTGTCCATGTCGTTGTTCGCTGGTTTCTCAACAGTTTGATCCTGACTCACATCTACATTTTCAGTAATTGGCCCATTCTGAGGCTTTTGTGATTCCCTTGATTCTTCAGTTATTCCTGCGATTTGTCCCGGTGTTTCATCATCATTTCGCAAATGATCTCTGGTCGGCTCGCTTTCCTCAATGCAAACGTTGCTGGGAGAAGCTTGGGCTGAACGAGCTATTGCTTGTAACAATTCTTGCTTTTCAGGATAATCCTGATCGTTGTGTTCTCCAGTGCTACTTTTTCTCTCTGTATTTCCGTTTTCATCGCCCGCTGATAACCTTTCTTCGAAATTTTGTGCTTCAACGCTCTCTCCTCTAGATTCGCTGTTTATTACTTCTGCAGACCTCGAGTATCCATTGAAATGCGAATTTTTACCGTTCTTTTCTTCAACGAAGTAATCTTGAAGACACTTGTCCAGGTTTTCACGGACTGTAATGGAAGATATAAGATGACCAAGTAAAATGAGCAATGTTGAACTCCGGCATAACGTAACTCAAAGTCGAACTTATGAGTAAAACTCAACTACAGTCCAAAACTGCAGTGTCTCTAAGGGTCCCAAAGAACGAGTCAGGTCAAACCAAAACCATTGTCCATAATACCATGAGAGAAATTACCATTTTCAAAGCAACCTCGATCTTCCACAACTTTACTTTGTAGGACTAAGATGAAGAAATTTGCCAAGATTGCTCCACATAATTGTTTGAAGAGATTCCCGACTGTTTTCTTTTTTAAGTTGTTAGTATATGTTATCATACGGTTTCGAGTTCAATTTGGAATTAATTCGCACGAGTGAGTTTTTCAAATAGCTGAAATTGCACGAGCTGCTTCAATTCGGCCAGTGCAATTTCAGCTTTTTGAAAAACCTACAAGCGCAAATTAATTCTAAATTGGACGAGAAAAAACCGTGTGATATACTTACTAATTAACAATTCGCGCGGAGGAAGTTCCAGAAAATCGTTCTTGGAGCCATCTTTAAGCATTCGAGAAAACTTTTTGCAAAGTTTCCGTACAAAATATTTGTCATCGTTTTACAGAGCTCACTGCACTGCTCTCGGCCAATCAGAATGGAGTAATTCTTCTTGCATGTATATTGTTACGAAATGTAATACTGCATCAAAAATTCAGACTTACCTTCATCGGGCGCCTCTTCCTTCAGATCCTCCATTTCTAAGCAATATGAAGGCCTTCTACTCCCACCAGTCATTTCCTTTAGCATACGAGCCCGCTCCACCTCCATCTCAGCCCGCAAAACAGCAGTCTCCTCTCTTTCTTGTGCCATGCGCTGTCGTCTATACGCAGCCTCGGCTCGCTGTTGGGCCGCTACCGTCACTTGGGAATGGGCGCGATTTTCTGCGGCCGTACAATTTCAAAATTAGTCTAGTCTGAGTCAGTCTAAAAACAGACTTTACAAAAACTCATGTGGTGTTTATAAACTGTTTATGTTTGGATGTCGCTCAGCCAGAAACTTATAACTCGGAGAACTCTACCTATAAAGGACGGGGAAGACTGCGGGGAACGTTTAAGGAACCACAAAGATACCAGGATCTCGTTTGAGAGCATGGCCCGTTTGCTGGTTTCTAGAAATAAAACAGTTGTCTGGTAGGTTAATAGCGACACAAGAGTGACTTGGCACATTGCGGCAGTCCAATTAATGTTTAACGGTATGCTGTGCCAACATCATAACGGCGAGAACTGCGAATATCAATAAAATAGATCGGAGAATCTCTTATGTTGGTCGCACGCTATCATTGCCAACATATTAACAGACACAGGATTCAAGCCACTCGAATTGCTAATCAAAGATCAATACAATACGAATCAAAAAGCAGGAAACCAAGGCTGGACAAAGCGATGCATGGCAAAACGTAGGCATCATGTACTCTTCGGATAGAAAGATTTAAATAGCACGCACCGTCAGTAATATGCACTCAGTGCACGGAATGTCGAATTAACCGCCTTTCTAAATTCCAGTCATACGCGTGCTCTAATGGCGCACTAGACATGTTAGAACTGACATTTGCAAAAGCGCAATTAGTTCTTTATGGAGAACGACATTGTCTCGAGGTAAAGTCTATGTACTAGCTAAGTGCTAGGACTGTGGTTATCTTAAGTTTCTGTAGCAGGAAACGACTAGGATTATTTCTTCTTCCCCGCCCCGGCCCGATGGGATGTTAGTCCATCGCAGGGTTCACCATTAAGGCTTTCATCGATAACAATTAAAAGAATTATGTTCTAATATCACTTAAAATATCACCATGCTCTTCTTCAGCATGTGTACGGTTTTCATGTAACATTTCGCTGTCTATTTATTGTTGTTAGCAACAGAGAGCTCTAGCAATTATATTACAGTCCTGTTAGATATTGTAGCTTTTCATCGCTTATGTTAATATTTGGAGCTGACCAATTGAACTTTTTTCAAGTCAACATTGCAGTATTGTTGAGGTTGATAAGGGCATGACGACAATCTTGTTGCATCCGTTTGCCACGTTCCATTTAATTCGTAACGTAGAAAAGTCCCTTAAAAAGAATCTAGAAGTTTGTCGACACGCGACCTTAGAATAAAGAAATCAGACTATCATGTTTGTATTTCGTACTTTAGTATAAGGGTGCACCTTGCGTGGTGGAGGATTTGGGATCAATATTACAAAGGGAGAGACCATTATTTTTTATTATTGTCTGGGGCTGAATTATTTTCTAACTTTTATAATTAGGTTTTGCCTGATCTTTTTTCGGTGGGCAATAGTCTTCCCACTTGCTCAATTTTTTCCCCATGGCTCCATTTGTACATTTTTTTTCCAGCAGTTCCCCCATCACTCACAAAAATAATGGTCCCTCCCTTAACTTCAAGCGACCATTTATATCGAGAAGCTCAAGTTTTCAGATGTTCAGTTAAAAAAAAAACTGCAAGTAACGACATATGCTGTTTCTTTGGAAAGAAAAGATGCTTGTATATTGCGATTTGATCCTAAAGTTCAGAGAAAGCCATTTGTTTTGATACCTGAAACCCCGATACTAGAACTGAACCTGTGAAGCAGGTGGCTCATGCCATACTCCTCACTAGTATATTTCGACCATGCAAAATAAACAGGCCTGTTTCAAATAAAAGTAGTCTTCTCGGCGGGGGATAGGAAAGCAACTAGGGCCGCAACCAATCATTCCCCCCCCACCTCCTTCCCTTCTGTCTACCTCCCCCCGACTTCGTCCTTTTCCCTTTTTGTGTTCTATTTATTCGCGCGTTATATTTCTAAAGTGACTCTATTTCCCATTGAAGGGCCCTAGTTGGCCTCCGCTATTTTCGATGGCATCGAAATTATTGATATAGCATGGTGAAGCGAATTCTTATTGTTTTACTGTAAGCTATGTTCCTGAAGGTATGTTTAATTATCTTGAGTAGTTTTACAGTGATTTGTCTTCGTTTCGACAGGCTCCGAATAAAATATAATAGCCAAATTCTAGCATGTAAACCAAAACAAAGGTGTGGCTGACTAGGGTCCTTTAAGATAAAGGCCCGCTTATATCCGATCTTTTTCATTTGGGGTCTGATATTTAAAGTTAAAAGGTTAACATTATTATCGACCTGTGAAGCATCTACTCGTTTTTACCGGCCATGTTACTTTGTTCTCGGACTTTAACTTCCCAAAGAACGTACATTCTATAAAAGAGCTTGGACTTGAAGAACGGGAATAAAAGGCAGGAGACAATTTCCTTCCTCTTCAGCCCCTCCCTCCCCTCTTCTCGCCTGGCAGCCATCCCGCCTTTGATTTCACACTGGCTGTCCACTCTATTTAGACTGAGGGATGACCAATCTCTCACTCAAGAGCCCCTTCAGCCGTTGCCTATAGTTATCTGTAGTATTCGATTTTCCATGTGTGAGGTCCAGTATTCAAAGCCAAAAGGTTTATTATTCTTTTTAATCTGCGGAACATTTAAAACCTCTCTCAGTCTTTCTCACTGCTTGATGTGCTGTTCACTTCATGGCAACTTCACACGGAACTCAACAATAAAAGATTAAAAACACGAAAGAGTCCCCTGTGGTACTGGTGAAGTGGGGATATAAAGAACAAAATCCCTGGCCCCTCACTCGGTCTGCATTAACAGCGGCGGCGTCACAGGCGCACTTATCTCTACCGTCACCTTTCCGTGGAACATTATTTAGAATATCTGTTGATGCATAAACTAGATATTCAAATCATTGTCAAACAAATACTACCATTGAATGAAACATTTAAGTGTTGAGGCCAAAAAAGCATTTTGTTTTCTTTCTCTGTATTAGCTCTAGACTTCCCACCTCCCACCTCCCACTTAAAGGTCGCTGATGCTTTGTTGTAGTATTCAGATCTCCAATGTTTAATGGTTGTTGAGCCGGAACCTTTTGCACTCACTGCTGTTGTTCACTCGACCTGTCTTTATATAGCTTTTCATATGGCGGGCATGTTATACAATTTGTAGAAACCTCGCAGAGAACCTTCCGATTCGCTCCACAATAATTATGCTGAACGAGTATTTAAAGCTAGAGATTTAGCCGGTTTATCAAAAGGATATTTTATTCAGTATTTACTGGTGTGCCATTCAGTACACTGAGGTTGCATTCAAGTCATTCATGAATTGCTAGCATACTGACGTAAACAAGATAAAAACCAGTTCGTTTATCTCTTTCATTTCAGTCTGATGTCTTCTGGAAATTTAGTTAAACAGCTCTAAACTGCTTGTTATTCGATTTCGGAGAGAGACGTTGTTATCAAACTTGATATTTACATTTCAATTGGCAATGCTTCTATGGTTGTTATGGTTACAAGTACATTTTCCCGGGAAATGTATCTTACTAAAACTTCTGTAATTTTCTGCAGTCTTTTTAGGGAGTCTATAACTATACATAATATTACAATTATGGGAAATAATTATCGTATTGCATGATAATGCCTGATATCGTATGTCTTTTCGGTCTTTTTAACATCCACGTTGGATTTTATCAGTTCGTTGAGCACCAGTGGTCCAATACAAAACATGAAGCACTAACGGTTTGAAACACATGGCTCGATGATATTGTTAATAACTATTAATGAACAATTTGTGTTTTCTCGCTTCGTAGCGCGTTTTGTAAAAGCTATTTAAATTTGTCAAAGTAATTCTTGACTTAGATTTATAGCTTAGCACTTGCCTATAGTTTTAATTGGTGAGCAATTGCTCTTCTTATTAACTACACAACGAACATTTATTTACAATAACCTTTCCTTTCCTAGAAACGAAACGATAATTGTTTTGGCTCAGTTGGCTCAAGAGCTTCCTTCAGTATTCTAACCACATGTAGGATTCTTAAAAATCGTTTTAACTAACTAAAAGCAAACTCTAAAATCAGATATTAAATTCAAACTGACTACGAAATTGTCCAAGGGCCACTATCTCACCTGTGTATCGGCCTGCTTGGTGTGTTGAAAACTTCTAACAAATGCACTGAGATATAGTCATTTAATTATAAAGATTTGTCCAGCTTCAATTCTTAAATTGAAATCTCTATGCGAGCGAAAAACCGATGACAAGGAGTTTTTAGGTCAAAATACCAGTTTCACCACAACAAAACCTCGGCGGTCTTGAGCGACTGGCCTAACTTCAACTACAGTTTGCCCTAGGGATTAAAAATAACTTACCGCGTTTGGGTGGCTGCGAGCTGCTGCTTCCACAACCCATGTGTCACCTGATAGAAGTAAATCCGGTAGAAGTGCTTCACTGTAGTTTATGCACTGTATGGCTTCTTTCTCTGCGCGTGTGATTCTCAGTGTGATTTGACATTTGTAATAAATAACTAACGCAGGAATGTAAACTGGTCTTTTGTTCGGGTATTTACGCGCGGTTTAGTGATTGGGTCGAGTGCCTAAAGTGACGCCATAACAACACACACAAAGTACCAAATCGTTTAAACTGAGATTAAACTAAGCCACAAGAGGCTATAAAAAAGGGTGAAGATAGAACCACTTGTCTCGTTGAAAATTAGAACACAGATTCAAATCCGGTAGCTGCGCGGAAAAGGTTTGCCGAGTTTGAGTTTTTCTTGCTCAAAACACTCATCACGTCACGTACTCAGAATACTAAATAAAGCATTTGGAGGAAGACCAAAATAACACGCATGACCTCCGTCGCGTGCAAGCATTTAAATTATCACAAACATCAGACAAAAACCAATCAGGGGTCTTGATAAATTTTGTTATTTTCCTGCAAAGGTTATCACGACCTTTTTGAGAGGGGATTTGTTTTTGACGAGTTTAGGAGTCATTTCACAGATCGTGTGCATTCAAAACAAGGGATATGATTTTGAACTAACGGATGTGACACTTAATGTGGTATGACGTATATAATTGAAAAATAAGCAACATTGAACACGAGTTTCCTTGTTTTAATTCATGCGTGCATTAATTAGTTAATTGATTGATCCCTTAACGTAACCTCATAATATCGACAGACATATTCAAGCGAGGAATAATGAATAAATTTCCAGCGTAAAAGGAATATCTTTTCACAGCGCTCGTCAAGTATGGAGCCCGCTGGAAACGAAGCGTTAGAGAGTGCAATAACACAGCTTCTGTGCGAGTACCTGTAAAGTGCGGACGTTCCCATATGCCCACTCTTTCCAATAACGTCACAGAGTAAGGGGTCTATCAGATAAAGTGGGTTTCATTTACCGTCTGAAAGAGCTTGCACAGCAGTCTTTTTGTTAGTTTCCGATAGCGTGAGAGAAGCCCAGCAAGAGAAAAAAAGCTTGAGGAGTGTGAGACGGAAACAGGAATACAAAACACAGGGTCGCAAGCTACGTGATCGATAACGAGTGATGTGTTGCTTTATGAAAGCAGCAAGAGAGCAAATCAGCGCGCCCATTCATTGGCTAGTTCATGGTGACATGACATCTAACAATGAAACTGTTCCCAATTGCCATGAGCGGGCAACATTGCGAAAACTATGACGTCAAATAGTTCACTGTTAC
>CM042748.1:29419319-29435980 GCA_022496165.2 Catalaphyllia jardinei
ATTACATTTCAGACCTAACAGAGGTCGATATTTAACTTTTTGAAATATCAATACAATCAGACACGTTAGTTATCTCATTCTTAAAAACAATTCCGTTATTTCATTCACTTTCAAATGAAATGCACGAGGGCAAATTATCATGTCCCCCTCCACAGGTCAAAGTTAAGGAGTGACTGGATTTTACAGCTTTGCCGTGGGTTTCCTTGATAGCGCTGCCTTTATAAGCCCAGCTGGTTTGTCAGTAGCCATCAAAATCTACAGAAAGAACAAGAAAAAATAAGAAGATAGAACAAAAAAAAAAGGGAATTGCGTCACGCATTTAGAGCAAAATCGCACATTAGGATATTTTTTGAATACAGGAAAAACAAAAATTACTTTCTAAAATATAAGGTGTTTTAGAGAGGACTAAACACCAAAGATGCCGAGTTGCATTTCTAGCAGTAATTTTATAAAAGAGATTTAGAAAACGGCTAGCTTGACAAACACACAAACGTTTGTCCAAGAATTATTCCAAACTAATGCATAATTTTTTTAATCCCAAGAATTGCCCTTAGTTTTTTCAGTTGCATGATCATCTACATTTTTAAACAAAGATGGTATTGCATAGAAGCTCTTTCAGACCAATGGTATTTCTCAATTATTGTAAAAAGAAATATGGAGTATAGTTACAAAGGAAACTTTTACAAACATTTACCTCATCTTTGTTGGACATTCCAAACGGCGCCATGTTAACAGTGAAATAATGAATGTTCGGCATCACCATCTCCACATAACCAATCTACGACAATTAAGAAGTCGAAAACATGCAACGTATTTCTACACAAGTGGAAGTTTGGGAGAACGAGGAATGCTGTGGAACACGAGCCGCATGCGAGTGCTTCCACAGCTTTTTCGAGTTCTCCCAAACTTTCACGAGTGTTTGTATAACTCGATAGAAACACGGAGTACATGTTTTCTATTTCGTTTAGAAAACACCACGACGAGAAAAAGGAAAACAACTTGTTAACTTTGATTATGAAATGGTAAATTCTCTTTGCTCCCGCCATCACTACTTCAACAGCGTGTGCTAGTTCTGTGTCTCCATTGAGTTATACAAACACGATTTTTAACCAATCAGCATGGGTGCTTTCTTAGGACTGTATTCTAAAAAGTATTACAAAACTGAGCTTTTATACAGCCTTACCTGACGCACTTTCAAAAATATATATACTAGGACCAATTATGCAAGAAAAAAGGCAAATGTGAATAATGCTTCTTATTTCTTTCAGTTCTACAATTTTAGTATGAAACATTTCTGGAGACAAGGGAAAAACTCAGAAAGTCGTAGGAAAGTTTCGGAAAGCTCTGGACATGTTAATACTGAGTTGTTATCATCAGAACATTATCTTATATATGAGCAGTTGTAAATTGAAAATGTACAAAAGTGTGAAAATAAGAATGTGTGTCAAATGAGATTGTTAATAAACTGACCTGTGGAATGCTGTTCAAAATCTTTGTTTCAGCTTTGTACAAAGTGTTCTATTATCCAGGAAAAGAAAACAAAGGAAATAATCAAATTATACACAATAAATAGTAATATTTGGAAATGCACCACCACTGCACTCTTGTTTTGTCTTTCCACATCAAAACATTTCAAAAACCTCTGATTTCCATTTACCTTTTTCTAAGTCTCTGTGTGCTCTGCAAATGATAATAAACTCCCAGTATATCAATTTTATATGAATTTAAGGCATATCTAATGTAGCCAATGAAAAAAAGCATTTTCCGTCAAAGGATGCCTATATAGTGAAAGGGGCCTGAACTGGCTTTAACAGTCTGTTGTTAACAAGGCGTTTCTGTACAGTCATCAGTGTTTCAGGTTGAGTGACAATTCAATGCAGTGATAATGTGATTACTAAGTACAAACATGCCTGCACAGAGGGTGAGTAGACACCAGTGTGGGGTGGTCCAGCAAACTCCTCCAGAATTGTGTTCTTGACAAAATGCCTTTGGGATTACAAGAAAGGCATGTAGTTGACACACAACTGTGAACATTTTTTCAAACAATTTCCTGTAATTGGGGAGGCGAGTATAGCTCGCAGCTCTTAAGTGCTTAACTAACTGAGTTTTTGAAGCAAAAAGAAACTAGATGTTTGGCTATTTCCACTTTGAGATGTTAGAACATTACAGGTTCAATGGCACATCACAGCACATAACATTTTTCCAGGTTGATTGGCTAGTTGTCGAATGGTAGTACCCATTTATATGCCTGTGTGCCAGACATAAGACAGTCTTTGAGAGTGACTGACTTGCCCATGACCGACATGTATGCTCATATCTCCACATGTATATGCTAATGAGGCCACAATGCCCCCTTTTCAGCTGCATATGACAACTCTTTTGTGTCAAGTATTCTCAAATTCAAATACCAGCTCTCTAATATCCTGAGGTCACAGAAAAATGATAAATGTTGAGAAAATTAGCCACTAAACTAATGTCTTACCAACAAGAACTGAAGTCCACACCTCTTGTGGTATCAAACTGGTATCGGCAGGTCACTTTGGTACAGAAGGAACGATCTGTACATTCTGGCAAAATAGTGAACTTATCTCTACAAAAGCCTGCAAGTTATAGAGGACTCATATCAATGCTGTATGGATCCAAACAAAATCCTTTAAAAATTGCGTAATTTACCGATGAATCCTGACTGTGTTGTCTTGAGAATTTGCATTTCTTTAAGACCACCAGACACCTTTGGATCCTCTAAGGAAAATAGACAAAATAATCAGCACCGAGAAATACATCACAAATGATACTTCCAGTTGTACAATAATACTGTCATCTCTGCTTAATTCCAAAACAAATAAAACTTTGCTTCCGCCTTTATAGGAATGGGAATTTGTTATATAAGGGAAGGTATACTCAGTGTGATTTCAGTAAAGCAAGTACTAAAACAGCTCAAAACTCTTAGGCACTGCTCAAAACTAAGCAAACCAAATATATGACTAAATGTGCAATTTACATAAAATTATGAAGAATATAACACATGTATACACATCTACTACAACTCTACATTATAGGCATGCATATGCCTATTTAGTATGTGTGAGCTAATAATTTTTTTTGACACAGGTCATTGTTGTTTTCAGTGGCTTGACAGTTTGCCACAGAGCAAGAGAGAGAGTTTTGGTTTTTATTTACCCCTTGAATTCAGGCTAAACTGAAAAACACTTGCTGCAATGCATTAAATAACTTTGGCTGATTATTTAATATTTGTACATGTACATGTGGAGGAAGTAATCGCATCTGGGAGACAATTAATACAACTGTCAGTGCTTTAATTGCCTCATTGAAACTCTTAAACCATGATCATTCCTGATAGAAGTATGACTGCACACTAGATATACTGAAAACCTAAGCATAGAAAAATAATATAGTATCTGTACCTCCTCTTGCTTGTGTAACTGAGCAAAATCTTGTCACTTCTGGATTTAACACAAAGGCATGAGCATGGTCAACACTTCCCTGTTTGATGGAATATCATTGATAATGCCTCATTAAACCATATTAAACCAAATTGAGGCCTTGTTTTCCAGTAACACTCACTAAATACCACATTAAGTTACCTGTTGAATACGTTTCCAAGGGGTTTCATCAATTGTTACAGATGCATGATCAACCTAGTAAGAAAACAGGATGATAGTACAGTTATTGTCCTACAAAACTTTGAGGGAATTTGATGACTTGTAATGAAGACTACATATACTCTTTTGAAACCTTTTGTAATAAGATGATCATCATATACTGTAGTCAGTGCAGATTTAGTGTGTCTAATTTAAGCAAACATCATCAATAATTATTTACATGACAATAAAACATGGGAAATTAAGTGTCAAAATAAAATGCACAGACAAATTATAACAAATTTAATCAAAAGCCAATAAGAATTATTATTGTGATATTCATTACTTTGAAAAAAATTGTGTAAATACCTGTTTATGTGTTGACAGAAAATGACTGCAAATGTGGAGTGCAAATTCCTCAATATTATTAACCTAAGTAGATAGATATAGATAGATAGAAGAGATAATACTTGTAAATATGTTAAAGAATTATACAGTCATTTCATTTGTACACTGATTTTATGGGGAGGAGGTACCAAGGAAATTTTGATACAAAATTGGACAAAACTTTTGTCATCAGGGCAGTGCCTTAGCAATACAGCATTTGATTGACAGATGAGATTCAGAATAATAAAGCAATTTTATTATTGAATTTGGCTTTCGTAGGATATGAAGAATTCTGCAGATCTCGGAGGGTGTTATCCACAGAGGCTGAAGGCCAAGGTGGATAAAACCATCCTAGATCTGCAGAATTCTTCATATCCTAAAAAAGCCGAATTCAATAATAAAATTGCTCTATTATTCATTCAAAATATTTCCTTGTTCTTAAAGGAGTTTTGATATTTTGCTCTTTGTTTTTCTGCTCACCAAAAATAACACAATCTCTTCCCTTGGTGTTCTCAGTCAACGGTTCTTTAGTCTGAGGCAGGCTACACTTTTGACGTCATTTTGACATCATTTTGACTTCATTGGTTCAATATATTTTGTCCACAGCAGCTGGTTGTGGTGAATAAGCCCTTTGCAGCTAGGGTCATGTGACCATACTTTTCCTACACATTTTATATATTATGGGCTATAACTTAAAGAATGCCAGAAATTGAAAGAGCATATCGAAAATACCAAACTGGCCAAGTATGAGGTCCCTGGCATTGAAGAATGAGATTTTATGACGGTTTCAATTTTAAAAAAGCTAAGAAGATTTGTATGGAAAATGTCACCTGCTCTCCAGCGACTTTTTCCATACAAATCTTCTTAGTTTTTTAAAAATTCAAATCGTCATAAAACCTCATTCTTTAATGCCAGTGGCCTCAAACTTGGCCATTATGATTTTCTCAACATGCTTTTTCCATTTCTGAAAAATGGGTCACGTGATGGCTTAGCTGCAAAGGGCCTATTATGCGTGTGGTTTTAACCAATCAAAAACGGGGAATATTTTGAATGAATGAATGATATTATTTATGCAAAGAACAACTCAGCGATCAATTGCACCAAGTTCCTGAATTCTCTCATGTTTACTAAATAAGGCGTACTGGGTTACATCCGTGGTTGCGTAAACATGTTCCGACGCAACAAAAATTATATCAGCAAATAACCGATCGATTGCAAAACTGCTTGTTTCAGCTTTAACCCATGGATGCAAAAATTAAGAAAGTCTAACAATCTACCTACCGGATGATCTTTAGCCAAAGCGTAGACGGTGTTTTTCTGCGTATCCGTTGGGATTACACTAGCGTTGTTTCCAGTCACATAATCCTGATGGTTTGCTAACTTTAACTCTGTTGCCACCTCTATCTGCTTGATGTCATGGTACTTTCCACTGCGTTTGATCTTCAGAAGACGCAGGCCGCTTTTCCCATAGCCAGTAAAAGTTGGGTCAATGTGGAACCTTGAAGCCATACTCCCAATTTCGTTACAGCTGAGAAGATCGAGAATTTATTTGGACACGTGCCCAAAACTGTGCCACCGATACTAATTGCCAGCGGTGATCAGCTTAGCGCGCGCAATCTGAAAATGGCGGCAAGCCAAGCAGTTTTATTTTCCTGGAAGACTCCGTTTTCTACTCCCATAAGAAAGGACGAAAATTCTTGCCGAGATTTATTTCAGAATTCAGAAAAGCTTCTGGCCTCAGCTGTGTCGATTTGTCGACTAAAGGGCAGTGTAGAGTGTCAAACAGGCGGCTTGATTACCGTGTGCGAGGAGCTGCAAAGTTTGATTCGTTTGGCTTTCTCGGGTGAGTGAATATAACCTCAAGTTCTGTTTTTATGCTTCTTTTCTTGCGGATCGACAATTTCAATCATTCCTAGGTTCTTTTGTTATTGAATAATCCATAAGAAACCAGTAATTAGCTTGACCACCTCGGCATGTTCTTTCTCTTAAAAAAATTACCGGTCTAGCACTGAATTCATTTAATATTTAGTTATCGAATGCAAACACATGTATCCCACGAATGATAAATTCCTTTAAGAATATGCTAAAAACCACATGGTATGTGACTGAAGGGTATAACATGTACCTGAAAAGGATTGCTCACCACCTCCCCTTCACTGAATGATTAAATCGTATATAAACATGGACATGAAAACAGTTTCAACAGGCATAGAAATCTTTGAGAAAAAAAACATACTTGAGAATTAAATTTATTTTCTTGGGCTAGAAATATAGATCTACTCCCTCCAAAAAGGGTTGTTGGTTACAGAAGAAGATTGGGGAGAGTATGAATATTTTCTGGGACCCTACCCTTAAGGACCATAGTTCAGGCTAATAAAAATGTGATGACACCAGTGACTGCAGAGAAATGCTCTGCAAGGTGAGATGAGATTATCAAAATTAATACATCCTTTAGGAAACTCACAACTATTCAAATACAGTATTTGAAGAAGAGGGATGTACAGCATGTACACCATACTGCTACTTATAATCCTTGGGTATATATTCAGGGCCCTCAATTGAATGGGTGTGTGGAAAAAAAGCCTTAAGTGACATCTGACGAGCTGTAGGATTCACATTCAAATTGCCTTATACTTGCTTGTAACACAAAGAGAGAATTTGACTGAACATGAAGGGTCACTTAGGGCTTTATTCCATGCACCCCTTCAATTGTCTTCAGCATTTGTTTAAGTGTGAGATTTTAAAGAGTTTTTAATTAGGGAGAGCCTATCTCCCAGAGAAGAAAATCTTGCATTGTGCAAGTCAATGTACAGTTCCAGAAAATATCCATACTCTCCCTACAGAAGGGATTGGAATTTCCTGGTGGGTAGGGGGTTCTGTGAGGCCCCAAAATTTAAAGAAATGTATGAAGCTTAATTGGAATTTCCAGAGGGGGGTCTTAAAAAAATTCCCTTCCGTGGGGGAAGTATGGATTTTTTCAGGAATTACACAATGCAACTTCCTGTGGGTAATTATGTTTCTTTCAGAAGAATTTCCTCTAAATCCCCCTCATATACCAATTGAAAGCATCTTAATGTGGGACAACTTCTTGTTGTAACAGCTCACATTGCATGGATTGAATTTCAATGTAATTAATTTTCCATCCAGAAATAAGACGCCTTGAGGAGGATTTCAATTCCCAAAGAAGTCACTTTGAAGATGAAATAACCTGCCTGAAGGAAAATGTTAAATATATCGAGGAGAAAAATGGTCACAACAAACACTATAACAAGAATGATGACTGTAAAGAAGTCAGTGAAACTACTTATAATAAACACAGGTAATTTTATAAATAAATTGTAGACTACTTTGCTAAGAGTTCTGTACGTAATTAAACTTTTACATCATGGTATTAATATTTATATTACAAACATCACATTGCTACATAAAGCAATATTAATATCGTTTTTCTTTCATTGTTTTTTATTGTACAGAGGAAAGCTGAGTGAATGTGAGGAAACCACAGAAAAAGCAGACTGCTCAATACCTGATGAAAACTTAGAAGAAAGTGATCCTTGTCTTTTTAACACTGGCAGTACCGATTTCAAGGTAAATTCTGTTGACGATGATGCATTACCTGTATCTCCTAAAGGGCAGAAATCCAAGTCTCCGCTAGAAAACAAAAGATCCAAAAAATGTTTGAGGAAACTCTCCTCAAAGAAAGAAACAAACTCATCTGAGTCTGTGAGTGAAGTAGAAGACCTGCAGCCATCAGCTGATTCAGGAGTCAGTGGCAACAAAGAAGAGAAATTAACGAGATCCACAGAAAACTCCTTGAGTAAACATGACACATTGGGAAAAGAGAATATGGAAAGTAAAGATGTCGCAGTTGTAGAGAGGACAGAAGCTGAAGTACCAGAATCTGATTCTGATTTTAAAGGAAACTCAAAGAGAGGCAAAGAAAAAACAAAAGTCAAGAATATAAGGAAGAAGAAAAGGTGTTTGTCATTAGAAGATTCTGACAGGACTTCTCAAGATAAAATGCATGAAGATGATATCAAACACCAGGAAGAAATTAAAGATACCAAGAAAGGAAAGAGGAAAACATCATTGGATAAAGGAGATTTCAAGGAAGTCATCCAGGTAGAAATCCCAGGTGATGAAGTCATCCAGTTGGACACTGAGGTAAAAACAAAAGGATCCAAAAAGAAAGATTCTCCAGTTTATGAGAGGCGAGAAATAAAACCAAACAAGAAACTCTCTCGCACCAAGAAATCAAAGTCTAGTTCTGAAGACATGCCAGACACAATTGGGGAAGAGATGGTGACTACACAACCTAAGCCATTGGAACCTTTTCAGAAACAACTGAAGACTTCAACTGCCAATGGGATTTTAAGCAAAAATGTGACGTCCTCCAAGAAAGAGTCTACAACCACGGAAGACAATGATGAACAACTGGGTGATATGAGCTTCCTCATCAATGTCAATTCTCGGATTGCCCTATTTGTAGCTGATGCCTCGCAAGAGGAATGTGAACTACAACCCATGACAGCCAGGGAACGAAATGACGTCTACAAAGTAACTCATCTGTATAAACTCCGTGCAAGAATAGGGACCAAGACTGAGAACCACCTGACGACTGTGCGTCTGTCCAAGCAAGCCGACACAAGAATGCCAAAACCTGGTAGAGTTGATAGTTTACTGAGTGAGCTGAGTATTGCAGCATCTAAAGTGGCATTCAAAGAAAATCCTAAGAACCAAGAAAAGAGAAAGTACTCTGCGGTCACAGAGGGGGATGATCAAACTGTGGCTGAAGATGGTCTTGATCAAGCTGCGCCACCAAAAAAGAAACTCACCAAGCTCTCCAGGAGCAATAAACATTAGGTCAAGAGGATGGAGTGTACGGGAGAAAGCAACTCTTTACAAGGTGCTCTTGTATAGCTCACTGAATATTCAGGCCTTTTCAAATGTTTGATCCATTACAGTGTAGCTGCTCATGCAGATAAGACAAGATTGTGAGTTTAAATATAAGTAGAAACATTTTAGAAAATATGTTACACATTTTATAAAACTTCATTATTTGATAATTTTCTATTACATGTAGACTCTAATTTGTATCTGAATCCAAAACATGTAAGGTAGTATAATTTGGCTCAAACGATTAATTTGAAAATCCACTACTTGTAAGAAGGGAAAAAAAATTAAACAATTTCACAGCAATATATTTTAATGTTTTAACAGAGCAATTAGCTTTTTTGTCATTTCATTTCAGAAATTGTTTGAAATCCTTGTTTTTAGTTCAAGAACATTTAGCTCTAATAAAAATATTTATACAGTGGCATCAAAGTTGTCTGTGATATTGCTTCAGGGGTCAAGAATAAGTTGATGTGCAGCAAATAAATTCAGCTTCACGAAAATTGCTTGATCTTGTTGAAGTGCATGCTTTAATGTCTTCATTTTGGGAAAGGAGGGACTGGCTGGCTTATTTTTATTTTTATTATCAATACGCTATTTTTATTTTTTTTCTTTGAGAAATTAGCTATGCATCAACTCTAGTAAATCTGAGGTGAAATAAAGGTGATGTGTGTTAGTATGTATGTATGTATGTATGTATGTATGTGTGTACTGTATAGACAGCCAATTAAGTAACTGCAATGAGTACATGTATGTGGATCTTTGATTTCCGCTCATCAGTCTAATTCAGTAATTTGCTGATAGAATAGCACAGCAACAATTGGCATAGTTTCTGATTTTAATTTGTGATTGTCTCAAATGTCCCTATGTGTTGACTACAGTTGGCTGTTGTGTTGTCTGCCAAAGAAATCTGCAGAGTAAGTAAATCAAGTAAATTACAATAATAATTATTAGAAGCCATGTCAGCTCTACCCGAGAGGGGGGGGGGGGGATTGTGATTGTTGAAAATTTTGAATTAAGCCCCAAAGGACAGGATTTTTGAAAACCATATTTGAAAACCATATTTAGAACATATTAAACATATATTTTTATATTTCTTTGTGTTAAACCCTTTTCCCTTTTCTCCTAAGTGAGACTATAATCCAAAATTTACCCCCCTAAGCGAGGCAACAAGCATCCCACCCCTTTCATATTCAAGTCCACCCCCCCCCCCCCACGCGTCGTCAGGGCTTTAGCTGGTTTTTATTTAGGTCTTATCTATCTGGGTAAAATTGGAATTTGGAAATGTTGATTTTTCACAAGGGAACAAACATGTGTACTCTAGGCATCCATGGTTGACACTTGATTGACATCTTGGTCCACAGTGGGTTGAGGGTCCTATTTTTTGCAGACATGCCATTGGATGTCAATCAATAATATGAGACAGTCAACATTTGGCCAACCATTGACTGACACTCGATCGAGTGTTGGTCAAGTGTCTACCCAATCAAGTGTTAATGAAGTGTTTACCTAGATGTTAATCAATTGTTGATTGAGGGTTGGTTGAGAATACTGATCAACACTCAACTGCAGATGTCTGATATACATTATAAAAAAACTGGTCTGGATTACCTGCAAAAAGTCCCACAGAGCAAATAGATAACCAAGAAATAAACTTTTCAACTGTTTCTTGGTTCCAGACGAATATTATTAAGCTTTACTGTAATTTTAGATTCAAGATGGCCAGAAACACAGTTTAGAACTCTGATCATCATAGACAACTTAATTCAGGAGCAGAAGGGCCGGAGAAAAAACAACAACAACAAAAGCTGATGGAAAAGAGCTGATATAAATGTGTTTCTTTTGTATAAAAACTAGTTGCTCAGTTTAAGAAGCAAACCATCCGTAACATTTTGAATATTTTATTCAAAAACAAAAATCCAAATGCTGACCTTATTGAAAATTATGGACATTTAAGGTTGACTAATGCAATCGCAAAGTTTCTTATAGCAGACTGCTATGAACACAACATTGACAGACAAGAAATATAAAAAACAGTTTTTAAACCAGTTACTATATAGAATACAACTTATGTCTTATGTTTCAAATGTCATCTCCAAAACTTGCCATCTATAATATCAAGAACGATAGCCGAAAGTCTCAAGAAAGGTCCGTATAGTTAAAAATGTACCAGTAACATTAATCCTGACTAATTGTCAAGATGAAACCAAATAGAATAATCTTCAAAAGTGCTGGTTAAAGCTTGTCACTACCAGTTAAGAATTAAATGCCCAGCACAACAGTCTAGATGATTCCAACTACACCTATCTAAAAAGAATGCATATTCAAAGCTAACAGTGTTGATCATTACTTTGTAAGGAAGCTAATCACAGAAAAAAAACCTAAATTTATTAATTTTGTTGTTTTACTATGGGGTTAACATGGCATTTGGCAAGGAAATTGACCAGTTTCCCTTAGTGGGCGGTTGATTATGAGTGAAAGTGTTTGCCCATGACAACAAGTTTGTTGCAATTGACTATTGTTTTGAACACCAGCTAGCTACTTTAGTGGAATATGTGTTGAAGGTGTGCCACCATAAACATGACATTTGGTAGGACAAGCTGCAGTATCAAGGACCAAGCATCATGTGTCCCACTGAATAGCTAATAATATCTATAACAAAAGTCTCCATAATTTGTGATTTTCCATGTAATCAGCATGCAATCATGTGGATGTCCAATTACAGGTATGCAGTTTGAACTTTTGTAATTGGACACCTGTAATTGGATACCCCATGTAATTTGCACATCGTTTGCATGCACTTCAATGGCTTTCTTTGCAATGTGTTGTACAGTACTCAAAACTAATGAAACGTGCCACATACTTTTTCACTCAAAAGAAGTTCTCCATTGAAAGACATTTTTAATTCCAAAATTTGTTATAGATACGAGTAATTAGTTATTGGACCTTGTGTTGTAACAATTCAGGGAGTAATCATGCTAATCCAATTTTGAAACTACTCCCGCAATTACTCCCTGAACTGTACTCCACTTGGTCCAATTACTATTACTAAATAAATCCCACTATTTTACAAAAGTGTACCATATTGATTTGATTCATACTTTATGAATGCTCCATAAAATCTCATTGGAAAAAAAAACTATTTGAATGGTTGGGCCAATTCCAATCTTGGATGTTAATTCCAATAAGTAATACTAACATTTCCTGACTTGAGCACTGAGATTCAGGAGCATTGTCAAGGTTCCCCATAAGTGATCCAGTTCAAAAGAATTGAGTGAAAATTCATCCATTTTCATGCACATTGAAAGCTTTCAACTATTATCCATTTTCTACTAAAAAGAGGACATATATGACCCAACTTTACCACAGGGAAGTTAAAAAAATGAACCAAGCTATTGTCAATAGTTTGTTGTCTACCTGGCAAGTGAAGTGAGTCTGAATACTATTCTCCAGTCACACTTGCACAAGCACTCTGACATGTGGCATGCTGGGGACAAAACCTAGTAAAAGTTAAAGAAAGTGGCAATTAGTGACAGCATGCTCATGTTGTAAAATGTTTAATGTTTCCCTCCTAAGGAATTGTTTTACTCAATATGAAAACTGGTTTTCAAAAAATTTCCCAAGGCGTCTTTATAGACTAAACTAAAAAGTCAATGAAGAGAAACTTCTGCGCTAACATTAGGATCATATTACAAGGACACTGTCATGGTTGTGATAATCTTCGTTTAAACAATGAACTATCAATCCGTTTGCATTGAAAATTGGATTTTAGTACTATAGACTTCAAATGAAATTTAGTGGCCATTTGAGTCCTTCATTATGTAAGTTGTACTTGTTTAAGATTTGGGTTTCAAAATTTTACCACAAGCATTGTCATTATAACGACTTGTTACAATACTTACACAAGACATAATTTACAGATACAGGGATTAACACTGACTGACAATTTACAAATACAAATAACAGAAGGGCTATAATGTTAACAATACTACTTTGTATGTTTAAAAAAATAGAAAGAAAAAAGAGTAAAGAAAAAAAATATCGAAAATGATAATAAAAATTAAAAACATGCACTAGGGCAAAACAAAAAGAAAAAAAAACGGAAACAGAAACACACATGTACAAGTCGTGGAGCTTTGTGACAGAGTTGTGTTTAAAAAATTGATTTGTAATTTGCATTTACTCTTTTCTACATATAACTTGCTTTTAAGGTATGCAAGGAAGGCTTTGAAGTAGTAATTTTCTCCGTCTCTTGAAGCACAGTGTATGTGATACTTGGCTATTATTAAGCAGAGGTTTAAACCGAGTTGTTGGCTTAAGTCATTGCATAAGTAATTGCAGAACTGAGAATTTCCCTTACCATTTGTCAGGCAGAATTGTAGGATCACTCTCATCTGGTAGCATGTGCCATTTTTTGCAATCCTCACATTGAACCCAAGTGTCAGCATTGTTGGGATGCCATTCCACATTACCCTCCTCAGGAAGTCCACCTTGGCTTGATTCCTGGGTTTGTTCTTTGCAAGGGGAGCTTGTATCTTGATTCTGGGTAATGCTTGACTTAACCATCTTCCTGGATAGCTCAGGTTGAAATGCGGTGGCAGCTGTGATTCCTGCTGAGTCTGTCATCTCTGAAGTAGCCATTTCTTTGCTGTTTGGTTGATAACCTGTTTTAACAAGTAGAAAGAAATACTGAGTCCCTGTATATGTTAAAGATGCATTTGATTTTACCTTCTTTGAAAATGAGGGTTTTACTTTTCTTCAAACAAAAACTGCCTAACTTGCTTTTGCAGTTAATACATGTAGCTAGCTTACAGACATTAATCCCAGCAGGCACTTCCCTCTCTTCACTTACACATGGTTGCCACAGACATCACCTTTCAAAGTTCCCTGACTTTTCACTGATAAAAATCAAATTTCCCTTAACAAATGGTACAAAATGTCAGATGTGTAGTAGGGGTTTCTAGCCTCATTTTACACCCATCCTTTTCACTCCTTTATTAAGACTAATACACTTCATTACGGAAGAATATTGTTGGGATGACCCCAAATGCTTCTTCCATCCCTCAATGGTGTTGAATTAGCCGTGTTACATAATTTCAATTTTCCCTGACTCTTCTTCAAATCAACAATTTTCTTTGGCTCAAAATAAAATTCTCTGACCTCAAAAAAAAATTTTTCCTGACCATTTCCTGACCTGTGGCAACCCCATAGCCTGTTGTAAATGGTCCCAGAGAGTTATTAAGAAAACCTGACAAAAACATCCAGGGGTAACATCCAACTGATTTACATTACATGCAGAGGAGATTCAACTCTCGGTACATTGTAAGTCAAAGTTGAAGTTAAGGTCTGCATGCAAACCAAGTTGCTGCTCAGGGCAGCTGGCACTTACCAGTGTCTCTGTTTTCTGTAACATAAAGAGTCTAGGAGTACTTCTACTTGTCCCTGGATGTAATGTTAGTCTATCACAGGGTTACCCCACAGCATTAAATTTAGCAGTACCCCTTCATTCTCCTGGGTGGAAAAAGGCACTGTGAGAGTAAAGTGTCTTGTCCAAGAAAACAACACAATGTCCCTACCAAGGGCCCAACCCAAACAGCTCAAACCATATGTGAGCACACTAACCATAAGTCAAAGTTAAAGCACTAGCATGTTGGGCTGACTGATACATGTTAACACTGGGTTTGCATTACCTTGTTCACTTTTGATCATTTTTTGTGCTGGCTCTAATCCTTTCCCACTTGTAATTGTGTATATAGCACTTCTGCAAGATTACAAGCCAGTCCATAGACAAAATATTTAACAAACTTATTTTTTTTAAAGATATGCTTATAGACTTATAGAAGTGAATGCAGTAAACAAAGAAAAGACATCCATAGGCTACTCTAAAAAAACAGAATGCAGGACAACTATTGAGCAAACTGCTGTACAAATAATTATCACTGTAGCCCAGCAACTAGCCATTACATTATATATGGCTCGAACAGGTACCTGTTATCTGGTTGAAGTTTATGCTGACACCAGATTGAGGAGACTGCTCACTCATGGTTTCTACTGATTTTGATGGTTTAATTGCAGCTCTAATCCTTGTGATTCACAATTTGAATTGTTTAATACACTGCTTCACTATAACTTGAACAAAAAATCATATTGGCAATTACCTTTGTCGCAGTATGTGGGAACCAATCCTGAAGAAATTTGCAGAGTGAAAAATTAAAACACAGTTGCTCCTGACACTCTTCATCTCTAATATGACTGTAAGTACTTACACACTTCATATGGAAATCAAGCACTAGCACACTAGGTTTTTGAATTAGCTCACTGCTCATGAAATCAGGTTCAGTATTAGTTGAACCTAATAATTTCCCTTACTGATCTTATTTTAGGTTGGTCTTCAAAATTAGAGAGATAAACTGAGCACTCATAGTTGTTAATTTCCTATATATTTTTCAACAATTGTCGACCTGACAATTCCAAGTTAAAGTTTAAAATCAAAAGTTCATCACTCTTGAGAATCCAAGCATTCAATGCTGTAAATTTTCCAGACAGAAGCTAAATAATGAAACAATTAAGAACCTTACCTATAACCTTCATTCAAGCCTGCTTGCTTGTTGCCATCACCTTTAGCTGTGACTAAGCCTTTCTCTTTTCTTGCTTCGCAGTATTTGAAATCTGGATGTGATTCTTTTGTTCTTCTCATGAGCTCTCTAGCTTTCTCCTTGTATGGCTCCTTTTGTTCAGGATTCATTTCCCGCCAGTGTTTAGCAAGGATTGTGCTGATCTCTCGATTATCTCTACCGGGGTACGATACTTTGAAAGCTTTACGGTATTGCTGACTGTATAAAAGAAAGGCATTCATCGGTCTCTTGATGTGATTGACAGGTATCTCACTGTTGCTGTTTTGCAAAGGGTTTACGGAACTCTCCTCTCTCTCCACTGATCCTTGGCTGCTCAATTCTGAGATGGGCTCTGAGATTGGCGATAATGAGCCAGCTGGCAAGTTTTCATCGATTGTAAGTTCTGGAGTACTGCATGAGCTACTTGAGTCTTCTGAATTCTTTAAGGCTGCAGCATTTTGCCGATCAGCTACTTCAAGGCAAGATTGGCTCAAACTGAGCGCATTGCTGTCTTGCAAAGAGGCTCTGAGATCCTCTGTTTTGAGTCCTTTCTGGAGATAAGCCTCCCTGATGTTCTCCTGTAACTGCATGATATGGCTGATTGTACTTTCAAGTATTTCTTTCTTTGAAAGACGATTGTTGCTCAAGTTACTACATGGCAGCATTGTGCTGAGATGTTGCAGCTCAGTCCTAATTTTTCTTTCCCTTTCTTTTTGCCTGCATGCCAAAACAAATTGATTTAGTTTTGTTAGAAATCAATTGCAGGCTGTTGTTTAAGGCTGATGATCAAACTAATCCTATCAGTTCTGTCTCTCAGTAGATTATTGGAGGACACTTCAATAAATGACAAGATGTGATCCTCTTAGAAAAATAGTTTGACCTATATCACCAAAGTCTCTTGATGAACATTTTAGAACCTGTCAACATAAAGTAAAGCAGAATTTCGATACTCAACTTCAGACCTACTCCAAACTTGGTAAAAAACAAAAGACCTTTACACTGTAGTTTGCAAATCTTAGCACAGATCTTACTTGTACTCACACTGACTTTTGCTGCATGTAATTGAGTGGATCTGCTTGTTTTTTAGGCTTTCCTTTTCTCTTGTCCTGAGTTTTAGCCTCTGGAGCAGACTTGTTTTTCTTTAATTTCCATGGTGTCTGTGTTC
>CM042748.1:29435990-29476037 GCA_022496165.2 Catalaphyllia jardinei
TGTGTGAAATGTAATCCCATGGCATAATATTCTGAATTATTAAAAAGTCTTTTTAGAAGAGCATGAATTTGTCCAAAAGAGTTCTGAAAAAGTTATGAACCTTCACTTCTGAGTGCTGTGTAAATCAATTTTCTTCAATGGTTAAATAAACCAATTTGTTGCTGTTATAGACAATCCTAAGTTATGTCTGAAAACAACCCTGTTCTGCAAATTTTTGACACTTGTAGCATAACAGAAGGTGTAAGACTTAAAAGCTTCCACACGCAAAAGGCATTGCTTATTGTTTTATTCAGAAACTTTGATGTCACTTCTGAAGGTGTTTATGGACTGAAAGTTAATGAAGTTTTTCATGCTTCAAGGAAGCTTTTAGGGCCAAAAAAATTCATTATATTTAACATTTATGGCTAAATTGATCCAGCATGAAGTCTTGAACTTTGTTCATCAATGAAAGTATTTGATGAATATATCATTAAGTCACTACTGACAGTTTAGCATTTTATGCATTTAGAATTCTGTATCTAGTAGCTAGGGGTCAGATGGATCTTATGCCACATCCAGAATGGTCTGATCCTTTGGGGATTTAATCCAAACTTTCTGGCAAGCATCCCTACTACTTTAACATGGTGATGTCCTTCCAGGGAAAAACTGTAAATAACCACAATCCAAGTACAAACCTTTCATTTCAGTTCCTTTCATGCTTTTTTCTGGTTTAATAGGTATTGTACTGGGCTGAAAATTAAGCTGATATGTCTCATCTCCTGATACTGTTTCCACTGGACTAATGCTTCCATTCTGCCACTTCAGATTTCCATACTGAAAATAAAATAATAAATAAATTTGCATTAACGCTATAACGTGATAAATTAACATCTCTAGAGCTTCTGAATTGTCCTTGTCCTCGCTAATAATTATCCAAGAGTTACAAAACTGAGAGAAGAACTTAAGAGTGTCATTTAATGCTTTCTTCAGAGAATTCTCCAATTGAACATTTGATTAGAAAGATGTTAATTACTGTTTACTGAATTTTTTTTCAATGCAATTCTAACCCTTAAATCAATTCAGAACTTTAAAACGCTTTTAATAAGTTGGTATTTAGTAAAAAAAAAAAAATGGTGCAAGTATCAAATGACTATTCTATAAAACTATAAGTCACTCAATTTCAGAATATTTTTATTAATATTCTTCCCAGCTATTAATTTCTATCATTTGTTTTTTTTATATTGTTTATACAATAGATCGCTAGATGCTGTCAATGTCTTGCTAAGCATTAATTTCTGCAAAGTTTCTCACATGCTATTAATTCTCATAGAAATATTGTGTGCTAGATGATACTTTGACTTACTGCAATTATACTATCACTATTCAATGTAAATGATTGGTCTTACTGATGCATTCAAAAACTCTGAAACAGGAGGAAGAGGTAACGGTGGTTTCCATGGTGATGCTGCACATTGTGGAAAAAAAAGAAGCTTAATAATTATTAATCCTATTGATATCTATATCAAGGTTTGATAAGTAACAAAGGCATCAGAAAAATACTAAATTCAAATATTAACAGTGGTGAAGGTTTTCCAAGATTGTTAATCTGGACAAGCAAACATCAAATTTCTAGATGACAAACAAAAATAAATTTTTACCTTCTGTGCTGGATGTAACTTTAGAGTCTTGTTCAATAATGTCACTTCCTACATCTACATTTCCAAGCTAAAATTTTTGCCCATGAAAAGAACATATTTTAGAATAAGCTGCTCATTCATAAAAATATGAAGGCTTTTGTTCCACTGGCACAAATTGCATAACTAACTTATATAACACACCACAACACAACGATAACATAAAAAGTAAAAACACAAACCATGATAATTAAAAAACCTTACCCCTTCGATCAATGGAGTATCATACCAAACATCATTGCAGTGAGGATTATATCCACTGAAATTGAAAAAGAACATTCTGAAAAATGAGTCCAGTAAGGACAACTTTTACTGATAGACATTGTAAATAATTCAAAACTATCTCTGGTGAAAACTTTGCAAATCTTTGTTAGATCTTTACAAAGATCATTGTAAGATCTCTGAAGATTCTTCATGACCTTTTACGAGATCTCTCTTTGAAAGAATTTTTGTTAAAGTCTTCAACAACCTCTAAGAGGACCTCAAATAGCTCTTCAGCCTATGTGCAGACATCTTGAAGATGTCTGCACTCTGGAATACTGAATAGGCCTCTTCATGTACACATGCTAAGAGTTGTGAAAACCCTTGAAAGAACAAGGCCTGCAATTCAACAGGAGGCTGATGTCTATTTACCTGAAGTTTTGTGGCGTAACAGCATGGTGCCAAGTTTGAGGGAATGCATAATGATGAACAGTGTGTGAGTTACCAGTTGCCATTGGTAACAATGAACCTTGAAACGGCTGACCAGTATGTATGGTAGATTCAAATCCCCAGGATGGAGAGATCAACATTCGGGTTTCAGGTGAAGGACCTGACCAATCTGTAGGAAAGCAGAAAAAATGCAGCACTAACCAGAGAAATTGTTTACAAAACATGTTGGAAAATCATCTCTGGCTTGTGTACTAATTACAAACTATTCATATTAGCTAAGAAGACATGCTGCATTCAATTTTACCTGCACATCCAGAAGGCTCCATTAACTAGCATGAAAATTTTATTTCATTTGCCTTGAGAAGTTGTAATTTGAAACAGCTAACTATAGGTGTTAATTTTTTAGGACTTACATTTCTTACAGTCCTACTAGAGGTGAGATAGGTCATTGTTATTTACCATTTATCTCTGATGACATTTACAAGTTGCATGGGGGTACTGTGTAGAAAGTGGATTTCTAGCATCAGAAGAGCTGACACTTCTACTCATCCAGTGAGAATGTTATTTTGATATCATTAGAATGTAAAAAAAAATGGCATGAAAATACTTAGCAGAATTGAAAAGTTAATTTTGGCAAGCTAGAGTCTGGGAAAAAAGGTTTACTTTAGAAAGGCTTTTATTAGTGCTGTCACAAGTAAATGGTTGGTTTAATGTTTCAATTCTTCAGATGTAAAATACAGTATGCCATTTACCCAGCACTGCTGGGACAAGAAGAAGTAAGGGAGAATTGTCCTTGAATTACGTTATTTAAGCCAATTAAGTCCAGCGGCACACAGCATCTAAGAATCTGGAACCACTAGGATTGTTCTGCTAGATAGGAGCTGAATGAAAAGCCTCATCAAGCAAGTAAACATGTTATCACGGCTGCATCATTGGGCTGCATGTTCCAAAAATGAGAAAAATAATTACTTTTGTTTTGATGAATTTTAAAAACTTGTTATTACTTTAGTTCATATCTAACCATACTAAACACAATCAAAACATTTAGGCTTCTTTTACATAGAATAAGTTCACCGGTTAAAAATTGATACAATTTCCGACTTTTGTTACTTCCAGGCTTACTATTTTCCAAATTGGGTAATTATAATCCCAGGGGAGGGACCTCAGTCTCTAACCACGCTGCTGAGATTATAAGACATGTTTTGCATTAATTCTAGTTGAACATCATTAAACAAGGCTATTGTATAAAAAGTGATCAGGAATATTTTTATGGTAAATGAATAAAGATGGTGAATTTTAAGCTTGGTAATGTAAAAACTGAACTGATCAACATGATACTGGCGTGGCGTGGGACAAATAAAAAATCTAAGTCTGCGACAGGAATCAATCCCATAACCTCCTGAATACCAGGCAAGTGCTCTATCCACTGAGCTGCAAGAACTCATGCTCACAGCGACTCAGATTTTTTTCTTCTCCCATGCTTGCGTCATGTTGATCAGTTCACTTTTTACAATATTTTTCCTTTGGGGAATAGTAACATTTCAAATTATTCAATATATTAAATACAGATATTTAATCAAGGCTGTGTAATTAATACAGATTTACCTTTTGCAGTAGAGACAGAATCTATCACAGGGTAAGGAGTTGAAACCCTAGACTGGAAAGGGATTGGTGTGAACACTCTACTGTTTGACTCCATTCTCACTGTGTGCGGCATTGTTGATGACAGAGGGGTTGACAGAATGGTCTCTGGACACTCGAAAGGTATTGGAGAGCTTCTGAAGCTATATTGCTAAAAACAGAGATCAAAAGGAGGGCCTGTTTACTTTTATATCTATTATAAAAAAAAAATTCTTTGGTGTACAATTTTAGTAATCTACTAATGGCAGAAATATTTAGAGAAGAAACTAGTTTTTCAGATCCATTGAAAGGCAGCATTTTAATGTATGGTTCATGTAAGAACTGGGTATTTGGGGAATCCAAAGCATTGGAATTCTAATTGAGAGGTAGGTCTTAAAGCTCAGATATTGAGAGACAAATAACAAGAATTTCATGTGAAGCAGAGTATGTAAACCAAAAACCTTCTGGGGAAGGTGTATGGAAATGTTTTAAAGCAACATATATTACCCAATAATTACAAGCAGTTGATTTTCCAGGTTTTATTAGCCACCAAGTAAGCTCTATATACTCCTATTGGGAAATCATTATGCAATGTATTGGGTATGCTTAAAACTAATCGAATATTTGAGAATTTTGTAGAAACTAGAAAATTGTCTTTGTATAACATTTGAATTGTTCATCTATTTTAACATAATTTTGCTGGTACTGTTCCACACATTTCTTATAAGTTATTGAAGATCTAAATTTATCTGGCTTTCCAAGTATTACTTATAAAAGCTCTTTTTCAAAGGTAGAGATTTTCTGAACGTGGAGTATGAAGGTTTTCTGAAGAAAGAATGTTGGGGAATCAAATAAGTTGTTGTAAAAAGTGTTTCCGGTCCTTAACTTTCTCCAGATCTTCACTTCAAACACGACACTCTAGTTTGTATTAACTACAGGGGCAAATTACGCTAATTAAAGATTAAAGATCAGGCTTTGCAAGAAGTCACTCTTGAGAAGATCCTGCAAGATTTTATTAAAACAAACAAAAATAGTCATAACACTTTCTGATCGTATAGCTATTACACCTCTCGCGAAGGCTCACAGTGAAAATCGTTAGAATTCCTTGCCGATTGAGACGTCAGAAACAACGCACATATAGCTCATGGAGCACAGTCTTGTCGAATTGCGAAACCACGTGTTTGCGACATTTAGGGAGAAGGAAAGGAATAAGAATAGCTTAAAGTGTAAGAGGTCTTTCACGCTGGTGATTTGATGCACGACCATAAACAACTGTCGGCTGGGTTTCTCGGAAACTTGTTCAGAAAGAACTGACGGTTAACTTCATTAAAGTAGATTAAACAGATCGTTAGATAACGTTAACGTAGCAAAGACTTGAGCAAGCCAAAGGTGGACCTTGAGAAAAGCTCAATGACTAAACTAAAGGTGCCCCAAATTTTAACTGGATCATCAATTCCGGGAAACGATAGAGCGACAAAAGCTTTGGTTTTGTAAATCTTTAAACGCATGCTTAATTTCGCCTGAACTCGTGCAAGGTTGTGCGATGCCCACTTTAGGTGACTTCGTTTTTCGCTTTGTATACAGCTTGACAAAGCTTCAACCAAAATTTCGATCAAAATCTAGGCAATCAACACCTTGAAACACATTTAGCATTAAACATACCACATTCCGAGAAGTCTCTGTGATCGCTACGGAACGAAATTCACTGTCTGTTGGACTTGCCATCGACGCACAATTCGCAAATCGCTGGAAAACCCTCCACACAGTGGTTGTTTATTTCACCGATCAGACGGATGGGGCAAACGGCGGGAAAATCACGTGCAGCTGTCTGTCAACTTCCAACATCTTATTCTCCGTTTGTTTTCCTTTACCCCGGAAATGACTACAAAAGCTGCCATTTACTCTTTTACAAGACGTGCTAGCTTATGTCTATGAAGATGTGACTGCACTCGCTATGAAACTTCAAAAACATATAAACAGTTGCCCAAAAGATTTACTGAGTAAACGCAGGCTCCGGGAAAATGAAAAAAAAAAACAATAAAATAAAATGCCGTAAATGAATGGAAAAGGATAATCAATTTTTGACAAAGCATTGCATCGAGAAGAGTACAGCACTCAATTAAGTCTGTCAGACAGCCTTTGCTCGGTTAGTGCTTTACTAAAATAGGTTGCTCTAGCGGGGACCCAATTCTTTTTTCAACTTGTTAGATAGTTAAAGGGGCAGTGTCACCCTATTTGGCAACTTTACAAAAAGCTAGAAGGTGTCTTCACGTCAATTGAATTCCAAAAATAATGATCTAGTTTTCTTATTTAAGACTATTTGAAGGTACTGAAACTGTTTCCTGTCGCCTCTCGCTACGGATGGCAGGGATGGAAATGGATTGAAACTTGAAAAAATTAGCCAATTTTTTTCAAGATTTGAAGCTACGTCTTCAATAAACCCTCAAGGAATTTATTATGGTTAGCCCTCGCAGATAAAATTCATTTGATATCTTCGTCGTAGCTTTACAGAAGCATTTTGTTTATGACGAAAGCCTCAAAGTAATGGTTTTAGCGCAGAATTGACCTAAAACTGCAAAATCCTCGCGACACTGACCCCTTTAATTTGTCTACAATTATTTCCGTGTTTCGTAGAGGCAAAATTAAGAGGCTTTCAGTTCGTAAATAGTATTTAACCGCAGTAAAAACAAAATCAAAGTAAGTGCAGATAAAAAAGGTAAAAAAAGCGCCGGCGCGCCTTTTTTTTTGGGGGGGGGGGGGAAGCGGTGCGGAAATGCAATATGGTCAAACCTCCAGTAAGCGATTACCTAAAATGTCAAGCCTAGGTGGTCGCTTTGAAAAGCTTAGACCATACTGGGTGAAAATTTTACCCCATTAGCATAAAGTAACTGAAGAGACTTATTCTTGTTTTACTAAAATGTTTTACTCATGTCAGTGAGAAGTCGGGTTTGAAAAAAAATACGGTACTTCCTATTGGAAAATTTCCGGCTCTTGTACTATCCAGGAATGCGATTACAATACCTTGTTATCAAATTTTCGTTCAATATCTGTCCACTGGTCGCTTACGGGAGGTTGAAAACAAAAGAAAATTTCAAATGTTTAGCTCTAAAAGTGGTCACGGGCGCTTATGGGAGATGGTCGCTTACAAGAGGTTTAAAATATAGTGATTTGACTTGGAAACTTGGTATTTTGGTAAACTGGTCGCTGAGGAGAGGTGCTTGCTTACGAAAGGTGGTCACAACCGGAGGTTCTATTGTATGTGGATACATATCCCTCCCTTTGTCATGCTGTATTCGCTAAGTTGTGTTATACTTTGTGTTTTGTTACCGAAGCCTAATTTTAGGGAAATCTGAGTTTTTCGGACATATATTACAGTTTGCGTTACTTACTGAGACTATTTTGCATGCACTAAAAGACTTGAGTTTACTCGAGGAAATTTCTCTTGCAACTTACAACGACTGAAAGACGAGAATTTGATATTTCTTTCGTTCGCCAAAGTTTTCAAAATTATACGAAAAGTAGTCTCCTTCGCAGCCGTTATTAGGGTCGTCACGCAACGCTTCTCCCCCAGTGTTGGTTCATGTTTCCAAGGCACCTTTGTAAAGTGGAGTCTGGAGGTTTTAAGAAAGGGCTTGCATTTGAGAAAGTGCATGGTTAATAAGGAAGAGGTCTTTTAAAAAATTGATGGGGAGGGCAAATCAGTCATTCGGTTTTTTTAATTGCGTTCGTAGAACGCAGTTCATAATGCGGTCTTGAGTCGAGTTTTATGGGAGTGACGTCATGGTAGGTTGTTTCAAAGTTGCGCACCGATTTGGCCACCCCGCAGCAGGGGCAAAACGAATTACATCATCACCAAACCATGTGCTGTATTTAAGAAATAGAAAACATGTACCGTGTTTGTATCGAGTTATACAAACACGAGTGGAAGTTTGGGAGAACGAGAAATGCTGTGGGAACACGAGCCGCAGGCGAGTGTTTCCACAGCTTTTTCGAGTTCTCCCAAACTGTATAACTCGATACAAACACGGAGTACATGTTTTCTATTTCTTTTAGAAAACACCACGACGAGAAAAAGGAAAACAAATTGTTAACCTTGATTATCAAAATGTAAATTCTCTTTGCTCGCGCCATCACTACGTCAACAGCGCGCGCTAGTTCTGTGTCTACATCGAGTTATACAAACAGGATTTTTAACCAATCAGCGCACGTGCTTTCTTAGGACTGTTTTCTAAATTTCTTTGGAAGGCGGTTCTCGGAACAGATATAATCTTATATTCGTTTGAAAGGTCAGACCTTTCCTGTGTCAAAAAAGTCTCGGATTACAAAGTTATGCTGAACCCACACGTTTAAAAAAATTTCTTTACAAAAAAGCGAAAAGCGATATATCACTTCAAAGCGACATATCACTTCCGCCTTAATAGCTACCACAAAATTTCCTTAACAATCGAGCTTTATCATGTGGAAATTTCAGCAAAATCGAGGTGGCCCATAGCAAGCGAAAAACCTGAAAACGAAGCAACGTTTTGGTCCGAGAAAAAAATTGAATGGGAACATCTTTGTCAGACTTTTCTTAAGTGATTTAGACAAGAAAATAACCAGGGCGAGATACAAAAGAGAACGAAATAAAAACAAAGCCGGTAATTTATTCAATTTGTTAACCTCGTGTCCTTGGTCACGTACCTCTTAATAATTTTAGCCTTGGAAGCCAGTAACTGGTCGCGAATTACTTTCTATATCCTTACAAATGTCCTGACTTCCATCTTTAAAAGATTTGGTCCTGATTTTTTGCCGGCTGGCATACTCTCGAGTGGGGGACAGGCCGGATGTAATGCTGATTTTCTGTCACGCTTTTAAGTCACCATGACTTAATTTATACTGGTAGGCAGGAGGGGTGGATAGAAAAAGGGACATCTTTACACGAACGCACTCATAATCTATGATTACTTCTAGTATATTATATTACATTGCTTTATTAAAAACGTATCGTACAAAATCTGAAACGCCTATTTACCCTCAAATGCGTTCTCCTGTTTTAGTCTATACATGACCAGCCCAATGAAGTGTGGGTAAGGTTCTATGTTAAATAATACGCAGCATTTACTTCCAACAAAGATAACATCAGTATTTGTTTGCCGCTTCATAAATAGTTACCCATAATGACAAATGCACGACTTGTACTAATAAAAGTTGATTCCTTTATGGTAAATAATTCGGGAAATTTACCTACAACAAACTCGACAAGGCTTATTGCATTTGTTTCACAGTGAATTGGAAACAAAGTTGACTTGAAGCTAAATCTCAGTGAACAGGCATACGGGGATACTCTACCTTGGTCAAACTACAACAATGTATAATTATAGTTTGTAAATTTTAGATCTACCTAATTGCTATCTACACTGCCCCGTTCGGAATGCAACACGAGTGGCCGAGCGTTATAAAATTCATTCCCATATTACAAATCAAATTACACATTGTTCCTCAAGTCATCTACAACCTTGTACAAAACAGGAGCGTCGCTGTAAACAATAGCTTTCAGCAAAAAGATTCTGCTATATAAAATGTTTTAATGAACTCTCTGTCTAAAAAACAAAGAAACAAAACTACAAGGAGGGAGGCGGGAAAGCCCTGTATTGTTGTTCGACGTCGCCCGGTTTTGTCCAAGACTACAGGTTCAGTTCTTGCTTGAATCTGTTGGGAAATACCGGCAAAGCTTTCCAGGAAGGTTGTATGTGAAAAGATAAGAAGAATAGAGTAGTTCTGAAACATATACACGGTACGGCTTCACATGATCAGCGATTTCTGTGATCCACTACGAGCAGCAGTAGAATATGATAAACATGGATAAGGAAAGTTTGCCTTAAAATAATTCTCCATGTGTTAAGTCTGATTAAAAATGCCAAGCGTTTGGCTTAAAGTTGCATTATTTGGTCTCGTTGCACTTGTTGACTGATTTAGGGAGGACCCTACAAGCCACAATTTAAAATCGCACCACTAGTTACAAGTCTGCACCAGCTGCAAATACCCGACAACCTAGTCGACCTAGTGCTCTACAACCCTTCTTAACAACTAGAATCATTCAGGTGACACCCGACGTGTATTAGCTAAAAAGTGTTGTATCTGCATTATATTGGCGTGTAGTCTGATCTGATGGCACAATTCGATTTTCTTATCAACCTACATAGCTTAATGCGAGTTCCTACTGTATACATTACATTCCTTTCAGTTTGGATAACTTGTATCAATTGAACTTAATCGACGTCACAAGTAGTGTCAATAACTTAATATCTCTTGACCGCCTTCTTTGTCTTCTTTCGAAGAACATCTTCCCCAAGTGTGAGGGTAGTTCAATTTCTTGAATATCCGTCTCTCGCTCTCCGCTAACAGCGAGCAGTAACGGCCGGCTCTGATATTTGATGACAACGCGTTTGGACCGCAACTACGTTTTAAAATTCCTCTTCGTTTTCAACTTCCATCCTGATGCTGTCCAAGAAGCTGGAGTGTCTTTTCTGCATTTTTGACCTCTGCTTTTCAAAGTTTTTCTTCTTGTCCTGCAAGAGAAAATGGTTTTGTGAGTTCCCCTGATCGCGTCTGCGAAAGGCGTTGCTTGTATACTTCTGTTCACTCACTTGAAAACAAGCTTCGATCTTTTGTGTTCGCTAGAAAAATATCTTATAAATGTCTCAAGTACTCGGGAAAAAGCTAACCGTAGACTCTGTTTCAGACCGGATAGAAATATTAGTTTATACACGTAATACGGGTGAGGATTCAGGTGTCAACTTACCTCTATTGTGCAAGTGAAGTATGATCCTCACAGTAAATTTTCCAATTTAAGCAATTGGAAAGAAGAAGCCTGAAAAAATCAGGGCCGGGTTGTTCGAAAGCGGGTTAACGTTAACCCAGCATTAAGCGTCAACTGAAGTGTAATTTTTTCTTGTTTAAAAATGTTTTTCACCTCTGCCGTTTGGTGTAGTTTGAGATTACTACAGCTCAAAACTGAAGGGCAAACAATTTAAACAGATTACCCAACCAAAAAGTTACAAAACTGAAATCAAACTTCTCGCTAACCCTGAGTTAGCTTAATCGGGCTTTGAACAACCCGGCCCAGGGCTTCAACGGGATTCGAACCCATGACCTCCGCAATACCGGTGCGATGCTCTACCAACGGAGCTATGAAGCCACACATTGGGAGCAAGGTCAATTGCTTAAATTGGAAAATTTACTGCGAGGATCATACTTCACTTGCATCTACAACCGCAGTTCAAATATGAATTATTTCATATACACTTTACATCATTTCACTCCTTACGGGAGATATGAACTCCATAAATTGACCTTGCTCCCAATGTGTGGCTTCATAGCTCAGTTGGTAGAGCATCGCACCGGTATCGCGGAGATCATGGGTTCGAATCCTGTTGAAGCCCTGATTTTTTTCAGGCTTCTTTCCAATTGCTTAAATTGGAAAATTTACTGCGAGGATCATACTTCACTTGCATCTACAACCGCAGTTCAAATATGAATTATTTCATATACACTTTACATCATTACCTCTATTGTGGTTATAGAGTCTGTCCTGGCACGTGACGCTGACGTGGGACGCTCAGTTCCAGACCCCGGCCGCTGTCTAGAAGCTGAGTCAGGACGGGAATCCTTCATGTGTTCTACTACTAGGTCCTCCTAGAGAAAGAAAACATGCGTCAAGTTTAATTCGTTGCTTGAACAACAGCGGTAGCATTGTCACTATTACTCTCTCTGGTATTGTATTCCAAAAGGTAAGTACATTCCACTGCATGAGCCGTCTTAATCGATTACTGTTTACTTTTGTTTATGTTTCTCAGCCTTCGAACGCAGCCGTATTCTGCGTTCACAGGCTAAACCAATGGCGATTTCTTCCTGTACTCTCCGACATGCATACGTGTTTTTTCCTCGTGCTTTGATTAGTTCGTTACATTTCCGGCGGGGTGGCTATATGTGTGTTATGCTATTTGTATTTCTTTTCCTAACGTACCTCAGTGTCGCTGATCCAGCTGTCCTCTCCGCTCTCCAGCCCTCCCACACCGCTATCTGAAACTTTGGATGGTACACCATCTTGGTCACTACCCATAGAGTCAACACTGCAAAGACAAAGTCGATAAAAAGTTAAAATAAAGCCAAGAAAAGTACCAACCAGGAAATTAACTCAAAATTCCAAAGCCAAACAATCTCGCGCTATTTGCCGTTAAGCTCACCTTTTCCTTCTCTTGTGCTCGCTGGTCATTAATTGAGAAAGAGAGCTGTCCTGTCTTGTGAGCTCTTTGCCTAGATGACAAACGAAGTAACCGTTAACTGTGGTGAAATCTAACTACTCATTAACTACAGGGCAGTAGCCAGAGTGATATTATGACTGAGACAAAGTCCATGAAAAAATGACAACGTAACGGCAACAATGTCCAAGTTTTAATACTCTTCCTAGGTACTTAGGGTGTCTATGACTAAACAAAATAACTGAGGCGTGCCTCGATTTGCCTGTTACTAGCTACGGCCCTGAACTACACACATCACATGCCTTTTAAAGCAATGACCACTATCAAAACCAACTACCACAATTTTCGTCAGTGAACAACACGTTTTGCTACAGTGAATAACTACAACACTGCCCAAATAGTTGAACCTCTTCCAAAAGCAACCTGCCCACTCCTCGACAATACCAAGTCCATTCAGGACCGTGTCTGTAAGTTATCGCCATAATGAAGTAAAACGAAACAAAAAGTGCAGTAAGAACTTACTAAGCTTTTTCAAAAGTTTAACCAAGTCTTCATGCTCGTATTCCTGCGATGAAAAATGAAAATAACATTCATGAACAACAACAACAACAACAACAACAACAGCAGCAGCAAAAACATGTATTTGTACTGCACTATAAAAAACAAGTGACTGTAACAACTATAAAGCTAAACTAGTTGGGCGACCATCATAAATTCAGTATTCTTTGCAAGGACGTTCACTGGAGATGACTGACAACTTTTCTCAAACATGATCTTGCAATCTAACAACCTGGATTTGGTTCAATACATCTTTGATTTGTTTTTTATAGAAACGTATTAATCCATATTATCACCATGACAAAACAACTCAATCAAAAAAAAGAAAGGCAGAGTATTGCAGCTATAAATAAACCAATTTAGCTTGGGCTAAAAACCATACAATCAAAACCTTAAGAAATCTTGCTTTCAAATGTTCTAATGCTCTAATGTTGTTTGTTAACAAAGTGGATCTTCTCCTGGTTTATCTCAGCAGCAGTTCAGCATCTAGTAACTGATTTACCTCGGCAATGTCGAGAGGGGTTCGTCCATTGTTGTCTAGCACGTCCACCTTAGCTCTGTTAGCAACAAGCCACTTGACACACTCCGTGTATCCGCTACAAGACATAAATCACACAAGTTTAGCGCCAAAATTGTAGAGGGCTTAGAGCAGTTTTTATTCGAGTGTAGAAATTCGTCTTTGTCTTTCTTTCACACTAAATCGCTACATTAATGGGGCATTGTCACCCTATTTGGTAACTTTATAAAAAGCTAGAAGGCGTCCTCGCATCAACTGAATTCCAAAAATAATGGTCTAGTCTTGTTATTAAAGACTATTTGAAGGTACTGAAACTGTTTCCTGTCGCTACGTACGGCAAGGATGGAAATGGATTGAAACTTGAAAAAATTCGCCAATTTTTTCAAGATTTGATGCTACATCTTCAAAAAAAACCTCAAGAAATTTGTTATGGTTAGCCCTCTCTGATAAAATTCATTTGATATCTTCATTGTAGCTTTACAGAAGCATTTTGTTTATGAGGAAAGCCGCAAAATAATGATTTTAGCACAGAATTGACCTAAAACTTCAAAATCTTCGTGACACTGCCCCTTTAAGCAATCGACTTAACAAAAGAACTCAGTCGCAACAATTTGTACGCCAATCAAACCGACAGCCAGTCGTGACTCGATCATACACGTCAGCTACATGTACAACTTTACCTCATGCAAGCAAGATGAAGAGGAGTAAGTTCGTCCACTGTTCGCCCGCTTAGCGTACTGCCCATGGCTGAAAGAATCTGATCACACACAGCAGACACCAGTTAATAGAGGCTTGCAGGATAAAATAGTGCAATGTAAGGTGTGTAAGGAAGATTAGGATGAAAGTTTTAGACAACAATCTCGCCAGCACGTTTCACAGTTATCAAAAAAACTTGAGCATTTTCTTTTAGCGAGTCAACTCTACTGTCAACTTTTACATTCTTTTTCGCCAGCCTATCAATTATTACGAGTCGTAAGATCGATTGTGTATGTGACGAAAACTAAAGCATTCAAACGCTGAGGTGACATGGTTCTAAGCAAAACACTACTTAAACTGCACTAACAAAACCGCCCTCTGCAAAACTGATAAGTGAACAATCTCGTTCCCAGAGTCTTCGTTCCCCTTGACCAGCGGTCGGAAAACGAGAGCTCTGGGAACAACCATTTCGGGCATGCGCCATAGATGCAGACTGTGCAGTAAAACCGGATGGGCAGAATTCGGTTATTTCCTTTGTTATTTGAAAATGGTTGCTCCCAGAGCTCTTGTTTTCCGACCACTGGTCAAGAGTAACGAAGACTCTGGGAACGAGATTGACAAGTAAACGATTTGACTATGAACTGACATGCGTACTACTCACCATCATGCAATTCACGTGACCATTCATAGCTGCCAAATGCATGGCGGTGTAGCCAGTTGGAGTTTCCTCTGCTAGGTCCACACCGCTGACCGCTAGCCACTTAACGCAGTCCAGTCGACCATTGGCGGCTGCTACATGCAGTGGGTTCATACCGCGTTCGTCTGTCGTGTTCTTCATCGCCGGCACCACTTGTATCAATTCCTTCACACGCTCCAGGTCTCCATTTTTGGCGGCTTCGTGGATTGAAGAACCTTAAAACAAGATAAAGAAGCGATAATTGAATTACTGAGATTTTTACACAGTTTTCTACACAGACCGTAGTTTGGTCATCATTGATCCCATTAGCTAGACTAAAGCAGGACGAGAACATCACGAGAGTGACACGAAATCTTCGGTGAAAAGAAAAACGACCCCAACAAACCTCTCCTCAAGACATTTTCACTCTCACTGATGGACTCTCTGTGGAGTTCTCTTTCTTTCTCTTGTTTCGCTCGGACACCAGCTCTGAAGCCTTCAACAAAATCATCACTTCGGGCAGAAACAGGGCGCTCGCGTTCATGCTGGTGGGAAAATGAACACAAATGGTTAGAAAAGACTTCCCAAAGTGTAAAACTAAAGCCGAATACATTACTATACTTCTTTGACTTGGTTTTTCTACATACAAGTTCCAGGCAACCTCCGTTTCTAATTACATTCAAATTCTTGTTATGTGTTTAAAAGATTGACAACCCACTTAAAAGCGGCTTATCTGGATCCTTTAATGCTCTACATTAATGCACATTCCTTTTCCTTTAATCTGCACCTAAGCTGTGGAATGACATTCCTGAGACCATAAAATGTAGTGTAGATCTATAACGCTTTTAAGCGTAATCTTAAAACTTATCTTTTTAAGCGTTATTTTAATGAATAAATTAGGTTTAATTATTATTTTTAACATTTTACCCTGATTGTAAAGCGCCTTAGAGCTTTTGGATAGGGCGCTATAAAAATTGTCATTTATTTCATTATTTTATTACTTACGTATTACTACTTAATTTTTCGTTACATGATCAGATCAGAATGACGCGAATCAATCTCGTGGAAGAGATTGACTGAAAGCTTAAACAAGCAAAACAGTGAACCTTACATCGGGCTTTGCAGCACCAGTAAACTCGACTCTAGGTTCCTCCTCGTCCTCTTCCTCTTTGCCCTTCTTGTCATCCTCCTCCTCCTCCTCACTCTCATCATCATCATCATCATCACCATCATCGTCGTCGTCTTGTTCTTCTTCGTTCGTTTCTTCAGTACCTATCCTTTGATCTTCCTCTAATGTACGCTGGACCTCCTCACGGCTGCTCTCTTCCTTAGACTCCTTTTCTGGTTCCTTGTGATTCAGGAATGTTGACACAGCCGTGGTCACAGCCTTAGTTTTTGTTATATCACTGTTCTCTTTCTCATTCGTTTCCTCCTCACTTTCACTGGCATTTTCATCGTTGTCTCTTCGCTTTTTGGCGTGTCTTTTAAAACTGTTTTTGGCTTCTTCATCTTCTGACTCATCGTTGTCGTCTTCCGGTTGGAAAAACCTTCCGTTATCTCCATCTTGTCCTTCTTCCTCCCCTTCGCTGATGTCAAACAAATTCTCAGCCTTCACCGCCACAAACTGCTCTTCTTGAGTCTCCGCTTCGACCAAAGGCTCGGGTGATTTTGCAGAACGCTTGGAGCTTACTGGAGGTTTATCTCTTTGCGAAAAAGTTTTATCCTTGGATTTCTTTTTCACTTCTCTTAAATCAGGTGCAGGAACTCCGTCGTCCTCTCCGCTGGAGAAGCTGTCGCTCTCGCTGGCGCTGCGGAAAAAGTCATCTTGCTGTCTTTCGTCGATTCTTGGTAAAACAGCTACGAGGTGAGATGCTTTACAAGAAAGAAATGAAATTACACCCGCTTTCAGTGTTACGTGCATAGGCGACATCTTCGTTCATCTTTCGACATGCCATCTTTCGACATGCTATGTAACCTGGCCCACATCAAAATGTTAACACAACGGACTCTTTTACGGTCGAACTCGAATGGATGAAGATGGAATTATTTGACATCAAACTAAGGTTCGGAGTATCAAGAAGTCATTCTGTGAAGGATAAATCGACTATTTTGAATGTTCACATCTTTCGAATACTAACGCGTTAGCGGCCTAATTCTACCGGAAGTCGCCATTGAGAGCTGATCGACTACACTGAAATCGTTTAATTATCTTGTAAATCTGCAAACATGCAATGTTCACAAACTTCTTCAGCCATGTCAGGTCAGTGATTATCATTTATTTGTCATTTTTTCCGCTAATAACATGAAAAATTACCTGTTCTGCCTGTTTCGCATTAAAACAGCCGTTTAAATAGCATGTCGAAAGATGAACGAAAATGTCGCCTATGCACGTAACACTGAAAGCGGGTGTAAAGTGAATCCGGATCAATCTAGACTGTGAGCGGTCTTTTTCTTTTCCTAGCATATTCCTTGCGTTTATTAGAGCTATCGAGTAGCAGAGCCGCCCTCCTCGTTTTTGGCCCGAATTTGCATAATATTAACTGAGTTCTGCCCGCGGCCGGAGGCTTTCAGGAACAAAAACCGACTACTCGTAGTAGTCTAGGATCAATCGCTCTTTCAAGGAATGGCACATGGAAGTGATACTTGCAACCTACACCTACATATTCACTGGCATGGGGTGGGTGAGCAGTTTTGTAACGGTCACCGAGGAACGAGGGGAACTGGGGCATATCAAAAAGTAGATTAACCAAAGAGAAAGTAGGGTAGAGCGCGGGAGGGGAGGGTGCTTCTTAGATCTGCGACAAAACATCTGCACTGAAGGCTAAGCCCCTGCATCTCTTATAGGAGTAAGAAATGGAATACAATTAGGTTGCAGAGGAGGTGCAGACATAAAGGATTTCTTTTTACCGCTTTTCGGCTAGTACGTGAAGGATAGCAAATAATACCTGGAACTGCGCATAAGAGATGAAGAGAGGGTAGATTGGGAAATTTTCATAATCATGCTGAAACACTAAAAACAGGACCGAGTCAAGTTAAAGATTTCACATACGTGGTAAAACGTCTGACACTGGAAGATCTCGAATAATCTGCCCGTCATCGTCACGTGATGATAACCATCTAGGAAACAAAAAACAAATGTGAATGTACGTGAATAAACCATCTAGGAAACAAAGAAAACGTGGAAGAAGGAAACAAATTTGAATATACATGAATAAACAGGCGACAGAGTCAGGAGATCCGTTTAGGAAGATCTGTGGGAGACAAAATCATGTCATGATCGATGAGTTGGCTCACGCATGCTCAGGACCATAGCTAGTAACATACACACCGAGCCTGTATTCCTCTCAATATATAATTATATTATAAATAGAGAGGCATACAGAGAAGCAAAATCTCGCTAGAATCGCTGTAAAACGCCTCCAAAAGCCATGAAAATAGAAGTTTTTCCCTTATTTTGAACTATTCCGTACGACCCATGTCTTTTCCATACAAACTCTTATAATAACGCTATTACGCAATGTCATGTTGACCGATGCCCAGAGAGCTTGGGCTACCTGTGGCCCTTGTCGCAGTTATTTCGTTTTCGTTGCTTTTTGTAAACGCAAACACACTAAATACCTAGGAAGAACATTTAACCATGAACATTGCCTCAGTCATATTTTTTTTTCTGGTCGTAGAAAGCCCTGGAATTGTGTCCTTAGGTAACATGTTTGACACTCACAGATTCTCTCTCCCCCGAGGGGGGGGGGGGGGGACTTCCTCATAAGAGGCTAATGCGGATGTGCCGCTGGATGGGGTTGCATTTTCACGACTGGATCGACTATCATGGGGTCGCATTTTAAATAGTGTTAATAGGATGGGGTCGCACATTTTCTGATTTTTGGGGTAAGACAGTTCTTCATATTTACAGTTAGCAAACGTACAAGAATGTTTGTACTGTAGGTGAAAAGTAAAGTGTTCTTTATTCAATATAAGGTACATACATAAATATAAAGTGACTAAGTTGACATCGCGAAAATTACATATTTGCCAAAAAGTGACTAAGATGGGTCTATAATTGGCCTCAGAATAGACTATAATGGGGTAGGGGTTCTGAGAGGCCAGCGGCACATACAGAGCAAAAATTGACCCAAGTGCCCCCCCCCCCCGGGGGGCTCTCTCCACCCCATCAGTATAAATGCCTGGACAAGCAAGGTTCCAGAAAATTGTTAAACCAAACAGGCCAAAGTTCGCCCAGAGACAGTAGCTAGACTGTATAAATGCCCTGCTGATTGCTTCACACAACGATAACTGGAGTTATATGCAATGCCACTGTGACATATCTGGTTGGTGTTTGTGAAATAACTCTTGTTCCACGTTAAAAACACTACCCGTGTCTTGCCATTACCTGTTACAATTGAACTCAAATGCTCGTGTTGCCTCAGGACCTTCCTTGACAAACACCTTGTCCAAGAACCAACCATAACCTAGAAACATAAACAAAACAATGCACTGGTTAGCACGAGGCATATCGCTCAACTTCAATACCCAAAACAAGAGAAAATGAGAAACATACCTAGTTTGGTCTCACTGTGACCAATTCTAATACTTGATAATTTTCCAAGAAAAATTGAGTCTATGACAAAGATATCCACCTAAAACACAATGTGTACAATGATGAATTAGCTGTGAAAATTACAGTACCAGTATTACTATTAACAAATGTGCAGAGAACACTTCGTAGAATTTGAGTGTTACCGGTCATTAATGCAAGTGCGGCCGTAACACTACTTGAACAGAGACCTGAAAAAACTTTCATCTTGAGTGTTACCATCAGAACAATCATACAAAGTGACATATTATTAAGAGACCAAGTATTAAGGTTCTTTTGTCTGAAGGTTAAATCATAGTTAGTCGACTGAAGGTTAAATCATAGTTAGTCGACTAACTATGGTTAAATAGAGCATTTTTCACAGTGTTGAAAGTAATTAGACACTTACTTTGGGTTTAAGTTTTGGTTTTACTACAGTTTGATATCGACTTGGTAGTATAATTGCTATAAAGTAATTGGCTCTAGTTTTGGTTTTACGACACTCAATTGAAATCTGCTCTATTTTTACATCACAAAAATCAATTCACAGTTGCAATCATGGTCTGTCTGTCTATTCCCCAACTGGTATTATTCAATTATGAAGCTGTAAGGATACATCAATGTTGTTTGACCAGTGATCTAACCTGTGCTCTCTGGAACTTTGTCCTGTGTGTTCTGGAGCGAAGTAGTTGCCTTTCACCTGAGTTGCCGTATTCTCCAAAGACCGTTAACTTAACTACAGCCTTTGTACCAGCACCCAGCTTGTCACCAGTCAGTATATACACTTCATATGTGAGGACTGTGACAAGAGCAAGAGAAACAAATATTGTACATGCAAATAGTAAGAAATCCAAGAAAGGCAGGTATGTAATATTAAATGAATATGTCCAGAACATTTTTTCCTTGGGTATTCACCCAAAAATTTCTGTCATATTCCTACCTTTAGGTTCCAGATCTCTGTTTCTAGTCTGTGTCTCTGCAGAAAGAGGTGTCGATGTTGGTATGTCTGCAGTGCAGGCTCCTTGTGTTGCTGTTACTGTTGACACACTCACTTCCTTTACTTCTTCTGCACTGTTTCTTTTAATTGGCGATAGCCTGGGTGGTAGGATGATTTGTCGCTCAGCCTGCATGACATCTCCATCATCTTGTTTCATGGTTTGTGTACCTAAAATAAGATAACAGGTATTATGTTATGCTGAGCTTGGCATTGTTCACCTAAAGGGACAAAAAACTCTTTTTAACCAAGAAACCAGCCAAGTGGCACTATTGTTTCTAATATGTTCAGTAGACATTACTTGAACATCAAAAACAGACTGAAGCCTTTTATTTTATAGCTTGGGTTACCAATACATTCAAACAATAAAATTTTCAATCATACCCGAGTGGACAACTGTTTGTGTTGACATGTCAATCATGTCATGTTCTGTTTCCATCCATGAAAGTCTTGGGGTTGCATGAGTTGAGGATAACCTTGGAGATCCTACACTTTCAAATTCTTCATCATCATAACTGTCTTCATCAGGGCCAACAGCTTGTGAATTCAGCGGCAGGCCAGCACTTTTTGGTCTTGAGTTTTTGGATCGGTGGTGTGATGCCATTATGCTGCTACCACGCCCGTCCAAATTCATCTGACCAACTAGGGATCTGCAAAACCACAAATTAAACAATAAAGCAGAATTCAAGTGCAGATTCTTTTACAAGGTTGAGTGTAAAATGCTGACACTCTATAACTACATGTATTTACAAGACTATAAAAGTTTAATTGTTCAGTAGCATTTTGCAAGGGGTTTCACTGAGATTATCACTTGAGGAGTACATGTAAACCTGTAGAAGTGAACATAAATACATAGGTCCTGGAGCTACAAAATGTTGGGACTACTTCTTAATTGGGCAAGCAATAGACTTGATGAATCTTAGTAGAGCAAACAGTTTATAGGGGCTCAATCTCACTTTAGTCGCTCATCATCATCATCACTCTGTGATCCTCCAGGTAGTACAACATGAACACCACTCCTAGTGTGTTTCTTTCCATCTCTGTTTGGTGGAGAGGACTTGAAAAATGTGGACTCTGGTCTTCTGGAAGGTGCTGATCTTGCTTTTACCTAAAATGACAGTTATAACAGAGCTTAGCTTAATGGTCCCAAAAATATACTACACAGGTCGACACAAACTTCTCAGAAGGTGTACCAGAGGAAGAGTTTGTTATAATGTACACTTGCAAGGTAAACAAAACTACAAAATCTTAAACTGTTACGCACCCTTGGAGGAGCAGGACGTCTTGAAACCCTCTGGGAGGCCTCAGAATCTAGAAAATACCAGACAGAAATACATGTAAGAGAATCAAATTTTAATCATAGACTTGTAACTGGCAGAATTTGGAATGTTACACATCAAAATATTACATCACTAGTTATTTAATATAACCTGTACCTGATGAAAGAGAGACTGTAGCTGCATGGCATTGTTTTTCTCTTTGAAGTCTTGGAATTTCCTGGAGACATACAGTGTAGTTCAGTCAGCAAAATAATTAACCAATCTGCTTAATGCACAGAGGGTCCAAGAGAGAGGGAGAGAGGGAGAGAGTGTGTAAGACAGAAGGAGAGAAGCAGGGAGTGGGTATTAGTGGGAGGGGAGGGTTTGTTAATTGTCTACAATTCCTCAACACCGTTATCAACTTGTGTATACAGAATACAGATGCAGCAAAAAGGAGCATACAGAGAAGAAGGTTATCATTACACCAGTGGGTTTTAATAAAATTCCTGACAAACCTACCTGTTCAGAAGCTTGGAACCCTTTGCTCTGTTTCTTAGTTGAAGGTAAAGCAACTGTTTCCTAAAACATTGAAGAACATAAAATTAAAACAATTCTTCGTTTAATTCAAAATTTCAAGTATTTCAAAAGCATATGATATATTGTTTCCCTTACCGTAGCAACAATCAGTTTGGTTGCCATATTAACAAGTCTCTCTCTTTCATCTCGACTAACATGCTGTGGAGGAGAACGTCTCATCATTCTTCTTGGTTTTCCAACCACGTTAGTAGGGATTTTTCTAAAATACACAGGAGATACAGAAAGACTTAAATTCAGTCAAGGTAGACATTTTCCTGCTGAGTACTTAAAATAAATAATGTTTGTGTATGTTGTGTCCTTACTTAGTGGTTTTATTACTGGTATTTTTAATTTATAATTGACACATGAATAAAGTTATTATTATTAGTAGTAATATATCAAACACGAGAGACAGTGTTTCATCAGGATATCCAAACACTGAGAAGAGAGTTGAAAATATGACTCGCAGCGGAGTATTTTTGATGAAATTTGGGGTGTTTGGATAGCCGATGAAACACTGTCTTGAGCATTTGATATATCTTCTTAAACGAAACAAAAACTACATGTAAGGATTAAACAGAGAAGTAAAATCATCAAAATCTATCTAATTAAGACCGGGTTCCCAAACCTCCTTCACAGTTGTGCTTTTCTTTGTTTTAACTTGGTGAATTATTAATGAGTTTGAGAAAGAAAAATCTTCACTTTATTGGAAAATGCATTTGTAACTAATTTTTGATGTTTCCAGTTACTTGATTATTTCCTATTCTTTGTATTATTTATTAAAATAGAATATTAGAAATGTGAACAGCTTATACTGAATAATCTACATGTACAGTTCTAATAATCTTAATTAGCTAACAAGCTAACTTGGTCTTCAAAAGAGCTTAAATATTTCTGAAATTCCTGAACAAATTAAATAATGTTCATTTGAATCAATTGACTGTGTAGAGTTGATCCTAAGTCATATGATATTGATTCTTAATGGTAAAAAGCAGTCTTGAGAACCAGTCTTCAAATGAAGCCTCGCAGTACTGGGGAATCCTAATAATCCAGCCATGAAACACAAATCAGAAGTGCTTGACAAATTTAAAGAATTTGAAAACACAACTACCAACGCTGCTGGCAGAGCGATAGGAACTTTGCGGACGGACAATGGTGGCGAGTATTTGTCATCTGCATTTCAAAACTATCTGAAGGAGAAAGGAATTAGACATGAGTTGACAGTGCCACACTGCCCCCAACAGAATGGCGTATCAGAACGAATGAATCGAACTTTGGTTGAGTCAGCACGCTCGATGATCGCGCATGCAGGATTGTCGAACATTTTTTGGGCCGAAGCTATCTCTACAGCTTCCTATGTGAGAAATCGCCTTCCCACGACGGCCCTGAAAGAAAGAGAGACTCCTTATGAGCGGTGGTATGGTAGGAAACCGGATGTGAGCCACTTTCGAGTATTTGGGTGTATGGCCTACGCCCACGTGCCAGACTGCGAACGGCGAAAGCTAGACACGAAGTCAAAGAAGATGCGTTTCGTGGGCTACAGCTTGACGTCGAAGGGATATCGTCTTTTTGATGAGACTAACCGAAAGCTCTGTATCCGGAGAGATGTTGAGTTTAACGAGAGCGATTTCGGCCAGAAGTCAGCCATGACTACAGAGCCAGAGCGGCTAAAGAGCATAGAGGTGAACCAGAATGCCGACACCACTGCGAAAGACGAAGAAGTAGCAGAGATTAGGAGATCTGAGAAGGAAGAAGAACGACAAGAGCCACAAGTACATGTAGAGCAAGAACCCCGAAGATCTGAGAGAACACGTAAAACGCCTGTCAGATATGGTTACGACGAATATGCAGACACTGCGACCTACCGCGTGCGCCATGTTGCCTATCATCTAAGTGAGATAGATGAGCCCTCAACCATACAAGAAGCAAAGTCGAGTGATTATGCCGCAGAATGGAAAGTGGCTACGGATGCAGAGTACAATTCTTTAATTGAGAACAAGACATGGATGTTGGTTGAATTACCCGCGGGGCGGAGAGCTATAGGATGCAAATGGGTGTTCAAGTTGAAGTATGATGTGGACGGTAGAGTGGAACGTTTTAAAGCACGCCTGGTAGCCAAGGGTTACGCCCAGAAATATGGGATTGATTATGACGAAATTTTCTCGCCTGTAGTTCGTTTCTCTTCAATCCGCCTTCTGTTAGCGTTTGCAGTCCAGCATGATTTCCTGATTCATCAGATGGACGTTGAGACAGCTTTTCTTAATGGCAAACTTGATGAAGAAATTTACATGCAGCAACCGGAAGGATACGTGAAACCCGGAGAAGAGCATCTGGTATGCAAGCTAGAGAAGTCGCTGTATGGATTAAAGCAGTCGTCCCGATGTTGGAATAAAGCTTTCAGGGAAAGTGTGGAAACGCTTGGTTTCACTCAAGCCTCGGCAGATCCCTGTGTGTTCATCAGAAAGAAGGATACGCTGACAATCATCGCAGTTCACGTTGATGATCTGATGGTACTAGCGCAAAACATTTTGGAGATGCAAAGACTTAAGGACAGCTTAAAGTTGCAGTTTAAGATGAAGGATATGGGGGAGCTGCATTACTATGTGGGAGTTAGCATCGTTCAAGACAAGGAAGGGAAGCAACTCTACCTTCATCAAGGGCAGTATATTGAAAAGATGCTCAAGAAGTTTGGGCAAACAGAAGCGAAATCGGTGTCCACACCTGCTGATTGCAACGTCAAGCTACAAAAGGAAGACAGTGTTAGCAGACCAGTCGATACGATCTCGTACCAGTCTATCGTTGGGAGCCTACTCTATGCTGCAATCACAACTCGTCCGGACATCGCCCAAGCAGTGGGAGTTGTGTCAAAATTCTGTGCAAATCCTACACAAAATCACTTAACTGCAGCAAAACGGATCCTCAGATATCTGAAAGGAACTGTAGATCTTGGTCTGAGTTACAAGAGGTGTGCTGATGGAAACCTAATTGGTTACTCAGATGCTGATTGGGCGGGCGATGTGGATGACCGCCACTCCACTTCAGGAAACGTGTTTTTATTGGCTAAAGGAGCAGTGAGCTGGTTAAGCAAGAAACAGGCTACCGTTGCGCTGTCGACAGCAGAAGCCGAGTATGTAGCCCTTAGTGCGGCCACCCAGGAAGCAATCTGGCTTCGAAGGTTACTCGCAGATGTAGGAGAACCACTGGAGGACCCCATCGTAATTAATGAAGACAACCAGGGAGCTATTGCAATGGCAAAGAATCCTGTGGGGCATGCAAGGACTAAGCACATTGATATGCGCTATCATTTCGTTCGCGAAGGAGTGCAAAACGGAGCGATCATTTTGAAATATGTAGCTTCTGGTGACATGATTGCGGACATTCTGACGAAGCCGTTACCTAAGCATCCTTTCGAGAAGTTTGTTATTGAACTAGGAATGAAAACTGTCAAATAAGCAACGTCAAAAGTGGGAGTGTTATTGTCTGAATATTTGACCGTTGCAATTTGAACACTTATGCATGCAGACTACTTAACAGGAATTTTTAATTTAGCTTCCCATTGGTGATAGCGTTTTTTCTTTTGTTATTGTGACTATTGTTTTTCGTTTGAATTTAGGTTTAAATAAGTTATTCAGTTATACTTTTTTCTGTGTTCATGTAACCGTCGGAGATAAATTAAAAAATGGTTGTTTAACGTTGCGAAAATTGTCACCAATTGTCAAATGAATATAACAGCTAACAAAATTCTGGCTGTTTTAACAGGGTGGTCATATTTAAGGGGTTTAATTTTAAATGAGGAAATACTCTCAGTAGCTATCATCTCTGTTTCCGCCAATTGATCTTATCTTATTCATTCTTGTCTTATTTATCTACCTCTCACAATCTGCTCCGTTGGCAACCTCAATAAATTACATACTAGCTGTTTCTGTAAACTTGTTCCGTTTTCATATTAATTTTTACTTAACATTTTACTTTATAAGGCGGGATTCATCTGTATAACATTTGAATTTTGATTGGGTCTAATACTTTCAAAGACTTTAAATTTGACTTGAAGAATGAAATGCTTATCATGACTTACTCATGATAACACCAAGCGATACCAACTAAGGAAGAAACTGAAAATTGATGTCCTACGTTTTAACACCAACTACATGAGGAACTCTGTAGCTGGTAGAGGAGCAATAGTTTGGAACACGTTGGTTCCTCAACTTAATGACGATATAGACAATGTTAAGAAATACTCGATTATGGCAAGACGGTCAAAGACTCTGTTACACCTAGATTTTGACTGTATCTCCCCTCAAACATTAACCAGAAGGGAGGAAAATTTTAAGTATAATTAGTGTTAATAATTAGTCGATACTAGAGTACCACCTTGTATTTTAGAATTTTAAGCTTTTATCGTTTTAGACTTGTAAGTATTGAGTAGCTATAAAGCTGGTGTACACCCTATTTATTTTAATTTAATTAGTTATCTCCGGACTTAGTTATTTAGACACGACCCCACAAGCGAAGCATCGCTTTAAATACTTATCGTGTATAAATAAAGATTATTGATTGATTGATTGATTGACTGTTTTCCATTACTATCCATTCTGTTACCTTCTTTTTGCACCCCTCTTTGTTTTCATGTACTCCTCAACAGACACTAGAGCCTTTGGACGATGAGCAGGTGGTTGTGGCTTTACAGTCTGTGGTAAAGCATAAGGGGAAATGGGCCCAGGCTTGAGTCTGTAATCCACAGATGCCATATTTTCGTCCACAAAGCCTCGTACTGAGCCTTCCCGGCTCCCTTGGTCTTTGGCTGTGTGCATGTTTTGTAACTGCCTTCTGATGTTATTATTGTAAAAATAGTGTTTTAAGCTTCTGTCGTGGATCCCATCATAGTTTAATGTTGGACCCTTAAGTTTGAAAAAAAGACATAAAGTTTATATTTATAATATTAGTGAAATGCTCATATGTGTATGTAACAAGAGCTAAACATTTAAAACAAAACAGTCTAGACTCCAACAGCCAGGCACACTTTACAAACTTACATGTAATCTCACGATAAAAGATATCTTGAAAAAATACATTTTTATTACATCACACATAATTTTCAGACAATTTGAAGAAAAGTGCTTCATTCTACAAAAACTACACTTACAAAATGGGTGGCAGACAATCAGAGTAATTAGAAAAGGAATCCTGCATGTAATACACATACACCTACTATTGTGATCTTACTATTATTTAACCAAATAGACCAATAAATTTATTTTATTTCGATATATTAAAATTCAGTTTAGAACAATAGACCTCAGTACAAGGCTCCGGGGAAATATACATGTACTTGTATAGCATGAAGTTAACTAATATTCTAAGGATTGGGGAAAACATACTTCCAGGGGCTGAGCAAGATATTTGGTGTTGTCCAAATATCCTCAGGTGAATTTTTTCAATATATAATTGAAAGGCTGCGGGCAAGAACGTCCCCTAGATTTTTTGCCAAAATCGAACATGGCCAAAACAGCTCCAAACTTTGCATGCTGATTTGTTTATTGCTGTAGAAAACTGCCTTGCACTTATTTCCCCTCGTTTCTGTTGCGTATTCCAGAAGTAAAGTATGCAAAAACACTTGCAGGTCACAGTCCGCATCTTTTGGAACTGCTTTGTTACGCAATACTATTAGCGTTGTTTTTGTTTTAAGTTTTTTCAAATGCTGACTTTAACTCCTAGGGTTAAGAGTTCCCAGTTTTATTAGAGTTGGGGTTAAGGTTACCGCTTGAAACCAGGGCTAGCATTGAAGGTTACAGGTTTACAGAACAAGGTTAAGGGTCAGTGCTTTGGATTAGGTTAAGTTAGGTAAGTTAAGGTCAGGACACGTTAGGGTTTATAGCGCAGTGTTAGGCCAAGGAAAACAATCTCGACTTAGGAAATCTATTGCACGAATCGATACCTAAATCAAGTCAATGTCAGAAAGAGGTTAAATGTATTGAAAAACGCCTATGTCAGTAATTTATAAAATGTTTCTACGTGAAACTATTTTTTTGGCCGGTACAAAACTGCTCGTTCCATGAAATGATTAATTCTGACAACACAGAAAGAGGAAGCCTTAAGCTAACATGCTGCTCATGCCGAAAAAAGTGCATGAAATGGAAATTTATCAGCAAAGGAACGCTGAAATACAAAGCAAAACTTACATTGAGCTGAAGTTTTCTCCTTCCTAACCTGCAATCAGGCGTTCTTTGTCTTTTTTTCTTCACGGCAGGTCTCGATCCTATCACAATTCAAAGTAATCATCTGCTTGGAAATCCACCATACACACTCACGGAACGCTTGCTTGCCAATTTAACCGACCTGCATTCTTTTTAGCCGTAGAAACGGCTTTGAATCTGTTTAAATTAACTTTTCACCTAACACAGGTCAAATTCAAGGACTCTGCTGCCTGACCGCCTTTCTCACCAGTTCCCGGCCATGTTTGAGTCATGTTATAAGTCACACACGCTTGCTTTATGTATGAAAGAATATTATGGGATATCCCAGAAATTTTAGGAGCGAAGGATGCTAGATGGCTGATTTCAAGAAAATAATAACTAAGAGTCTAGAAAGCAGTTCTAATTTCCAAAACTGACACACACCGAAGTTTAGCAAATGAGCCCTAAGTCCCAGACAAATGCTTTGCTTTGGAAGAAGAAGTGTTTCTAGACTCTCCCGCCTGGCTCACTTGCTCCTCGATCTCGGAACAAAAACGCCTCGGTTCTTTGAGGCATGCTGGTGACTCATCGAGGGTCAAAGGCTTAATGATGCCAAATCTCCTACCAGGCGGGCACAAATATTCCTTGAACAAGCGTTGAATATCGGTGGAAATAACGAGCAAACTATGCTTAATGAACAGGTAAGCTCTGAATTTGTGTTACTGCTTTGCGCGCCAAAAGCGTACGTCACAATTCCAGCTAAAAACATATCAATGCCAGATCCTAGCGAGTAAAAACGGCAATTCAATTACAATAGATATGTTGGTTTCTGAAAGAAGTAGAGAAACAAAATGAAAAAAAAATTGATTGAAGAACGACGAAGAGAGACCCTGCGAAACAAACTTCAGAGGAATGTTTCTCAGGTAAAACGAAGACCACATGTCAAAATTCAGCTACTTTTGAGCACTTTAAAAATGGTCAAAAAATCTAGGGGACGTTCTTGCCCGCAGCCTTTCAATTGTACCTTTCTGAACATGTATTAAACAAAATAAAATAGGCTTCAAGTAACAGTACCAGGGTGTTAAGGAAAAAATGAAATTACGTTTTGACTTGGTTCACTTAATATTTCTGCTAATATGTAAGTTACTTAAAAAAATTTAAGATAGTTACTTACAGCTCTTAAAGGAATAGGATCTTCTCTAGGATGAAATGGGCCTGATAAATCAAAACCGTCTTCTCTTCTTTGTACATCTAAATAGTACTTCCTAATTATAAGAGGAAAGACAACAGAAATCATAAATTAAAAGTGTTTTACTTGCACAAGAACTCACTAGATAGCACATTCAAATATAACTAAATTGTAAATTGGCAATTACATACACATTAAAATAAAATAAGTATTTATTTTCTTTCAGTTTGTACTGCCATTATTCAAAATTAAATTAAGCAATCTCCAGTGATAAATACATAAAACACTTAAACTACTACAGAATGATATAAAAGATATACTGTATTTTACTAAATACTATGTTAAAATAATAATTATTGCAAACAAGAATTATATATACATTGCAAGGAATTGAAATGCTTATGCAACTTAATTTGTGTTCAAGCTATTAACATACACATTTCAAGTCATACATTTTATGACTGTCATCATTTTCAGAGTCAGTCTCCTCTGCCAGAAAATATAGACAGGAATTAGGGCAACGATGACGGCTCAAAGATCTCTTTGGATTCCTCTTCATATATTATTCCAAACAAGATATTCCACGTAAGATCATGATCAAATTCAGTGTTCACCCTTGGTGCCAGAGAACAGAATCACAAATGTAAATTAAACCTGTCAGAAAATGTCTGATCACTTGTGTCAGTTGCCAAAGTTAAAGTCCTACTGAAAGCTTGCAAAGGATTTTCACAGAGTGTTACAGTCAGGTAAAGTTGTGAAACCATGGAAACACAGAGTAAGATGTTTTTGGACATAAATAATTAATTGTCTAGAACATATTATAAAATGCTGTGTATTGTCAAAGCCTGGTTCCATGGCTTTCACAAAAAATCTTAATTTCTTGTTCTGACCTAGGACTTCCTTTATGATTTGTTGTCATCTCTAAATAACATAAAGAATGTCCTTTCATTGGCTTACAAGCATGAACAATGAATAATTACTCAATGATTACTTTGTGTTAAAATTATTTAATTATTAATAGCAAGGCCAGGATCCCTTAAATGAAAACAATCCATCTTAATTACATGGCAATATGTAATATGGTAAAAGCATACATGTATATTTGCAAATTTAAATTATGATAATTGTAAGTAAATCCTGTTAATGTAGGGCAATTGCACAGAAGTGAGTCATTCATGACTGAAAATTTTACCTACACATGGTATAGGTATATCATGTCAAGGATAAACTTTCCTCACATATTTACAGCCAAAGGTATTGACCAAGTTATTTTGAATTCATAAAATGCATTATATAGCTTACTCCAAAAAGGATAGCAACAGGCATTTCTGAGGCAATAGTGAAGGGTAAATAAATTATAATTGTAATTGTATTCTCATCGCAATAGGGGTTATTATCTTAGAGCCCAAGGTAATAATCCAAAGATGCCAGTAATTTTGGGAGCCCTGGGTCAAAGAGATATCACACATTTTCAAACAATGTATTTCACAGTTCAGTTTATGCTGGATTCAACAGGCAAGTATTAAATAAAAGGAAAATGAAAATCATGTACTCATGTGGGATATCTACAGTAGTTAGAAATCAGAAATAAAAATAGTAACTTCAACAGCAAGAGATAGAAAGTCAAACAAACACCAAAATTTGCAATGTACTGGTAACTTCACTAACTAATCTATACTACCACTGACAGCAGTCAAGATCTACATGGAATTTCTTGTTAAAATACTGAATCAGATGTACATGTAATAGCTAAGAGAATCTAAGTAACCACAATGGAAACAAGGAAAACCAAAGGCTGATTAAAAACATGATTTATATTTTACCTAATTATAAATCTTGTGACAATCTACAGTCATCTCAAAACTGAATATAGAACAACATGTTAAATAAGCCATGTTTGATATATCAAATAACCGTAATACTCTGACATGGCTCTGTGGCTTAAGGGTCAAAATTGTAAATTTTTAAGTTTCTTCTGTTTCTTGATTCCCAAAAGAGAATTGGTTATAAAGGACTGAAACAACAAAAAAATATAGAAGTTTGCCCTGAAAGACCACAATGGAAACAAGGAAAACCAAAGGCTGATTAAAAACATGATTTATATTTTACCTAATTATAAATCTTGTGACAATCTACAGTCATCTCAAAACTGAATATAGAACAAAATGTTAAATAATCCATGTTTGATATATCAAATAATCGTAATACTCTGACATGGCTCTGTGGCTTAAGGGTCAAAATTGTAAGTTTTTAAGTTTCTTCTGTTTCTTGATTCCCAAAAGAGAATTGGATACAAAGGACTGAAACAACAAAAAAATATAGACGTTTGCCCTGAAAGACTCGGAGCCATTATATGTATCATAATTATACATTGTACTCACTATCAGCATTCCGATTGGCCAAGAGCCCCCTGCTTATTTTGAGAATCCATGTGATTTTGTGGACAAGCATGATTATAGTATGATCTGCTATCCAATTACATTGCATATTTGCAGGTTATACTGCCTGCAGTGCGCATGCGTAATACACCTTTGGCTAAAGAGCGCAAGCACTTGAATGGTTGACAAAAGTAATCAAAAAATGGGTGACAAAAGTAACCAAGACACTTTTTGTTATTTCTCCGATATCCCCAGCCCCCAATTCAATGTTGTCTATGATATAAGCTCTGTGATCTGTGTAGTCTAAGAAATGGAAAAATCTACATTGTTTGGGGGGAAGATTCCAAGACACTTAAAAATCAAAGTTTACTGTCAAGCATCTCAACTTTTTTGCTGCCTGTGCATAATGTTAAGCGTTTGAAGTGTTTTTCTTGGGTTCTCCAAACAGATATATAAAAAAATATTTATTGTCGAGGTTTAAATTTTCTTTTTGGCATTGAACAGCTAGTAACAGAAGTTTCAGACTCCATTTCCCAGTTGCAGGGGAGGGGAAAAAGGACATGATGATAATGACATAACTGAATTATACAATATTCGGGCATGGCATGGGTTCTCCTCAATTAAGGAAAGTTAATTTAATATGACAAGGGGCGGTGAAGACATTCAGTGGGGCTCTGAAAAAATTAAGGGGGCTCCGAAAATTTGTACACCTCAAAAAAAAAAACAGGAGGGGGGGTCTCCTACAAAATCGAACTGCTAGTGAGGGGGCTACTAAAATTTCAAGCCTCAAGTTTCAATACTTTGTAGTACAGCATATGTATGGGTTATTGACCAAGTGTGAGGTCAAGATGGCTGGATATTGGTCAAGTTCTTTTTTTGCGTGTTTATGGACCAAGATGAAGTTGATTAATAAACTCGCAAAAAAATGAACGAGGCCAATATCCAACCATCTTGACCAAACAAACTTTGTCAATAAAGGATTTATTATATGGCTTTTGGTGAATTTTGCTTGCGGGATACAGCGGGTAGTCCTGAGCGGGCAAGATGGCTCCATCTTTCCCGCTCGGGTGGCCAATCACAGCGCACGATTTGGTTCATCTTGCCAGCTCAAGGAGCTAGCCATATAATAATGTGATATATTACTATTTGGGTAGCTATATACTTTTTAGCAGGCCTATAAAGTAGAACAAATGCAGTTAAGGCTTGGTTATGTGCAAACGTTCATTTAGCTACAGTTTCATATTAACTTCAAACAGAAATTTTACCTTTTGACTTTGAAGATATAGTTTGCTATTTGTAGGGAGAGCTTATGTTGAGTGCAGATAATCATAAATTCAGCCTTTTGTACACTAAAAAGCTTTATACTTCATGTAGTTACTGAGCAGGGTAAGGAATAATGTTTGTATTTTTATTGTATTTGGACTCGCTCTTTGTATTGAATTTTCAGGGTTCAATTAATTCGAGTACCACTTAAACTCTAATTTATTGCAGACGATATTACGCATTTGAAAACTAAAAATTGTTCTTAAATATAACTACAGAGAGGTCTCAAAGGCATTTTTCCACGCTCTACTGATGGATATATAAAGTATCTGACGAAATTAAAAGAAAATCGAATCGAAATGGGTCAAGACGATAAATTAGCTGACACAGAGCATGGTAATTCGCTCCTGTTTATAGTGAGCTTGTAATTATAACCACAGAAGCTTATAACTCGATCTTACAGTACCTTACAATCAGATTTCAAGTTCACCAAAGGATCAGCGTATACGACTGTAAACAGTAATGTAACGTTTCTTATAAATCCCACCACTTTTACTTCAGCTGCATGAACATTATTGTAAAATCCTTTGATCGCAACTCACATATGCGCGAAGTTCATTTTAAACATTTGCAATGCAAGTAATCGTTCGTTGTAAGCACTTCACAAAATTAAGTCATCTTACTAGGAGATTTTCACGGTATACTTACAATTTCTTTGCCACAGTTTTTGCTACAGAGGCGGAACTCATTTATATGACTGACTCCTGTGTTTTGCTTTCTCCGATGTCAGATCCGTTAGATTTTGTGTGACATGAAACAACGCTGGTATGATTTTTATACGGGCCAAGTGCTGAGGAATTTAGCAAAACCTTCGCTTGGCTTCACGATTTCGTAACCTTTGTAGATTGATGTCTCCTTCTACGGAAAGAGCCACATCGGAAGTCTTCATTAGAAAGAAACTGATGAGCTATTACGGACAAATCTTTTACTCACTAAAGGCGTCTCCAGGGTGCCAACTATTTATCAGTCAACTGCCCTAACGACCACAACAAATCAATTGTCAGTCGAGCATAGATACACGCTAATCGATAATTCATCGTAAAGAGAACGGGTGCATTCGGCCAGGGCTGACACGACTGGAGCTCTTTTGTTTTGGTTTTCTTCACCTTTACCTTTTTTCAGCTCGTGCTCACTTTGGAATGTAGATTCATGCGAGGAACAGACTGTCTGAAACAGCTGTCGTTTCCAACGCGAGTTATCCGCCATTTCAGAGGACGGAAAATGGTTTACAGTTGGGCTGCACTGGTCGTCTCTTTCGCTGCGGTTGTCTTGTACTGCCAACTTCCTCTCATTGTTTTTCCAGCTCTTTTATTCGTAGCCTTTTTGGCGTCTGGTGGAAAGAATTTTCCTAAGGTGTTCTTTAGAACAATTCTGCGCGATCTGATGTAAGTATTCACCATTATTAGCTCAAACGCTGTTACTGTAGTACTTTATACCAACTCGGTCGACCCTGACTGATCTGGGAGGGATTACACGTTTATTTTACCAGCTGATTTTGCTAACATGCACACATGTTTGTGTAATGGTTATGTATACTTTCTTACCGTCCAAAGACAAAACAGTAATTGAGCCGGGATGTCATAAAATATCATGATTTGTGAGTCTATCGCTGATCCTTTGCGTGCTCTGGTTGCGGAAACTTGGGTGCACGGAGTGTCGCACAAAGTTCAAGTTAACTTTGATATTTAGGCCTAAAGCAGCAGCAAAGTTTCTTAAGCGAATCAAAACAATTAGTTGGGTAAATGGAGCTTCCAAGTTATATCGATTTGACTTCGGTTTGTATCGAAACGACTTTATCTGTGTACAGAACGAGATGTGATCGAAACGACTTTGTATCAAAAACGACCGTAAACCGATGTGGTAAGAACAAAAAATGTGGCACTCCAACCTTTAGGCTAGTGTGTCACTGAGGTTCTTGAGACATTTTGGCGTCTTTTGTGGTCTGTTACTGAAGACACACATATGCATATGGCAACATGGAAGCCACTTATGTTATGTAATAAAGAGACCAATGATTAACAATTAGACCCGTAGCCCGAAAGGGCTAAGGGTCCCATGAGGCGAAGCCGAATGGGCTATTGACCCGTGGCCCTTGAGGGCGAAGGGTCTAATTGTTTTAGTATCACCCAACTAGTCGGACAGAAAAGGCAATAATAAAGTTAGCAAATGCAAGTTGAAGAAATATTTATTTTGGGGAAAAACGAAAGAAAAACCGGTGAATTTCGCTACACGATGACTATTACTATTTGACCCCTAGTAGCGTAGCCAATCAAAATGCAGGATTTGCATTAGTCCACTAGTTGGGTGATAATAAAATGTTTTTTACACTATCAATGTGTCTGTCCTCCAATGTGTAGTTCCTAAAAATAGTCTCCCACCACAGAAGGGATTGGAATTTTCTGAGGGGTGGGGGACTGTATAAGACCAAAAAATTTAAAGAAATGTAGGAAGCTTAATTGGAATTTCCAGAGGGGTAGGAGTCTTACAGTAGAACAAAAAATTTCTTCTGTTGGGGAGGGGTGGATATGTTGTGGTTTGATTTTATTTTTGGTGTAATTTTTGTTAACCAGTTTGATCTTTTCAAACTGGTTCATATTTTTCAAACTGGGTTAATTTTGAGCTGAATGTGAGCATGTGTCTTAGTAATCTGTGTTAAGAACTCAAGTTAGTGATTAGGCCTAAGCACTTATTTAGAATGGTTAGCTTTGATGTTAGGCTGGGAACTTTACATATGACTTAGTAGTTTGGGTTGAGCTCTCAGGTAAGTGATTAGGTCTATTCACTTATATTTGGAATTAGTTAGCTTCTTAGTAATTAAGACAAGGTTCATGTATGAATAAATTAAAATCCTGGTGAGTACGAGATAAAAAGAAAAAAAAGTGTAACTTACTGTTAATTAGTATTCATACTTAATGGGGATTTGGGGGAAGGGGTAGAGTAGCTGGAGGATAGAATAAATCAGGAGTCACTCAGCGAGAATAGGAGAGATATTTTCTGGAACTATAGGTACACAATAGATCATGGGTAAGAACCAATCAAAATGTGAGAATAATTTTAATGACATATTACTGGTACTAATCATAGATTAAAGAGTGTGTTTGAGCATTGGTTTAGCAGAAATTCTCAGAACAGCATGTTGTGACTGAGCTACATTGTAAATGATGTGAAATTGGCCTCCCTCCAGAAAGGGGGGGGGGGGGGAACAAGTGAACTGATTGCAAGGCATGTATATATGAGAAGGTTTGTTCTCATTTGTACATGTATTACTTAAAGGGGCAGTGTCACAAGGATTTTGCAGTTTTAGGTCAATTCTGTGCTAAAATCATTACTGAAGGAGGCCAATGTCTAGCCATCTTGACTAAAAAAGCTTGGCCAATAATTAAAAGTATTTATTTTTTGGCTTGCGGGAAATTTTTCTCATGGGACACAACAGGTAGTCCAGAGTAGGAAAGATAGCTCCATCTTGCCCGCTCGGGTAGCCAATCAAAGCACGCAATTTGGTTGATCTTGCCTGCTAACAGAGCTACCCATATAGTGATTTAGAAAACAGTCCTAAGAAAGCATGCGCACTGATTGGTTAAAAATCCTGTTTGTATAACTCGATGTAGACACAGAACTAGCGCGCGCTGTTGACGTAGTGATGGCGCGAGCAGAGAGAATTTACATTTGAAAATCAAAGTTAACAAGTTGATTTCCTTTTTCTCGTCGTGGTGTTTTCTAAAAGAAATAGAAAACATGTACTCCGTGTTTGTATCAAGTTATACAAACACTCGTGAAAGTTTGGGAGAACTCAAAAAAGCTGTGGAAGCACTCGCATGCGGCTCGTGTTCCCACAGCGTTTCTCGTTCTCCGAAACTTTCACGAGTGTTTGTATAACTCGCTACAAACACGGTACATGTTTTCTTTTTCTTAAATATTAGTTATGACTGGTCAGTATAACACACAGATTATAGTCGGTATGCTGCATTTTGTTTGCAGTCCACATTTTATATATTTTTCCATGTTTTATACCCTGAGTGAGTCCATAATGCTTTATAATCCAGAATTATTTTGGACCTAGTAAATTGACAGAGACAATGCCTGTTCTGTTGGTGTGAGAGATGACATGCTTTTATTACCAAAACTATGACAATAATTAATATTCTGTTTAGGAACATAATTTCAATCGCCTTGGCTTTAGGGAGACAGCTACTGAGCATTTTCAGATTAACAAAACGAAACGAGGGACATGCTAGTGTACCAAAGGAATCCACTGCTAGTTGAACTCTTTTCCTATGTAAACACTTTCATTGCGTTTATGTTATATATTTTGCGCACAGAAATCTAGGGCAGTGAAGTAAAAAGTACACATTTCAAAAGCAACATTGCTTTTGGTCGAAGAGAAGAAGGTACACAACACACAGCCACCCAGCTTTCTGTTTGTGCAAAAAGTCGTACACATTTCATGATGACATGTCTGTAAGCTATCTCAGTACTTGAAAGTTCTGAATATTGCACAACACTCAAAAGAAAGCACATGGACGAAAACGGAGATGACGTCATTTGCCCTTGAGGAATTTTTTGGGGGCCAAAGAAAGATACATATGTAGGCCGAAGAATTGATTTTCTTTCTGACCATTACTTGATTAGAACTGCTGAATGCAATACATGTACTTCATAATGTCAAATAGAAATACAAGACTATAGCAGTAGAGTTCTACTCAGAATAATTAAAGAACCTACAGGTAATCTAGTTGTATGTTTGATCATATTTGCAGAGGTTTTCGTCGTTTTATCCAAGTCCTTCTGACCACTCACCTACAGGTTAGGAACAATCGAACTGTGGCAGACATATTTCATCAAACAGCATCCAAGAATTCCCAAAAAGCTGCCTTTGTATTTGAACAGAAAACATGGACATTTCAAGAAGTAGAAGAATACTCCAACAGGATTGCAAACTATTTCAAGTCAAAAGGCTTCAAGAAAGGAGACATAGTGGCTCTCTTTCTAGAATCTTGTCCTGAATTTGTTTGCATATGGCTTGGATTATCCAAACTTGGTGTCATCACAGCCCTAATCAACACTAATCTGCGAGTTGATTCACTTTTTCATTGTATATCCGTGGCGTCTGTAAGAGCAATCATATTTGGGTCAGATCTTTCAGGTAATAATGAAAAAATTTGACTTCAAACTTAGCCTAAATATAAAATAGAAGAGCCTGCGGGTACTTCACAAGTAAAAAATAAACAGTTTTGTATGAATTGTTTTATTTCAGAGTTTGTAAGCTAGTGACATTTAAATTCTATCATTTCCATCATTCAGCCAATAGACTTCCTTTCGGAATTTAAGATATGAGGAAATAAAGATTTAAGTGGATACATTTGATAAAAACCTTTAAGTATTTTTCTCCTTTATCCTTTTAATTTATGCACACTGAGAGAAGAGTGGATCATTTTCACGAATTCGGCTCATGTCTCTCTCTGGATGGGAGACTCAGCATTTTCTCTTGGTGTTTTGTTCCGTATCAAAATCCGACAGATTGTAATCACACCTTGCAGCAAGTTCTATTAAAGGGCTGATTTTTACTCAGGGATTAATATTTATTTCAGTATCATTGTTTATCTCTGGCAGGCGCTGTAAAAGAGATCCAGATCAGAATTCCAGAAATAGTCGAGCTATACTGTTTAGGCAGTTCTTCGAATGTTGTGCATTCTGCCGAAAATTTGGACAAGAAGAGAGAGGAGAGTTCATCTGGACTGCCTGAAACTAATCATTCTAAATCTATGGCTGGTAATTATACTGTCTGCTTCCCAGAATAATTAATTTAATTTGTGTGTTTTGGCATGACGCTTCACTCTCCGAGCATCATTCTTCACTGGGGTTATGATTTGGTAATTAAAAGTTTTATCCTGTAAAGGTGTTTGCTACTTCTTCCTACAGATAGCATCTTTGAATCGCGGGGGCACTGTTTGAGGCACATGGTTCCTTCATTTTCAGTGACTCAGACCTTTTTCCAGCTAATAACTTCTCCAACTGCAGTGAAGATGATGAGTTAGTTATGTCAGAAATGTAAATAAAAAAATTAGGGGTCACTGACTTCGTTTTGGAGAGAACATGCCTGGAAGAACACCCTAAATCTGAAAAAAATCTGGCTTCATTAGCAAATAAGGCCACATTGTCTGTGAGCCCAAAAATATTACAAATCTGCAGAAGTGAAATGTTCTCTGCTAAATGTTGTTTATTAAGTAGACTTATTAAGTGAATTTAGTCGACTGGTGAAGTTCTGCCACATTTATTCTTTGTTCATTTTTGGACAATGTGGAGATTAAGGCTAAGTCATAGTAATCTGCCCTATCATTGCTCATTTTATTACTTAGCAAGCCATTGATGTATGATGTGGCATTTGCATCTGTGTGCACAGTAAGGATGTACAGAAACATTTAGCGCAAACATCCTTGGGACCCTCAATAGTGTCTGCTGAATGAAGGGTGCCCGCTCCCAACAGGTTCTAATAATATATAGTGCCAATTGTAGCACAGTGTAAAATCAAACACTGCTCATAGCACAATTTCTAGTCAGTCAATGCATCAATCTGGAATAACCTCTTAGTTTTTAAATGGCATCATTGAACAATGTTAATGGAGTCTCAGCTGAGTGTCAGCCAATTGCAGGTTTTGTGGAGCAAAATGGCTTAATATTGGTGTCTATGTCTCCTTGACAGAGGTGGCCACTGAATGCAGGTTTATTTTACAGTAAGTGTAGGAAGAAAATTTTAGGACTCAAGCCGGTGTCTACTCTATAGAGGGTGTATTGTTTATCACACATTTTCACATTTTCATACATTTTTTTTTCTATTTCAGATGTATTACTGTACATTTACACTTCAGGGACTACTGGACTGCCCAAAGCTGCTGTAATAACAAATGCTAGGTATAATGTATATGTTGTAGATCAAAATAAAATTCAGGTTAAAAT
>CM042748.1:29478937-29492660 GCA_022496165.2 Catalaphyllia jardinei
ATCTTGTCACAGCAACTCTGAAACCGAAGCTGAGGAGAGAAGGACCCGGCACGGCAAGACAACAGTAGTTTGACATAAAAAAGCTAAAGGAACAGATGAGAAAGAGTACCTTCATCCTCCTTCACTCTACGCAACATCATAGAACAGTGCACTGAACGGCAGAGGCAGTTGTACATCAACTACATGGATTTTGAGAAGGCTTTTGACAGCATCCACCGAGAAAGTCTATGACGCATACTCAGGGCATATGGAATTCCACAACAGATTGTCCTTGTCGTCCAGAGCTTCTACAACAACTTCAAGTGCAAAGTGGGAAATAGCGAATCCATCCTGGTATAAAGAACGGTTTTAGACAAGGATGTCCTATGTCAGTGTTGCTCTTCAACCTAACAATTGACTGGGTGATGCAGCAAACACCATCGGACCAACCGCGGGGCATCAGATGGACCCTCTTCTCAACCCTTGAAGATGAGGATTTTGCTGATGACCTAGGGCTGGTCTCATACACTCATCAGTACATGCAAGAGACTTTAACCACCCAGCTCAGCATGTTGTTGCACAACAAGTAGACCTTAAGATCAGCCAGAAGAAGACAGAAGTGATGATGCTGAATGTCCCAAACCCCTCGCCGGTCAAAGTGAACAGAGACGATCTTCCAACAGCCGAAGAATTCACCTCGGAGCACTATCAGGCATGACGACGGAACAGGCAGCGACATCAGGAATTGCCTTGACATGGCCAGGAACACCTTCAGAATGCTAAACAGTGTGTGGAAGTCATCCCAGTGCAGCACCAAGACCAAGCTAAGACTGTACCAGAACTGTATACTTTCTACCTTTCTGTACAGCTCAGAATGCTGGCGGATGACTGAAAGCGACCTCAACAAACTGTCCACTTTCCACACCAAAAACGTTAAACGAATCCTGCAAATATTCTGGTCCGAGACCATCTCCAACCAACATCTTCTCGCCCATTGCAACAAAGACAGCATGGGCATCATCATCATCATGCAAAGGCAATGGAGATGGATCGGAGATGTGATGAGAAGAGAGCCAGACAACATCTCCCGCACAACCCTTCACTGGAGACCAGAGAGGAACCGGAAACCAGGGCGACCCAAGAACACCTGGCATCGAACTGTAGAAGGGGAGCTCAAGACTCTCCATCACACCTAGGGGACCGTTCAGAAGCTGGCTCAGAACAGACAAGAGTGAGCTACCTTTGTTGCTGACCTACACGCCAGCCAGCATAACAGGCATGAGTGAGAGTGAGTGTGTATTTGTCCTTGGACATTAATCCATTCCTCAAAGCTCACAGTTTTGGTCGAGCTATGCTCTCGGAAAACTGAACACATTATGTCTGCAGACAAATATCCGAGCATATTTTTGCGCCAAAAGGAGGCTCCAGATTTAGGTTACGTCACTTATTAGCTCAATCCTCATCACATTTTCACAGTATTTTAGTTACGTGTGTTTCAAAAAAATGTCATTTTGCACTAATGACAGCTGGGATGTTTGCTCAAAAGAGTTTGGGATTTCTGAGAAACAAGCTTTGTCATAAACAATGGTTAATCATAGGACAGTCACTCTAACTGACTCTACTAGTAAATCTATTCAGTTGAGTAAGTGTTGAATTTTCGAGAGCAAAATACAAAATCTCTAGCTCTCTCTAACAAGTAGTCGCCATTTAGTGTTCTTACTGAGGTATTTCAGAAAAATGCGTGATCTTTCAGGTTCTTTAAGATGTCGTATGGATTATACTGTGCACTAAACATGCGCCATGATGACATAGTATACTCTTCATTGCCACTATATCACACTGCTGCTGGAATTCTTGGCGTTGGGTTGTGCTTCATTTGTGGCTGTACACTAGCCCTGAGAAGTAAGTTCTCTGCCAGTAAATTTTGGGATGACTGCATCGAGACAAAGGCCACGGTGAGTACATTTTCAACTCTCAAGTCTTTGAACCCAAAGTTGTTGTTTCGTGCCAGAGGAGAAGAACGAGGATTAAAGCTGGACATCAGTAATAAGTCTGAAGATCACAAATTCTACAGATTTTTACCAGAAAAAATGTAGTTTTAATCTGAAATGGTCAGATATCACGTCATGTTCGCATTAAAAATAAAGGTGCGCCACCAGTTTCGCCCCATGGCGAGTTCGCCCCCACATCGACTCAACTACCGATAAAGTGCTTAAAATTATCTTTCTCTCACCGAGAAAAAAAGAGACCACATTGTGCCCACGACGATACAAAACTATGGAGGTATATCTATGACAAAATTCAATAAGCAGGAATTGATATCCAATTATCCAAATTGTACATGCATCAATCCAAAGCTGAATAGCAACAAACCAATTCTACATTCCACTGAGACTGCGGTTGTTTACCTGGTTGACCATATTTTAGAACACATGGACAAGCAACAGTTAACCGGAGCTGCCTTTATCGATTTAAAAAAGGCCTTCGATCTTGTTGATCACCATTGCCTACTTCATAAGCTACAGCACTATGGTGTTAGAGGACGCAGTCTCACCTGGTTCAGAAATTATCTAACTATTCGTTCGCAGAAAGTTCAATACGGAAAAGAGTTATCATCCAGCCTACCTTTGGACTTCGGCGTTCCGCAAGGTTCCTTACTAGGACCATTACTATTTGTTATTTACATAAATGATCTACCTAAGTGTCTGATGCACTCAGAAATTAGCATGTACGCGGACGATACAGTGATCTACTATACCGGGTCTCATGTTAACGTCATCAGGGAAAATCTACAAGAAGATCTCAAACGAGTTGAACAGTGGCTGACGAGTAACAGACTGATATTAAATCATAGTAAAACGAAAGGACTACTCTTTGGAACAAGGCAACTATTACAAACCTCATCAGACTTTGTACTGCAAATCCAAGGAAAGGACATAGAGAGAGTGACGAAGTTTAATTATCTCGGGGTTATGCTCGACGAACAACTTCATTGGAAAGAGCATGTTGACTCGATTTGTAAAAAAGTCAACAAGCGACTGGGAATTTTAGCACGAATAAGATCTTGCCTTACTCTTAATGCAGCGAAGTGTGTCTACAATACACTTATAGAGCCAATCTTGTGTTATACAGACACCGTGTGGGGTGAATTGTCAGCGACCTCCAGTAAAACCTTACAACGGTTACAAAATCGCGCTGCCCGTATTGTTCTAAGGCGTGACTCTTCTAAAGACACTTTAAATGTTTTAGGGTGGGTGGAGCTAGAAACGAAACGGAAAAGACATAAATGTACTTTAGTATATAAATGTCTAAATAATCTAGTGCCTAAATACTTGAGTGGATATTTCACAAGAAATTTCAATGTGCATGACTACAATACTCGTAGAAGAACAGATCTGCACCTGCCCAAACCCAAACTTAGCCTTGCTAAACGAACTTTTAGATATTCCGGTTCAGCTTTTTTTAACCTCCTACCCCGTAACATTCAAAACGCCAAGTCACTTTCTTCCTTCAGAGTTTTAATTAATACCTACAATTTTTAGATTTTATAGACATTAGATTTTTATGAATTATTGCATGCTTGCTTATACTTTATATTTTTAATTATTGCATGCTTTTTTTTTTTTTTTTTTAAATCTATACCTTGTATTTCTAAATTGTATTTTTAAATTATCATGATGTATTGTATTTTTAATTACTATATTTTTAGTCCAGGGCCCCTCTGGATATCAGCCTCGTTGCTGAATGGGCCACCCTGGTAAAATAAAGTTTACTTTACTTTACTTTACTTTACTTTACTTTACTTTATGTTCCAAATCGGGAATGCATCCAACCGAAGCTGAAGGGCATAAACCCGTTTCAGGTATCATGCAGCTAGTCAAAATGTAGAAAGCCATATTGAGTGGTAAAAGGCTTAACGCAAAGAGGAATAACGCAAAGAGGCATAACGCAAAGAGGCATAACGCAAAGAGGCATAACGCAAAGAGGCATAACGTGAAAAGGCATAACGCAAATAGCAATAACGCGAAAAGGCATAACGAAAATAGGGATAACGCGAAAAGGCATAACGCAAATAGGCATAACGCAAAAAGGCATAACGCGAAAAGGCAATACGAAAAATAGGGAGCTCTTAAAAGAAAGTCGAAAGGAAACAAAATCACTTTCGAAAACATTTTCTTCCTGGCGTATTAGTTCAGTAATTGTCCTCAAATATTGAGTCAAGACATTCTGAGTGGAAGAACGTGTCGCCCTCTCGAACACCATCTTCTCAGAGCACAGACCAAAAGATACGAAGGCTCTTGGCGTTCGACTTTCACGCATACCCAGTCCCCTTCTACGGCCGCTGATTATTTCACGTGATGCCTATTTCCGTTATGCCTTTTCGCGTTATGCCTCTTTGCGTTATGCCTTTCCGCGTTACGCCTTTTTGCGTTGTGCCTCTTTGCGTTATGCCTCTTTGCGTTATGCCTTTTCGCGTTATGCCTTTTCGCGTTATGCCTATTTGCGTTATCCCTTTCCGCGTTACGCCTTTTGAGTTGTGCCTCTTTGCGTTATGCCTCTTTGCGTTATGCCTTTTCGCGTTATGCCTATTTGCGTTATGCCTTTCCGCGTTACGCCTTTTGGGTTGTGCCTCTTTGCGTTATGCCTCTTTGCGTTATGCCTTTTCGCGTTATGCGTATTTGCGTTAAGCCTTTTACCACTCAATATGGCATGATACCTGAAACGGGTTTATGCCCTTCAGCTTCGGTTGGATGCATTTTTGGAGCATAGAATTGGTTTGTTGCTATTCAGCTTTGGATTGATGCATGTACAATTTGGATAATTTGATATCAATTCCTGCTTATTGAATTTTGTCATAGATACACCTCCATACAAAGCCACCCTAAACATGCCGGTTTATTTCTCGTTTAATCCATTGAAGGACTGGCGAACTCGAAATAGAAAGTTTAGGATGAGTTCATGGGGGCGAACTGGCCATGGGGCGAAACTGGTATCATTCAAAATGAACAGACTAAAGAATAGCTTTTTCCACCACTGTATATAGACAATTTTATTTGATGTTTGCCATTGATCGTGTTTTCGCCTAGTCATAATTCATGTAGGTCTTTTTTTAATTCAGCTCTAGAGCTGTGATTTTAAAGCTTCATTAAATTATTTGTTTGTCTGTCTGCTTGACCGCCTGGCTTGCTGTCTGTCTGTCTGTCTGTCTAAGGCCAGTTATCCGCATAGTTTTGGGAGAATATAAAAGACTGCCGTAGCCAATATTAACAAACTTCTATATCTATTTTTGTCAGGTTGTTCAGTACATTGGTGAGATATGTCGATATCTATTGGCCCAACCTCATCGTCCTTCAGAAGCCCAGCACTCGGTTCGCCTTGCTACAGGTAATGGACTCCGCCCTCAGATATGGGAGGAGTTCCAGACACGCTTTAGCATCAAGGAGATTGGAGAATTTTATGGTTCAACTGAGGGAACCGCCTCTATAGTCAACATAGACAGTACACGAGGTGCTTGTGGCTTCGTGTCTGAGATCTTTCCCGCTGCCTACCCTGTGGTTATTGTGAAAGTTGATCCTGAGACTGGTGAGCTAGTACGGGGATCAGATGGCTTAGCAAAGAGAACTAAACCTGGGGAAGTTGGGCAGATTGTTGGGAAAAGTATTAAAGGTATTTATATTCTGACTTGTTTCAGTTGTCTCTTTCACTAAGGGATGGACCATTATCTTTTTTAGGGTGAGGGGAATTTTTTTTTGAAAAAAAAAAGACAATTCCTGCAGAGCAAACGCTGCTGAAGAAAATCGCCCAAGGGTAGCCATGGTAACCAAAATCTAGCAAGTCCTTTCTACTATTGCTCAGTATTTCGATACTCGATCGACGAAATAAAAACATTCTTGGACAGGCTATTGTCCACCAAAAAAAAATCATACACAACCTAAAGGTGAGAGAAAATTCATGTCCCAGAAAAATGCTCACTGCCCGCCCCACACCCTAACCTTCAAAAATGTAATGGTCCCTCCTTAATATCACTGTTGTATTGTGCAACATTTGGTTTCTACTTGAAATGTCTGTACGCTATAAAGTAAAAAGGCGATAAAAAGAAAGAATGTCGTGTACTAGGCTGTTGTCAAGTCTCCTTCGCACTTGGTGCCTAAGTCATCACGCAAGTCTTCTCGTCACACTAGCGGTGTCGTTGCGTTACAATCCAAGTAACGGCTGCGAAGGAGAGCAGATATGGTTACGATGTAGTACAATTTCTCAAACCATGTTAGTAAAACATGTGCAATAATCCGTGAAAAGAATTTAGATTTTGATCTTGGAACTGATGGCTCCTTACTGCTCACCACAGGTGATCCTTCCCAGCGTTTTGACGGATACCTGAACCCACTGGAAACCAAGAAGAAAATTGCCAACGACGTTTTTGAGAAGGGTGACTCGGCATTCCTCTCCGGAGACTTAGTTGTCAAAGATGAGTATGGCTACATTTATTTTCACGATCGTACCGGCGACACGTTCCGATGGCGCGGCGAAAACGTGTCAACGGCCGAAGTGGAGTCGGTCATGAGCAAAGTGGTAGGTCTTCGTGATGTGGTTGTTTATGGCGTGATGGTTCCGGGCACTGAAGGACGTGCTGGCATGGCGGCCATTGTTGATCCTGACTACAAAGTGGACCTGGTGGCGTTAGCTGGTAGTTTGAAGAAGCTCTTGCCGAGTTATGCTTGCCCCATGTTTCTCAGGATCGTACACAGTGTCGACTTGACGGGTACATTCAAGCTTCAAAAGAGCAAGCTAAGAAACCAAGGTTTTGATATAGGCGTCATCGAGGATCAATTGTTTTACTTTGATGCTAGAGAGAAAAACTACTTGACCCTTGATGAGAACAAGTATGAGCAAATCATTCGTGGGGAAATCAGAATGTAACTAGTTATAAATATATTGTAGTATGTAATGAAAGGGTTTGCACTGATCGTGCGTACAATTAACAAACTGGTTACAGTTTCAGCCAGTATCTCTGATAACCATGTAATCAAAATTGGAATAAAGCCAAAAATGTACAAAAATCGTGTGCTGGTTTTCACATGACGTCACTAAAATTCAAACCCTAGAACTATTAATCCTCCTGAGATTTGACTTCCATGACGTGTGAGAACAGCTAAAAACTAATACTCGTACAAATTTCCACTCCGAATGGGTTCTTGGTTTAGCCATAAACTACGCTTGAATTTCTAAGCTTTTTCGTGACGCGGCATTTACATGACTGGCGAGTGAGCTGTGATGTTTGTTTAAAAAGTGACTTATTTCGGGGAATTCGGCTATCTGAACAGTTCTTGTATTAGAATAAAGTATTATTGTTACGTTTTTGAGTTCTTCGAGAGATAAATTTACGCGTTTGTAGCAAAACTCAGTGACAGATGTTTCTGCTGGTTTCCGGCCGCCATGTCGGTGCCCATCTAGATGGGCACCAGCATGGCGTCTCCATACAAATCTCTATAAATTTGGGGAAAACGTTGCTCCGCATATCTTCCATAAGAAAAATTGCTGTGACCTGAAGCTTGGCGTGAGTCTTTGCATATCTACCTTCTTTCTTTTCCATGATTTTGGACGTAATCTATTGAACGGTTTTGATTTTTTACTTTGATCTATTTTGAATGGCGTGACCCTGAAAACCAGCAATAGGCGTGTGGGCATTTTTTTTTTGTTTAAAGTGTTATAATGGGCCTTTTACAAACCGTTGTCAGGCATTTCTGATGAAAGATAAGCCTAAACGCTCAGCTGATCATGCCGTATTTAGAAAATATGCAAAGTTTTATAAGAATCCATTGCAAGCTTACAAAAGTAAAGGACCCCAGACTTTCTAATTTTTACAAAGAAATGTTTGTCAGGTAGGGCGTGGGGTGAGTTACCCTCCCCCCTCCCACCCCCGTTCAAATCGGCAATTCCACGACTTTGTAGCAGATGCTTAATATGAAACGACGCCTATATCTTTAACCAGAGTTGGCTTGATAAACTGATCTATGGAGGTCTTTTTGTTCATATGAAAAGTACGGAAAATTGTCAATATTGCGTGACATCAGTAATTTACTATCGCTTTTCCTGTAGCAACCCTTGATATAAGATTCTTTTTTGTTACTACTATTCTACAACCGCAGCTCAAATATGAATTATGTCATACATATTCACATCATTGCACTCCTCACGGGAGATATGAACTCAATAAATTGCTCCCAATGTGTGGCTTCATAGCTCAGTTGGTAGAGCATCGCACCGGTATCGCGGAGGTCACGGGTTCGAATCCCGTTAAAGTCCTAATTTTTTTCAGGCTGGGAAAATTAACTGCGATGATCATTCTTTACTTTCATCTACAACCGCAGTTCAAATCTGAATAATTTCATACATCACATTGTTTTGACTTTATCGAAACAAAACATACTTTAAAGGAGAAAAGAAAGTAATAAATTAAAGAAAAAAATGAAATACGACAAATACGATTAGCGTATCTTTCTTGTGAATTGTTGGATGGTTCTCGCTGAGTTTTCTCTCGCAATCAAGATATGCCGGTAGATCCGTCAAAATTGAGTCCCTTTGTAGATCAGTTATAATTTTAGGCATCAGAAAGCAGACGACCATCACTTGTCAGAAACCACATCTGTCACTTCTAAAACTTAAATCTAATTTACTGACAGAAGCTATTAAAATGTTTTTAACCTTTTGGGGTGTTTTTGTCTCATTATTGTACTAAACGGGCCGATGTTTAGCAAAAATAGACAACGGTGATGTGATCATGACGAATACATACCTATGGTGACTGTAAAGTTCAAAAAATATAAATACAGATAACAACGCAAGATAAATGAGGAATTAAGATCACAAGACGAATGCGATAGCCTGCATAGAAGCCGTTTTCCTTTAAGCGCACGAGAGTTGAACGATAAGTTTGGAGGGCACGCAAAGGCTAAGGATGTGAAGTGACAAAACAGGAAGAGGAAATTCCCCCCCCCCCCCCGCTCATTATTATTTACTTCATAAGGAAACTACTTCTTCGTTAGCTTCGAATGCGACGCCCAGATAAACTTCACTTATAAACATAAACAGAGATATTCCACGATATTAATTTGAAGAGTAAATTGTTCTACATTCTTAGTGACTTATTTCAACTTCTATTTTTCGGCGAAGCTAGCTAGCCATACTTAAACAACAGTTAACAAATTGAATCTTTCATTTCTTTCTGTAACCTGCTTGTTTACAGAAAAACAAAAGCAAGTGACGCACTCGAACACCAACTCACGGTCTAAGAGACATTTTCACGGTAGGCTATTCAAATTCCCCTATTTTCTAATATTTCTCATCATCATTATCATCGATCCCTTCTCTCCCCGCAGAGAATAGGGCCATTGATTGTCCTCTTCCAAGCTACTTTGTCTCTGGCTGCAACCACCTCAGCCGGTCTCCAGGTCTTAAATGCGAGATGTTTCCTCTCTTTGTTTACTGTTCTACGCCATGTTTCTCTCGGCCGTCCTCTTCTATGCTTGCCTTCAGGTGCCCACGTTAGTGCAATCTCGTATTCTAACTAGAACTCAGTGTTCGTTAAACGCGCGAATAAAATCACGAGCCGTGAAAACGGCACGCCAACGCAAAACGGGAGTCTTGGCGCCTCCACTGGGTGCGTGGAGACCGAAAAAAAACCGTCGTGCTTTGCGTCGCTTCACTCGCCTTTTCTTTCGAATGTACTAAAAAATAGAGAGGCTTTGAATAGAGGTATTTTCCTCGAACGGGCACTCCTAAACACGTGGTCATGCGTCTATGTAAAAGTGTAAACTCGTTCTCAGGTCCATACAGGTCTCCTTTTTCGTGATTGCGCGTGTTGCGCGAGGAACCGCGAGGAGGAGATCTAGGACATGCGAAAAGTTGGATCAGCGGTATTCTTGTGAAACCGAAATTGAAAGAAAGATGGCGGAGTTTTATCGTTGTGCGGTGGGTCCCCAGTTGCACAGAATTTTCACGAGAAATGGTCGACAGGTAGGTGTCGGAATCGTACGTTTTGTGAAACGTGGTTATTCCTATAACAGTAGTTCAATAAATGGGCGTGGAGCGATGAATATGAAGTTACCACCTGCATCTGGCTTCTGTTTTTTATTTTAGTTCAAACTAGTTTCGTTTTCCACTGTTCGAATCGTGCTCTTTTTATGGCCGGCTAGTTTATTTTAATGAATCGTATACTGTATTTTAGAGTAGGGCATACGAGGCAAATGGACTGGAGCAATGTGGTGCAGGAGTTTTACGAGCGGTAAGATTTCAAGGTTAAATATGGCTTCATGTCGCATGCATACAAACATAACGATTAAGATGATTTGGGAGGCGCGGTTGCCTCATGGTTAGTGGGCTCGACTCCGGAGCGAACGTTACGGGTTCGAGCCCTGGCCGGCCTGGCCGGGGACAATGTGTTGTGTTCTTGGGCAAGACACTTTACTCTCACAGTGCCTCTCTCCACCCAGGTATATAAATGGGTACCAGCAAAATATTTCATGCTGGAGGTATCCCTGCATTGGACTAGCATCCCATCCAGGGGGGAGTAGGAATATTCCCACGCTTCGTGCTACAGAAACCGGGATAAGCTCTGGCTTGAAGAGCCACTTGGCTCGAATGCAGACTTTACCTACCGTGTAGCATGCATACAAATTTCAAGATTCTATTCTAGCTGGGTACATAACGATTAAAATGATTTGTGTCCTGCTGCATCTAACTCCTTGTTCAGGCATCTTCAAAGCACTGTGACACTGCCAGTGCACACATCCTTTGAAGCTCCTTTAAATAAAAAAGGAATCCAAAAGAAGCCAAATGACTCAACTGGATGTTTTATACCAGATATACATGTATAAAACAAGAAACATGATGATTAAAAATGAAACTTGATGATTTTAGAGAAACAGCCGCTGTGGTGTGATAGTCTTGTATTGTCGTAATCAAATGTGCCAGTCAATATGAAGGATTAATCAGAAAATTATTACACTTTCTGCCAACACATACTCTTTTAGATATAATTATACCAAGCTCTTGTAGCTCCCTATTTAACATAATTATGGTCTGACTGTATGGGGTCAGGCTTGTAAATCTTACCTAGACAAGCTCCTAAAATTGCAGAAACGAGCTCTTTGCTTTATCTCTTTTTCTGATCATAATGAGCATGCAATTCCTCTATTTGTTGATACTCAGGTCTTACCGATAAAATTCCTTTATTATAAATCTATAGCTAATTTAATGTTTGATGTTCGAAATACAACTGCCCATCTAATATTCAAGATTTATTTCAAGATATATCTAATGTTCATTTCTACAATACACGTTCTTCTGCCTCTAATAATTACTATGCCAAACCTTCTAGGATATCCGTTTAAGCAAATTCCTTCTCTCGAGTAGGAGTAAAAGTCTGGAATGAAATACCTCAGGCATTAAGAAATCTTTCCAAAAACGCATTCAAAAGGAAACTCAAGCAAATTTATTCAACATTTTAGGTTCACAAGACTCTTATATAGATTTATCTCAGATTATAAAAAAATGTAAAGTCCTGGTAATATTTCCCTTACTGTCTTCCAACTAACATAACAGATACGTTTAATATTTTAAATTAGGTTAGTGAACTGGTTTTTCTTGTTTTTCTTGTCTTGTTATTACCAAATACTGTATTTCTTTCTTTTTTTCTCTTTTTATTTTATTAATTAATTTCTGTCTGTGTATTTTTGTAATTTGCTTATTAATATGGCCCACCTAGATTAGCCTTTGCTAGTTGTGGGCTTGTCCTTTCTGTAAATAGTACTGGAAAATAATAAATAAAGATGTGTAAGATGTAATATCTCCCCTTCCAGGAATAAACCCATACCATTAAAATATACAAGTTATTAAATTTTTGGAAGCAAAACCTTTTATTTAAGTCTAAGACAAGTTTAAGTTTTAAGACAAGCCATGGCTCACCCTTGGTGTAAGACCCTGTAACCCTCACCAGTAACAGTTACTTTGTTTTTGGTCTTGAATTGGTTACTGACAATGGTTTTAAATTAGCTGAGTAGTCAACTTGGTAAGGAATTGGATTGGTTTTAAAACACTCATTTAAAAACCACTCAATCTATTATTAAAACCAATTTTTAAAAACTTTTTTCTAGTTGTCATTGGCTTGGTCTGTTTGTTATTCAACTTCATTTTTAACTGCACCAGTGCTGGGATTTTACCTTTTGAGAAAAGGTCTGTATCACCTTACCTTTATTAGGGTATTTTGTATGCTTACTATTATAATATATATTTTGTTATTTCAGGGACCAACAAAAAATAATAAAAAATGAATACGTTAATAAAAACAATTTTGCAAGTACACTTTGCAGTTCTGAATATTTCTGTTGCTCTTACTATATAATTTATTATAAATTGTGATTATCAAATATTGTGGTGTCATTAGTAAGCTACTCTTACTAACAGCTTTCAATATTTTAAGGATTTTGTGCAAGTATTTTGTTATCATCCTAACGTTCTCCTTTGTAAATCTGGGATCTGCCATTGCATGTTCACAAATTGGTATGACGTAGACATATCACATTTCAATGCTGTAAATATCTACTAAAACTTGTCAATTTGATGATCTTGGGGTTTTGTAAACTTTAATTTTAACTAACTAGACCTATATTTTAAACTGTACATGAAGATAAAGACAACTTCTTAGATTTTGTGGTTACAGGACTTAAAGTCTGCCTTTAAGACCAAGTTTGAAAACAATGCAACACTGACAGTGCTTTTGATTAGAACCAGTTTTGCCAAATATTTATTTAATAATATTATTATATAATCACTGGTGATTATGTCTTCACCAGGTCTGTTAAGCCATGCTGGCTTGGTAAGCCTGTCTAGGTTTATTGGTACAGGACTTATGGTTGTGTTTGGAGCATTATGTATCAGAGGTAATTGTATACACTTAGGTAACATGAAATGTAAATTAAAAAATGGTATTTTTTGTTCAATTTTGTTGTGGGATGGGTAATCAAAATTACTTAATATAAAATTATTATTTTTATCGCGCAAAAGGTAATAATCATGGTAATCATCTGATTTTGAAGTTTCTAGTAAAACCTGAAAACATTTTAGGATCTCAGTTTTGGCAAGAAAGTTCTTTACACATGAATAAGGCAGTATAATTATGCATTTTAATTGAGTAAGCCAATGATACCAGATCAAAATTATTTTCACTAGGTTGATATTTATAGAACTAAATAAATGCTTTTTTTGCTTTTATTGACATTTTATTTCTTTACAGGATATGGACGTTTTAAAAATCCAGATTACAGAATATTCATAGCTCTTTTAGAAGAAACAAGATTAGACAACAGTGAGGAAAATAAGGTGTGTTATATTTAAATACATGAGTGACCTCCTGAGGAATCAGTGGTGAATTTATTCACATCTTATATGAGTGTCATTGTTTAATAATTTCGTACATGAAATTTTGCAGAGAAGACTTGGGCTCTATGACTTCAGTTTTCATGCTTGGCCTGTTGATTACAATTGGGACGAAACTAAAGCTGAGTATGTATTACTTTTTAAATAAACATATGCTAGCTACATGTACAACCCTGATCAAAACTGGTTGAGAGAAACTGAAAAATTCAAAACATTATTTAATGAATGGTGATCATCCCCCTTGTAATGTTGTTTTCATTTGAATAACCCAGGAATAATGTTGATGTGTCTGTGTTGTAGGTCAAAATGA
>CM042748.1:29492670-29502670 GCA_022496165.2 Catalaphyllia jardinei
TCATTTTGACCTACAAGACATCCATTGGTTTTTGGATCAAAACAAAGTTGAATGGGGTAGGGGATGCTGTGCCTTTGATATGGTTTGTTGTCTTGTGCATAATTTAAGTATTGACTAGCTATCTCAACTGTTTTGTCAAGGGTTGTAGCATTCCTTTGGGGTAATCTGGATCAGGATCAGTGATCCAAGGTCTATCTGGATCATGCTGCATCAAAGGAACCGACGATTTCACTCTGATAATGGATTCAATGGTTCCTTTGATGCACCATGATCCGGACAGATCTTGGATCACTGATCTTGATCCAGATCACCCCAAAGGAATGCACCCTTAGAGTTAGTTTTAATTAGTGTTACTTTATGAACTAAACTTTAAGTTAAAGTAGCACGTGTGTAACCTGAGATGTACAGGTAAACTGTCAGCAACTTTTGAGATGAAAAAGGACGCATTCATTAAAGGTAGTGGTATGTATTGTGCAATCCAGATTCTTTTTTTATTTATTTATTTATTTATATACATTATTTATACAGAAATTCCAGTTCAGCATAGCTGGTTTAAATAGAGATCTGTACAAAATGATATGAAATGATATAGAAATAAAGCAAAAAATCATTCGAAGAGTTTATAAAGGTAAAAAATTAACTAAGATGATTTAGATGTTTCTTGACTCTCAGTTTAAAACTAGTGAGAGACTGATCATGGCGTAAGTTACGAGGGAGAGTGTTCCAGGATTTGGCGGTATTGTACTTAAAAGATGTTTGAAATTTAGTAGTCTTGGCAAGAGGCAGGCAGATAAGGTCTTTGTTCCTAGTGTCGTAGTTATGGATCTGCTCCGAGGAGTGGAAGTCATCTAGTAGATAAACTGGAGCCAAGCCATTGATACACTTATAGACCTGTATGCACTTTTGGTGTTCTCTGTGGCATTGTAGGGATGGCCACTTCAATGTTTGCTGTATATCGGTATCGGTAGCCTTGCGACCCGCAATTATTCCCGCAGCTCGCTTGAGAAGACTTCATATGAACAATTCAACTTAATTACTTTAATAGCAAAAACTTTGATGGAATATTCAGAGTGCAAGCGTTAGGATAAATAATGTTCAATTATTAGTAAATTTGCAGGATGAATAATTTCTTGATCCACTTCATAACATTCTATTATACTGAAACAACTTCCGGTAACAGTGATTACAAATTAACACTTGTGATTGTTGTTGTACGGTTGTATTGTACTGTGATAGTGACTCAATACTTCTTTATAATTCCCATTTGTAGCCGCAGCATGCGCAGGGGATCGGAAAATGTCATTTCTCGTAATAGACCTTCTGGATTTTTGTCCTTCCTTGGATCTTGGCCTTGTGACTTTCTAAGGTGATTTACATGTTATGATTTTTATTCAGATGCATATTTTAATTTTAAGTTTGATTTTAGATTTTGATTTTTCCGTATTAATACAATTTGTCTGTTATTAGTTATGATAATCTTAGACTTGTATTACAACAGAGCAGAAAGGAAATCAAACCGTTTTGAACTCTGAACCAGGCAGCATGGCTGAGTCATTTAGAGTGCTGGTGTTGTATTAAATGTGGTGTTTCAGGGTTCAAGGCCTCCACCCTGCCACTAGCAAGATTTGTTTCTTAGTCCCAAGTTCAAATCCTTGGTCACGCTTTGCAAATAGCAAACTGGTTTGCCTCCTGCCAGTTGGGATTTTCAACTAATATGTTATGTTTTTTTGAAATATTTCCTTCATATGTTTCAGTGGTATGCTTGTAAACAAGCTAAGCTTGATGCCTGTATGGCTAAGTGCATGACCGCTATGAATAAGATTTGCATATTTTATATCAGTATTTCACATATTTACAAAACTGGAATGTTATGTGTTCAAGTGTGATTGTACAATCACCATCTTGGATTTCTTGAGCTCATTTGACATTTCACTCAGTCATGCAAAGTCTAAAGGGATTGGCATTAGTTTTAATTTGCTTAAGTCCAATATTGTCTTTGATTTAAATATGAATAATGAATCTGCAGTGATGGGTAAATCTCTTGCATATTACAAATGTAAATGGTTAACTGCTAGTTAATAACATTTTGTTGCTAACAGCTGCATCATAAGTAGTATTGCACATATGCAATAGAAATTTATATCAGACTCAACTTTTGATATTAATTTGACGATGGTTTCTACGGCATCACTTCCTTACTTTCTTTTTGTTGTGTGCTGTATTATTTTCAGGTATTTTGTTGCACATTCAGTTGGCCGACCTTTGGTCTACCCTGGGTCCACTGGCCTTCTACAAAGTGGATTTGGTAATTGAACAGCCCAGGCTTGTCATTGTTTTGTGATTCAGCTGGTACATGATTGTATCTTTGACATTCTCACCTCAACTTACAGTAAATTTTTTCCCTTTGTCTTGTGCAGGAGAAGCTCTGCTGTCTGGAAGGCAATTCTTGCTTGAACGTGTAAGTTAGACCCATTATATGTCGAGTAGAGCATGTAAAGTACTGGTAATTACCATCAACATGGCTTGAAGATAATGTGGAATGTGGAATTGAAGCCTGAAAAAAATTCCAGCCTGAACGATTCAAATGGAAGACCACTATGATACTGATACATGTATCACAGAGGTGATGGGTTCAAATCCCGTTCTTGAATTTTTACATGCTTTAATTTCACAACTGCGTAAAATCTAATATATATTTCTACGCATTTCAGATATGTGATCTTTCATATATTCACTTGCATAGCTTGAGTATTTCAAAATGAGGTTAGAGGTTTTCAAGTGAAGGGTAACTGCAAATGGGATGATGTGGAAAATATAGTCATGAAATGATCTACTGTGTCTACTTGGTCTAAACATGTTAAAATGAATTCATTCTTGATCAGAATGGTCAGAGAGCAAAACTGAAGGCAGCTGACAGTAATGAGATAGACACCATGTTCATGGATAAGAGGACAAGTGAAGATGAGGAGAGCAAGGGCAACACTCTGGTAGGACAATGATGCATGCTGGGCTCTCAATGAGTCGTAACCTGTTGCACCTGTTATGGCAGAGCAAGCTTTGTGACCCCTTGTTGTTATGGGTCAACTTGGCTGATACAATTTACCCATAAAGTAACAAATTTGTTACAGGTGTGAAGATTAAGGCTACGGGTGAATCAAAACTTAATTACAACCCTGGGATGTTATAAGTTCAGTCTGCTGTTGTAACTTTATCATCGTAAATGGAGTTAAGGCTGGGGGACCAAGGAAAAATGAGATATCTGACTTGGGGAATTGACTGTACAGTGCAGCTCAGATATAAGCAAACTACATGTATGTATACATGTACAGGGCTGTCATTAAGTTTTAATTCAGCTGTAGCCTTGATCTTCACACCTGTAACAAACTTGTTACGTTATAAGTGAATTGTATCTCATTCAACTACAAGCCAGTTCACCCGTAACATCAAGGGTCCATCAAACATACCCAGCCATAACAGGTGTTCTGGGTTGCGACCCTTATTGACAGCCCTGGTCTTTTATAAGAGCATATTTTGCCTACATTTTAGTTCGCTAACATGTATATCTGAGCTGCACTGTACTGAAAAGATACACCTATTGTGATACTTGATATACTTGGCATACATATTATAAGTGGAATAAGACAAAAGAGATGAAATTGTGGTTTAGGCATAAATAGTTATCGAGTATTAATTTTGCAAGTTTTGTTCTCCCAAGCCTCCCAAGTTACAATTTTAATCGGCCTGTTGGTAACAATCCAGTCTTCCGAAACCAAATGTCCAGGTGACAGCTTTGTTTTGTTGTATTTGGGTTTGGTAGTATCAGTCGTAGTAATGTCACTCCCCTTTTTTCAGAGAGGTAATGTGTGTTACAAAAGAACAAATCACAGGGTGGGTAATATTTAAGAATATACACACTGCACATTGGGTAGCACTATAGGCGTGTAATAATGCAGAAAAGGTATACTGTATGTAGTTGTCCTTTGCAAATAGTGTGTAGGCCTTTGATGTTAGCCATATCTTTTTTTTCCTCATGGATCAGCACTAATTAACAACTTGGTGTAAAATCAACAGGTCGTAACATGTGAGGGTAATGCTGGCTTTTATGAAGTTGGGCTGATGACTACGCCATTAAAAGGTTGGTGTAATTTATTTCATAAATTTGTTTTGTGTGACTCATGGACAAGTGTTTGTATCTGATTTTTTTTTATTTGCCTGCAGTTTGTCTTCAGTTCATGCAGATCAAAGCATTTTTGGCACTGATTGTAAAGCATTAAATTTTGTGTCATGATATGATAAGGAAGATCTCAAACCGTGCATAGTCAATACGACAAGGTCTTGGTTTGAGATTTTCCTGTAAAAACCTCACTCAGGGTTAATAAGTAGTTAATAGCAGCACTGATTGGCAATGTTCTTGTCACAGCCACCGATCATTAATAATGCTCAATAATACCTTTCTTATTTATTTGCTTGTAGCTGGATATTCAGTGTTGGGATGGAACCATCCTGGTTTTGCAGGCAGCAGTGTAAGTTAAGAACATATTTCTAAAGCTGAGAAAGTGGTATTTTATTTAATTTTACAAAGGGAATCGAAGTACCATTTCTGCATACATATATGTGTGTTTTTACTGGAATCTTTTTTGCAGGGTTTTCCTGGCCCAGAATCTGAGAGGAATGCTATAGATGTTGTCATTCAATATGCTGTTGAAAAACTGGGGTTTCCACTTTCTAAAATAGTTATATATGCTTGGTCAATTGGTGAGTGTTGAAACTGTTATTATAACCATTTGTTCCTAAGCATTGTAAGTTATACATGTGTGTAGATTCTCTCAATATATTATTTTAAAAAATATAATCCTCCTTAGGAAATAGATAGCAACTGGTAGACCTAACCCATAATTCATAGTGATTTTGGTATAAATAATATTGCATCCACAAGGCTGCTGCCTAACAGGATCCCAGCAGCCTGGGGCACCCAAGAAAATGCTTTGGGTGCCTAGATTTTTTTGCAGCAGCTCCCAAACCATTACCTGTTGAGCTACTAACTTCTCCACTTTTGCCCTTGTGGGCTCCTTGAAATATTCGTTAGGCAACAGTCTTGATCCATTGCAATTAGTATCATTGATATAATTCTCTTTGATTGCTTTTAAAGGAGGTTATCCTGCTGTTTGGGCATCCAGAGTCCACCCCCAAATTGGTGGCATGGTTAGTACATTGTCTTTTATCATGATCTGTCCTTATTATGCATTTGGATGCATTAGTCCTCGTCTTTTCTATAATTACTAATGAACAACAAGTGGCAGCAAATCCTCAATATTTTCTCACTGTCTGTAGGTATTGGATGCTACATTTGATGACATTGTTCCTCTCGCCCAAACCAAGATGCCAGAAGCCATAAGTAGGTCACTTTGATCAACAGTCATGATTTTCCTTGGAACAATTATGATTTCTGCATTTTGTACTTTACTGGTTATTTAATATAAAACTATCAACTACAATTGACTGAGTATTTGAAACAATACTGAATCAAGAAAGGATTTTCCTTTCCACCAAATTGGCTGATCTAGGAGGCAGATTTGCTTGATATACACTTCAAGATTTGACTATGACAGCCTTTTATTGTTTGTTGCCACTAGTGCAACCAGTGGTCAGTTAAATCCTGCCATGAATGAGCATTCCATCCAGGAAGAGTATACTAAAATACTTGTAGCTGCTGAATGCTATGGAAAACCATAATAAGCTCTTAGTTACATGGCAGGACAGTTTAGCCCAGTGCCAACTTCTCCTACTAGTCCAAACATATGTACATCTGTATTGTGTTAATAAAATTAAGCAGCTACTGTCTTTTTAATTTTCAAAGCTGCAATAAACCCTGAGTTGCAATTAAGTTTATGTAACTTTCTCTCACTATCCACCATTATTATGTCTTTGTGTATTGCTTTAATTGACAGCTTGCCATTCACAGCTCTTTATTATCTGTGGAATTTGGTTGTAACTTCATCCTATTATGTTTTACAGGTGGTTTTACAACAAGGGTTGTAAAGGAATACTTTCATCTAGACATTGCTCGTCTGCTCTGCAGGTATCTAATATATCTTTGTCAGTATTTGGTTTGCTAGGTGTGTAAAAGATTGTCTGGTTAAGTCATACATTTATTACTGTCAGCACAAATCCGGCACTACTTGGAAGTATGTGGGCATTCAGCCTGTTTCACTGGCATCAAGTAACTAAGAGAATGCTCATCGTAGGTTCATCCTGCTGTTAGATTTACTGCTAGTTAACCATTTATGGAGAGAGGTACTGAAAAGTTAACCGACGTGTCCAAGAACACAATACTGTGATGCCAGTCAGTGCTAGAATGTGAACCAAGTTTTCCCTTTACTTGATTCAGAGTTCAGCATGCTGTCATTAAGCACACCCCACCTTCCACCTTAATTCTTCTTTGCCCGTGTACTTGATTCTATAATAAAAACCTGCATATATGAACTAGAATTATTTTTCCAAGTTAATCTAAATGGGTTCCATTGATACATGTATGGCAGGTTCTTATGTTAAGGGGGTTAAATTGAAAATCTTAGCCAGTCAGGTTCTTTTTTTATCACAACTTTTCTTCTATTTATCACAACTTTTCTTCGAATAGAATGCAATACTCTCTGTACACATCAGAGTACAAAATTTACAATACTTCTTTCCAATTGCTTAAATTGGAAAATTTACTGCGAGGATCATACTTCACTTGCATCTATAACCGCAGTTCCAATATGAATTATTTCATATACACTTTACATCAGTTTCAATACTGGAGGATTCCTATTCTACTACTAATAAGATAAAATACTAACTCTATTTTAAAAGAAACAATACTCTACTTACATTTTTTACATTATGCTACAATACAATGCACTTTATGGTATTACATGATATGACTTTACATTACAGTACAGTTTATTAATGACATAATGTGACGTTATAGCAGGTTCTTAGAATCCAGGTTCTTATATGCAGGTTTTTACTGTTAAAGAGTATCAGTTATGAGGAACAATTAAATGCTGACTATAGTACTTGTTTTTGTACGTGTCAAGTTACCAAGGTCCAGTGCTTCTTATCAGGAGGATGAGAGATGAGATCATCACAACTGAGTAAGGAGTCCAACTGTTTGCATTTCATGTCTCTCTTAGCTATATCTGTTATACTGTCTCGCTCACAATCAAGGGCCTTTGCATTAGCACTTGTACATGTGGCACACACATTCCCTATGAATATAGCCTTTTTCAAGACCTTGTGTTTTTTTTTGGAGGGGGGGGGGGGTGGAGGGCGGGTCTTATGCAACACTTCTTTCTGTAGTTACAAAGCAAAGGCAGTTTCACTAGTTGCTGTTGAGAATTACATGACTACCCAAGAACCAGCTGCAAATGAGATCAACATGCTTACTGAATTTTATAAAGTAACTTTAAAATGACACTGTGTGTCTCTAAAGGAAAAAAGAAGAATTAAAATCCCATCAAGAGACCAATTCCACTGGTTTCTACAACTGATTAGCTGCTACTGTTTTGTTGTGTCTGTTTAGGGAAGGAGAGATTAGCTCAAACCGTGGCAATGATCTGTTGTTGAAGTTTTTAAAGTTCAGGTAGCACTCTCTTACTTTGAAATCAGACTGGTGTGTTGTTTGTACAGATCATTTGTGACCAGTGTCATTGCTGCCGTGTTGGATGACCATGAACAAAAGAATTCTAATTGAATGGGTGCATGGAAAAAGACCCTAAGTGACATCTGATAGACTGCAGAATGGAGAATTTGACATGAGATCATCAAGAGTTGCTTGGTTTTTTTTTTTCCCATGCACTCCTTGAATTAGCTTCATTAATCATGTTATCAAACAAGGCCACCAGGGTCTTTGTCGTTTGAATCTCTCGGAAATGCTTGCAAACCACCTGTAGTCTGTGAGATAGTTCGACAGCTTTTACTTTCATTGGCAATGAATTGTGTAAATAACATGATACTTTTTTCCCTTATTCAGGTATCCCAGTCTAGTTGATAACCATGGAGAAGATGCCCTGTTGGAATACCTGGCTGCTCCTGATCAAGCTACTAAAAGTTAGTGCCATGTTTGTTGCTTTCAAGTTTGTTTATCATTCAATGGCCCTTTTCACGGTAATCCAGCGTGGATGCGAGGCAATTTCGGGCTCAAACTACAAAATAGCCCGAAACTGCCTCTCAAACATGCTAGATTTCATTGTAATGCAAATGAGCAGAGTTAATCGTGAAAAGGGTTATTCGAAACTTAAACAACGCTGATCACTCTGGAGTACTTGTCATGTCATTATCGCGTGATGATCAGTGCGTGACTAGTTGCTTAGCAACTTCAAGGCACAAACTGCTGGCTCGGAATGTGGTCTGAGACTAGAATTCATCATCGCCCTGGTAGTCGTGGGCCCTAATTGTAGCTATTTTAGAGATTAGTAGTTTCCTGTGATCGAGGGATTAACTTTCACTTTCTGTGTTGCAGAAGCCATCTGGAACAGCTTGAATGTTGACGTTAATTTATGTAGGTCAATGTACAAGAGTTTTGTCGAGTTAAATGGCAGGGATTATCCTATGATGTTGGGTGAGCATCATCTGTGTCTCTATTTAGTGTTGCCACAGGTCAGCAAATGGTCAGGGAAAAGTCCGGGAATGTTATTTTGAGTCAGGGAAAATTGACATTTTGAAGAAAAGTCAGGGAAAACTGAAATTTTACTCAACTGATTTAATACCATCGAGGCCTAGGTATTTGGGGTCACTGTGATGTCATCGATATTTTACGATATTTTTATACCATTGAAGGCTAACAGAAGCATTTGTCCGGGGTCACTGTGATCTTAACGATATTTTTATACAATGAAGAAGGAAAATGTGTTGATAACTAACCAGTGTTAATGAGCGGGTGGAAAGGAGGGCTGCCAGCAAAATGAGGCTAGAGACTACTGTATTATATCCGTCATTTACTATTTATTTTATCAGGGAATTTTTTGTGGCAATCATGAAATATTGTACATGTATGTAGATTTTTCGTTTCTTGTTTATGGCTAATCAAAGGTGTGTTAGTTTTAATTAACAATGTACTTTTTCATTAGGTCAAGATCTCTCGGCGGAGCAACGAATTCATATGCTAATGTTTTTGGTGAGTAGCTCGAAATGTTGAATCTTTTTTACCATTGGCATACATTTTCCTAATATTTGCTATGAGAATTTGGCATTACATCAAAACAAAGTGATTACAGAGCGTTAAGTTATTCTCATCAGCTACTGCTTGATATTGTATTACCACTCTCAGGAGAAGTTAGATACTGGTCATAGCTTAGTTGAAATGTTTTTTCTCCTAGGTATTACAGTATCTGATGGACTTTGATGCCACACACTGCATCAACTTGCCTGCCTCGGAGTTTCGCTTGCCCTGGAATGAGCAATAACTTCAATAGTGGCTTACAGAACAGGGTTTTTTTTTCAGACTCTCACTTGAGCGAATTCACAGATGAATGTCACGCCCTTGGCATTTTACTCACTTTACAGAAGCCTGTGAAACAAACTCTCCTGCTGCAGAACTGCATTTTTTTTGCATTGAACGGTAAAATCAACTTCAAGGTGGGAGAAGACCCACGTGATTATTTCCAGTTCCTCAATAGTCTCCCTCGCAGCGCAGTTTTTATGTTGTAATCTTGAACTCTGAACTATGAAGTTTTTGTTTCCTGCCTTCCACGAGAACGTTTTTTTTTTTTCAATTTTAGCTGATAAAGATTAGAATTGAACAGGACCGTTTGAGTTTCGTTTCCACATAGCCGTGTTAGCTCATAGAAAGATGTATACATGTGACAATAGTTTAGCAAGTTTTTTTATGGAAATATTATAATACCCTTTCCAAATCAAGTCGGAGGTAATACTCGAGACTCGAATGTGGGTTTTATTTAACTCAGTTTAGTTTAAAATTTAGGGATGATTATGTTATAGCGAAGAAGTCTTTTAGGGC
>CM042748.1:29512672-29527460 GCA_022496165.2 Catalaphyllia jardinei
ATGCGGTAACTGGAAATGCTGATGTCGGTGGGGGGAACCCGAAACAGGTTCAACATCGGGTTCTTGACCCCCGTCGTGCCACTCACAGGCACGATGTCCGTCATCGTTTACGTCGACGTCTTCTCTTCAGAGCACTCCTGATCCAGTTGTAGTTCAGTGCTTTTGTGCGAGAGGGTAGGAAGGCACCTCCCTTTTGTACTCTTCGCCTCCTCCTCCTCCTCCGAGCTGGCGTCAACTCGCTGACGACGCTAGGGATGCGTATAACGCGCCTGGAACAGATGGGATTCATTTGCCAAAGATATCAGTCAGCTGCTTCTTGGCGAGTCTGTTCACCGCGGCCAACGCTTTGCGCTTGACGGCTCGTTTTCCACCTTGCTTCACACCTCGTACCGCGCCTCTGATGTTTAACGGCAATCCCATGGGTCCACCGGTTTTTAAACCTTTCCAACCAGACCGCAGACTAGACGACACCAAGACCCGTACGAAGCCGTTGCCGGATTGTTCCTCGGGTCGAAATCGAGTCAGTGCTCCTCCTCTCATGTCTTCTTGAAATGGAGTGTCACGATCGTGTTCCCTTCTCCGAAATTGACTAGTTCCCCTGTCGTCTCGGCGACTTCTGTCTCGATAATGTCCACCACGTCTTTACGTACCGGTATATATTGGATGTAAAGGGGTTCAAAGTACTGGTACCCTCTTCCTTCGCGCTTGTAGTTGACTTCACGCAAGAGATCGGTGACTTGGTTCCCCACCACCCCGCTTCCTCTCGCGTCGGAGTACACGAGCAAGGACCGTTTGCTGGTAGTCAGCACATTCTGGAACGAAACGTCCAGATTGATGAACCTCCAGTTGCACGTCATGGTCAACTTGATATATTTTGATGAACTTCCGTACCGCCAAAATTGATCGCCGGCGACAGAAGGAATGGTGGTATCCACAGGAGTCGGAATCTTGCCATGGGGTATTTCGATGACAATATTGGGTCCCAACGCATACTTCTCATTACCAAGGTCTTTGAACCATCCCATGTCCACGGCGAATTGGGCATTGACGAAAAACGACGGGTAGTACGTGTTGCCGATCTTCTTCAATTTCACATCGGTGTTGTGTAGTACGAAATCGTTCCCCCGCCACTCGAAATGAGCGTGCGACTGATTAGTTCCGTCAGGGTCTGCTATCTTCCATCCGGGTTGAAGGACTTTCTCGATCTTTTCCTTTTCGAAAAAACTCCTGACCACGTTCATAAAATGGATACCGGACATTCTCGGGAGGTTTTCCTGTCTCAAGTCTATGGGTTGAAACGTGGCGTCGAAGACTTTTGCATTCTGATTGATCAGGATGGTGCTGCTGGTCCACCAGTAGGTCCTGAAGAAATTCTCATAGGATTTTTTCAACAATACGGGTGCTTGGCTGGCCGGATCGGGCATCGAGATTCCAATCGAATGGGGTGCGGCAGTCGAATTTTGAAACTATTGGAACTGTTATTCGGGAACTCGTTGTTGCTGCTGTGACTCGGTAAGGTCAGGTAAAAATCACTCATACTTGAAATGCAACGTCAGCGTCGTCACACCCGAGGTAAAGCCCACCAATGATCCGTCGTTTTCGGCGATCTGCGTTTCGATAATGTCCATGATGTCCACGCGCACGGGTTGATATAAGACGTGTCGGGGTTCGTACGTCATCCGGGTAGGGTCGTGAGGGATCTCTCTCAGCAGATCCGTGACTTGATTCCCCGTCACCGTGCTCTGTCCCACGTTGGAATACACGTACAGGGGACTTCGAGGAGGAAGTGTCGTTGAGGACCCGCCTCCAAACGCTTTCTGGTACGCCTCGTCCAAATAGTAGAATCGCCAATTGCAATAAGGACTAAGTCGCAATCCCTCGTTGCTGTAGATCCAAAAAGAGCTCCAATTCCCTTCATCACTACCTTTCTTCCAGTCCGTCTGGATTCCACTGGGTACAACGTCGTTGGGAATTTCTTTGACGAGGTTTCCCAACAACTCGTAGTTTCCATACTGGTCCTGTCCGATCCAATTCATGCTCTCCACCAACTTACGTCCGAATCGTATTTCGGGACGCTTTTCATTGCCCGATTGGTCCAGGAACGTGTACCTATTGTCGATGAGCAGTTGGTCTCCTTCCCATGAAAAGACAGGGTAATATCGTTTATTCCTCGACGATCGAAGGGTCTCTCCGTCTTCATTCTCGAACAACGTCAGTTTACGTTTGAAACGATACACGATGTATTCCATGAGTGATTTACCACCGGTCACCTTGAATTGATCGTTCAGAAGGTCCTGACCCTTGATCGTCAACCATGGACGTACCAAAGCCGGCACCGGCTGCCCGCTACTATTTCTTATATATCCGCGCATGGACCATTCGAAATGACAGATTAGATCATCCTTGTCGAAGGTCTGGGTCTGATGGGGTCGCGTTGGAGGTGTGGGGTACGACAGACTGGTCAATCCCACTTTCCATCCAGTTTCTCTGAATAGGAGCGGTCTGGGTAGACGGTTCTTGAAACTGTTGGCCACATTGTCTGGAAATTCAACCTTACTGGCATTGCTCATCAATTGGGCGTAAAATTCTTTCATGATGACAGGCCCCCTCGGTCCTAATATTTGAAATGCAGGTCAGGGTCGTCACGCCCGATTCAAAGTCCACCAGGGAACCGTCCTTCTCCAGCAAATGCGTATGAATAATGTCTATGACGTTCACACGTACCGGTAAATATATGACCTGGCGTGGTTCGTAGCACATTTTGGCGGAATCGTGAGGAATCTCTCTCAGTAGATTCGTCACCTGCCATCATACTCTGACCCACGTTCGAATACACGTAGATGGGACTTCGGTGAGGTCTCGTACTTGTCACCGTCCCTCCAAAGGCCTTGTGGTAAGCCTCGTCCAAGTACACGAAACGCCAATTGCAGTAGGCACTTAGCTGCAGACCCTCCGCAGAGTAGTTCCAGAGATCAGACCAGCTACGATAATCGTCTACATACGCCCAATCTTTCTTATCGATGGGGACCGTGTCTGCTTCGCTCCTCAGGTTCCCATTGGTATAATAGAAAGAATGCTCGTCTGTTCCTATCCAGTTCATGGCTTCCACCAATTTGGTGCCAAAGAGCACTTCGGGACGTTTGCTTGAATTCGCTGCCTTGAGGAACGTCCTGCTATATTCCAGGATCAAATCATCGCCTTCCCACCGAAAGACAGGGTAGAATTTCATTTTTTGACCATTGCTCGTCACCAGATCGTCGCCTTTATCCGACACATTTTGCCTCAATTGCGTCTCGTACCGATGCACAATGTACTTCATGAGGGATTTACCCCCGGTGATGAAGTCTCCCGCTTGAAGGATATCCTGTCCTTTGAGTTCAAACGTCATGGGCGTGACCACCACCTTGTTTTGAACATCCAATGATTTCATGTTCCATGTAAATCGACAGATGAGATCGTCCGGTTGTAAGGTGTGGGTTTGATGGGATCGCGGTTTCGGTGGTGGGATGGGATGAGACACCATGGTCAACCCCACTTTCCAACCCGATTCATTAAAGCGTAACGGATTCGGTAAACGATTCTTGAAACTGTTCGCGGTGTTGAAGGGGAATTCCGTGGTACTGGCATTGCTCATCAATTGCACGTAAAAGTCTTTCATGACGTCAACGCGCGTTTCTCGATCCAACTGTCGTACTTGTCTGGCCAACCTTTCCAACGCACCAAGACTTTATCCCCTTTGCGCTTGACGATCTTGTCGAACCTAAACAGATCGTCGTCCCTCACGGTCACTTTCTGTAAATCCTGGTCGTAAAAGGTACCCTCGACAGGCGAGCCGTCCCATTCGTTGATCTTGTAGGTGGGCACCACCCCGGAAATGGTTTTACTCACCACGAACACTTCCTCCGTCCAACCCGGCAAGTACCCTTTTTTAAAAATGCGATACTTTTTATTGAGTCTCACGCGATCCCCGACTTTCAAACTGGGTTTGACACGTTTTCCTTTCAATCGCTTTGCGTACAAGTTCTTCCACACTTGCTCCTCGTTCTTCGCCGTCACTTTGACGGGCGCCATCTTGATGCTACGATGGTACGAGCGATTGTACCCCATCACCAAGTCCTTCAACACCGGTAGGTAACTCAACGTGTTCTTGACAGTAAAGTAGCGGTACAAACGCTGTTTCAACGTGCGATTGAATCGTTCGATGACACTGGCTTTGGTGTCGCCGCTGGTGGAAAAGTGACGAATGTCGTTGCGTTTCATCGAATCTTGAAAGGTCTTGTTGTAAAATTCCTTCCCGTCGTCCGTCTGCAATCGACGCGGGCTGCGCCCTTCGCTCCGTTTCAGAATTTTCTCAAAGGCAGCCGTCACAGCTTTACCGGTCTTGGATTTGACGGGCTCCACCCACGCGTACTTGGACAACACGTCTACCACCGTCAACAGGTAACGGTACCGTCGATTCGATTTGGCGATGTTCCCCACTTCGATCAGATCCGCCACCCATTGATCGTCGATGGCAAACACCATCACCGGTACGGTGGGAAAACGGCGTCATGTGGGTTTGTGAATGGTGTACCCCAAATTGGCTTCCAACTTTTCGCGGACTTTGGCCACGGGTAAGTTCTGTGCTTTGGCGAATCGAACCACCCCTCCCAGACTGCCGGCCACGCTGGGGTCTTCGTACAAGCTCTTGATCTTCGCATCACGATCGACCTTCTTTCTCTTCTTCCTTTTACTCATAGTAAACTGAGTCTCACCAGACAATCGATGAAGAGATCGGGGTGGTTTTCACGAATGAGAGTGTACCATCCAAATGAAAACGGCTGTTTCTTCAACCACAATATAAACACCACGAATCGACCCACGTTGTGGTTCACCTTCGTTTCCAAAAACACTCGACAAGGGTCGTCGCTCAAAAAATCGGGAATGGGTGTACTCCCGTACTTATCGTATACACTCTCGCAACGCGCACACAGAGCGTTCCATTCACTCAAGTCAGGCATGATTCAAAAATGATTTTTATTGACAAAAGTATTTCAATTTATTTCAGTCGGACCACCCCTCATCTTCGATGAGGGTTTCCCTCACAAGATCAGCATCGTACAAATCGTCAAAGATGTCCATCTTATAATATTGACATTCTTTATGAGAGCACCAGTCCCCGTGCGGTCTCCACTTCAACGCCTGGTTTCGATCGTCCGTGGCGTAAAATATTACCCTCATGTTTTCTTTGCAGTCGGAACGCAGAGTCTTCTCGTCGGCTTCCAGGGCATCGAAGAAGAACCGATCCTTCCAATCCGAGACCTCGCGATCGAGTTGCAATACCAACTCTTCCAACTTCTCGCACACGTCACGGAACCTCTTGGGAACACCCAGATCCACGGGACGTTTCAAATTGACACTCAGTCTCTCGCTGACATCGCGTGCGAAAATGACTGGTTCGATCAGACTCTTGATCTCTTGTCTCATCATAAAGGTCAATGACTCGGTGCCCAACAGACAACCTCGGTTCTCCAATGCTATTGGTGTGGAAAACGTGGGTCGGAGTAGGATTTGGTCCGACTCCTTCACGTAAGTCATGACGTTCCATTCGTGGGTGAACAAGTACGCGTAACGTCGCGATTTCAACAGGGGGAGGATCTGTCGTCCCCACTCGGGACGTCTCTCCAAGAGCTCTCGAACCGTCCATCCCCGAGCCGGTCGCTGATAGAACAAAATATCGAACAACAACAGTTCCCGAGGTCCGTCAGGATCGTCCAAACACCCCAAGGGCGTGACCTTCCATCCACAGAGGGACTCGATCAAACTACAAATCTCATTACTGTTACTGTAAAGCACTTTACTCGTCATCTCGTCAACAACAAAAAAATAAAATCATACAAGTGGCTTATATACAAATCGACACCATCCTCTGATTGGTGTATACATTATTACCTAATGAGGTCATACAAAGACACGATTGGTCAGGTTGAAAAAACTACGAGTGAAAAGTAAAACTACATCATCACGTGAACAATCACGACTCTGAAGGAATCCAAAGTTCATTGTTCATTTCTTTCATGAATAGATCCATGGTCGTCTTCTCGTCCCTATTTGCACTATAGACTTTCCAAGCCGCACGGAAGGCATCCACGAATCGGTCCAATTTAGCTCTTTCTTCGGCGTGTTTCTCCGCAAACTGAAGGATTCCTTTCGCCAACAAGACTCTGAAGGCATTCATCTTCCTGTTGGTCTGGTAGAATTCCTCCACCATGATAGTGTCGATGGTCTTCTTGATCAAGGACAACAGAAATACATCTTCTTCTTCTTCTTTCATCTCTTCTTTCTCATCCTGTTCTTCTGTCATGCTTTCTGCTTCGTTCACTTGAACCTCGTCGCCACCAACCATCTTTGTCAATGATACAGCGCCAGACACGAGGTCCGATTTATACAGAACCAAATGCCCTTATTTGGTCCTATTATTCTGTGATTGGTCAGAACCAAATGTCCTTATTTGGTCCTATTATTCTGTGATTGGTCAGCTCCGTGATCACCTCATGGAAAAGTACTGAGCATGTGGTCGATGAGCTATAAAAGTGGAACGCCAGTCATCTCATTCATTTTCAACGTCATGTCCGAGCCAGACGAATCACCCACCCGTTACATGTTACCGGAGCAAGCAGAAGGTGTGGTCGTCGTTAAGAAACGAAAGAAATCCAACAAGAAAAAGAAAATCAACAAGGAACCAGGTAAATCGATTCATTTCAAAGCCACTGTCAGTTTGAAAACCATCCATCCAACATTCCCAAGAGATTGGTCCTTCCAAGAGATCGACTTAGCGAAGGAAGAAGACTATCCTTTGAGAGTCACTCCGTTTGCCTTGAAACGAAAACGTCAACGAGATATCCTGAAATACCAACACCAGTATCGACCGCTCACGCCTAAACGCCTGTCCATACAAAAACATATAAGGGATACATTACAAAGAGAAAATCGTAACCCATCTTCTTCCGTTTCTACTTCACAGACGCTGCCGAAGAATTCGACCCCGACGTCTTCTTGAAAACACTCCATGCCATGAAACCTGAGCCAGACGAAGAACCACACCCCTATAGGAATCCTTCACCACCGCACACATCCATCCTGTATCCTTGCCCAGTTCATCCCAACCAAGCGCTAGAGCCAAGAGAAACCGAAACCCAGTGGGGGCATTGGGATTACTTCAAGTGTCCCGTCCAAGGTTGTTTCGTGAGTTGTGGCGCAGATCAAGTCGAGTGTTACTTAGACTCAGCCAAACGTCAACTCTACGAGACATATCGCCAACTGCCCTTGGACAAGATGAAATGCTACGCTGCAACTCCTTAGGCATGACCATGTCCCATTCACAAAAAAACCCAGGCAGACTCTTCTTCAAATGCACCAAGCGATTGTGTGAGTTCTTCCAGTGGGTCGATGAATACCCCACAGGCAAAAGACGCCTCTGGTTGGAAGCCGACAAATTCATTCCACTCTTCGATGGTAGAGTGATCAAACGCACCTTCCAAGACGTTATCAGTGAAACCCCCTCCAAAAAGGGGTGCGTCAAAGCATCGGTCCCTTTGAAGGTAATTGGTCCCCTGAAGACATGGGTCAGTTCACCCCTAAAGAAAAACTGATCCCTATCCACAAGTGACGTGTACGCCCTTGATTGGTTCATACGTTTCATAAAGGTTTGGAACTTTTTTCAGCGAAAGCCATTTTTTCAAAAAACATGGAAGAGTTACAGGACAATGTCTGTTTCATTCTGGATTTGGAAGGGTTCTTCAACCATGCCAAGTTTTTTCATGTGCGAGAAATGGGTTATTACACTTGGAACCAAGACCACGGACGCCATGCTTTCTTCATTCCCATCCCCTACAAGGCTTTGAACGACCAAGACAGAAGAACCTTCCACTTCGTACGGAACAAGATCCACGGACTGTCCTATCAACCCACCCGCGACGAACATGCGCACCAACCCATGCTATTAAAATCCTTAGTCAAGCGGTTGTATCAAACGTACAAGACCCCTACCAGAATGGTCGTAGGCTACAAGGGAGGTCACGTGGAAAAAGACTTGTTACAATCCTTACACATTCCTTCTCTCAATCTAGAAACATTGGGTTGTCCCAAATACGATGTCCTGAGAACTCAATCTACCAACGAAGCCTTACTACCCAGTTGTGGGTTTCACAAAGACGATCAAGTCCATCACTGCCCCGTGACCGAATGTCACGCTTTTTGGACATGGTATTAAACGTTATTTTTGTGATTCTGTATGATCATTGACTTTTGACAGATGTGGTGGGGTTCAACCCCAAAGGGGAACCCCTATCGTAAAAAAATTTATTAAAATTTATTAAAATATTCCATCAATGTGTCCAAGTCCATGAGTCGACTCTCCATCTCCTCTTTGGCTCTCTGCCTCTCAGGGCTGTTGCCATACACCTCGTGCGCTCGAGCCAACGTGCCACGACACCATTGCAGTTTTTTAATCACCTTCAATATCAGGTCCATGCGTTTCTTCATGGCTTTCTTCAAGGAGTCCTTTTGACTCATCCTTCGCTTGGATTGAACCCGTTCCCAATGGTCGCTCAATGTCTCCACCTTCTCGTCTATCTCTTTCAAAATCGTTTCGTAACCGCGCGTCATCGGCATGGAAACGCTCAAGACCAGTGAAACACTGCGAGTGACAAACGCCAGCACTCCGCTCCTTTATGTGCCCCTCGTCCGCCAATCAGGGGACACCTTCACCGTGACGTCATAGGGGGATGGGGTATCCCCCTCTCGTGACGTCATTAAAAAATACGTGACACCCCACCGACTCCTTTAAAAGACCGTACTTTTCCGTCCTCTCGCTATCAAGTATGGCTTCCAGACAAAGTCTACGTTTACTGGGAATAGGACCAGAATTATCACTGTTCCAAGACAAGTGTTTCATCTCTCGATTGGATCTCGACATCGCTTCTGTCACACGTTGTCATGTGATGCCTTGCTGCGGTAAATTCATTCATCAACGCTGTTTCCGAAAAGCCCGCGAAACCAGTTTCCAATGTGGACACTGTCGCGTCGTAGCGGATGATGACACCTCCAACAGCACTGTGAGTATGGACGAGGACCTCAGAGCTAACGAAACGCTGAACGATTCGGATGACAATTCCGTCTATGGCATACCTCTGGAATTGCGTGGAGCCACCCTCATGGAAAGGGCACGAACTGCCATCGCAGATCGCAGGGCCAGCGCCCTTGCTCACCAAATACATCAACCAGGCACTCCCTCTTGGGAAATTCTACCACATCCCATCGATGTGATGGTCTGGTATTTGCTCTGGGTTTACCTCGATTGGTTCGTCGCCACCAATCCTGACGGTCCAAGACCCCTCTTCATTCACGCTGCCGTTTACTCACCCGTTCGACCCGTGCAATTCGTACGAAAAACCATCTACCGACTGTTTAATGAGACCATCCCCGACGAAGTCAGACCGTGCATCCAGTCGCACTTTTACAGACTCCGGTTCTACGCTATCCAAGAAGAACCCAGGCAGGGACCCTTCGCCTATCCCTACGATCCCAACGAGATCACCATCACGCACATCCGCTTCACACGGTTCTGGTCTCCTACCCAGTACCCGGAAGATTTTCCTTACACCACGGACACTCGACTCAGTCCTCTACGACTCACTCCTCCACAGAGTCCAGAACGATGAGAATACGATTGGGGCAGCTCCCCACATTCTCTGTTTGCCAAGATGGCCGCTGTGATTTTTAGGTCAATAAAATGTTTTTTCACCTTTACCACGTGGTCTGTCGTTCATTTCCGGTCTCGTGACGTCACAGCCTCGCTCCCATGCTTGACCGCGCGGGACTAGGACCTACTCTGCCTCGGTACCATGATGGCCGCGCGAGACTTAACACCAGACCTAAACTCGGTCCCAATCTCTCTCCGTACCAGACCCCCCAAAAACCTCACGGCCAAAATGGTCACGTGGGCCAAATAACGAGCTCTGATTGGTCCATTCAAAAAATACTGCAATCTGATTGGCTAGCCGCAAACCGCTCATTAATACTACTTGTCGACACTTACGCTTACACGCACGAACAACATGCACGTGGAGGAGTGTACGTGTTCCCGAGACGTCCAGGCCATTCTCAATCGGTCTATAGAGACGGCGTTCAAGGATGAGATATACGTCTATCGAAACCTCGCCAAAAGTTGGTTGAAAAAGATCGAAGGCGTCGACAGTAAATTAAAACGTCTCGAACAGCGACGAGAAGGACTCCTCCAATTGTTAGAAGGACCGAGACAATAAGTATCCAAGTCACTTTACTGAACGGCACTTACAGCAAGTACGCCGAAAAGATCGACGAACCCTCGCTATGACGTATAGATGGATTGCTTGCCTATTACCATCGTCAATGGTGGTATCGACGTCAAATGTTTTATCATTTCAAATGATACCACGGTTGTCTGAACGGATTGGCTCTGTTGGTCATGGCCATGAGCGTGGTGGTGGGAGCTGTGTGGGAAGACAGTTTCGTCATGATCGGATTGACAGTGTTTGGCACAATGATCAAAAGATGGAACGAATTCAAGAATTTTCCGATCAAGATAGACATGTATCGTTTTGCTTACACCACGTACGAAAAGACGTTGATCGAACTTCGAACCTATGTGCGAGGGTTACCGATGGAAGAATTTTGATGGATTCTCGATCAGGATGCAAACCATGGATGAAACTGTTACGGATCTGACAACCCCCCCCTCCCCCACGTCGGATCGATTGGTGAAACAGTACGACCACAAATTTCATTATACCCCCATATCAATCGCCCAAGACCATAAAAGCCACATCACGTCCGTGTGACCCTCTCAAACAACACAACATGCCAGCCAAAAGAGGACGACGAAAACGACCTGTCCGAAGAAGAATACGTCAGAAAGGGGGATTCTTGACTGGATTCGGAGCAACTAAAGGTGCCATCAATCTTGTGGGAAAATATCTTGTCAAAGACAAAGGAGCCAAGAAAGCACTCACCGAGGGTCTGGGAACCAAACTCAAAAATGCCTGGTATGGGATCACGGGTCAACACAGGAAAAGAATCGATCGTGAGATGAGAAAGAAAGGGATGACCCGAATGAGATAAAAGAAAGAAACCCGAACGGTGACGTCTCACTATCATCATGCCTCGCAAGGTACGACGAGTAACCGCCAAAAGGAAGAGACACCGCAGTGGTGGCTTTCTACCTGGGTTGGTAGTCCTACTGGCCGCCAAAAAAGGAAAAAAAGACAAAAAGACAAAAGGGAGGTGCCTTGGCCCGACATAAACCTAGATTGGTAGACAGGATTGCCGAAGGCGCCAGCATGTTCTTGTCGGGTCCCGCCCCTTCGTTTGCGGGTGTCGGAATCAAGTTGGGGAGTCAAGCCTTCAAAGGCATAAAAGACAACGTCGATTACTACCGACGCAGAAAGAGACGATGAAGCGGTTACGACGACAACGTCCGTTCTTGGACAGTATTCTGAAGGAGGCCAATCGATTCAAACGTCAAGACCTGCTGAGGCATGCCAATGGTAATCAAATCAATGCCGTCAGCGAGATGGTTCTCAATTTGCTGAAAAAACGTAACCCCATCGATGCAAAGACTTATGGGAAACTGAAAAGACATAAATACGTGTTGCGGGAAGTGGGTAAACGCAAAAATTCAGTGAAACGTCGAAGAGAACATCTCATCCAGCAAAACTGAAGTGGATTCTGGAGTGGCTTACGCGAGTGTTATCACGCATGTTGTGCACGAGCAAGGCTATTCCCTGGAAGGAATGGACGTGGTCCCCGATAAGAAACCAAATGGAACATGGTCTCCCCTTTACAGCAAAGAAGATGATGAGGTGAAGTCATTATAGCAAGTAAGTAACTGTGTCACGTTTGACTTGCCTTCAAGAAATCCGAACTGAATTGGGTTAAAAATACCCAGACTTTGCCAAAAGTTTATCACAAGCTTTTTTACAATCTTTTCACACACCTTGCCTGCTATGGAAGTAAGTGATATTTGGCGATAATTTTCTCTGTCAGTTTTAGGCCCCTTTTTGTGGATCGGAACGATGTCTGCTTGTTTCCAAGCGTATGGAACTGAACCAGTAGCGAACGATGCATTCACTAATTTACAAAGCTATGGGGCTATCTCAACGGCACATTCTTTCAAGACGCGTGGTGATTTTATTATCACTGTTAAAGTTACACAATAAAAAGTGTTCAAAATTACAACAGATTGCGAAATAAAACGGCTTGAAACTTTGAGCAGTTTATATAGGGTGGAGCGCATGCGCAGGTACGCACCCAGATTGGGCAAAGTTTACTGGCCCTTTAGAATCGGTTAAACTTTTCCTGCAGTTTCGAAGCAAGCCTGCGAGTCGTTTGCAAGCGTTAGATCGCAAAATTAAATGGCCTGAAACTTTGCACAGTTTAGGTAGCGGGAAGCCCATGCGCTGGTACGCACCTGTGCATGCGCATCCTCCTACCTAAACTGTGGAAAGTTTTGGGCTATTTTATTTCGCGATCTAACGCTTGCAATCGACTCGCAGGCTTGCTTCGAACAAGTAGGAAAAGGTTGGACCGATTCTAAAGCGCCAGTAACCTTTGCCCAATCTTGGTGCCTACCAGCGCATGCGCTTCCACCTACCTAAACTGCGCAAAGTTTCAGGCCATTTAATTTTGCGTTTAACGCTTGCAAAGTACTCGCATGCTTGCTTCGAACCTGCAGGAAAAGTTAAAACCGATTCTAAAGTGCCTAAATTTTGCAAAGTTTCGGCCTATTTTATTTCGCGATCTAACGCTTGCAATCGACTAGCAGACTTGCTTCAAACCTGCAGGAAAAAATTGGACCGATTCCAAAGCGCCAGTAAACTTTGCCCAATCTGGGTGCGTACCTGCTCATGTGCTTTCTTCTACCTAAACTGCGCAAAGTTCCAGGCCATTTCATTTTGCAAATCAGCCCTTGCAAACGAGTTGCAGGATTGCTTCGAACCTGAAGAAAAAGTTTGGACCGATTCTAAAGCGACAGTAAACTTTGCCCAATCTGGGTGCGTACCTGCGCATGCGCTTCCCCCTACCTAAACTGCGCAAAGTTTCGGGACATTTCATTTCGCGATCTAACAATTGCAATCGACTGGCAGGCTTGCTTCGAACCTGTAGGAAATGTTTGGACCGATTCTAAAGCGCCAGTAAACTTTGCCTAATCTGGGTGCGTACCTGCGCATGCGTTTGCCGCTACTTAAACTGCGCAAACGTTCGGGCCATTTAATTTTGCGATCTAACGCTTGCAAACGACTCGCATGCTTGATTTGAATCTGCAGAAAATGTTTGGACCGATTCTAAAGCGCTAGTAAACTTTGCCCAATCTGTGTGCGTACCTGCCAATGCGCTTCCCCCTACCTAAACTGCAAAGAGTTTCGGGCCATTTCATTTCGCGATCTAACGCTTGCAATCAACTCGCAGGCTTCTTTCGAACCTGCAGGAAATGTTTAGACCTATTCTAAAGCGCCAGTAAACTTTGCTCAATCTTGGTGCGTACCTGGGCATGTGCTTCCCCCTACCAAAACTGCGCAAAGTTTCGGGCCATTTAATTTCGCGATTAACGCTTGTAATCGACTCGCAGGCTTGCTTCGAACCTGCGGGAAAAGTTGGGACCGATTCTTAAGCGCCAGAAAACTTTGCCCAATTTGGGTGCGAACCAGCGCATGGCCTTGCCCTTACCTATACTGCACAAAGATTTGACCCATTTCATTTCGCGATCTAACACTTGCAACCGACTCGCAGGCTTGCTTCAAACCTTTAAGAAAAGTTTGGGCAATTCTAAAGCGCCAGTAAACCTTGCCCAATCTGGGTGCGTACCTCCGCATGTGCTTCCCCTTACCTAAACTGCACAAAAATTTAGGGCTGTTTCATTTCGCGATCTAACGCTGCAATCGACCAGCAGGCTTCCTTCAAATCTGCAGGAAAAGTTTGGATCGATTCTAAAGCGCCAATAAACTTTGCCCAATCTTGTTGCGTACCTGCGCATCCCCTACCTAAACTGTGCAAACTTTTTTGGCTATTTTATTTCGCGATCTAACGCTTGCAATGGACTCGCAGGCTTGTTTTGACCCTGCAGGAAAGGTTGGACCAATTCTAAAGCGCCAGTAACCTTTGCCCAATCTTGGTGCGTACCTACGGATGCGCTTCCCCCTACTTAAACTGTGCAAAGTTTCGAGCCATTTAATTTTGCGTCTAACGCTTGCAAACGAATCGCATGCCCTCTTCGAACCTGGAAGAAAAGTTTCGACCGATTCTAAAGCACCACTAAACTTTGCCCAATCTGGGTGCGTACCTGCGCATGCACTCCCCCTACCTAAACTGCGCAAAACTTTCGGGCTATTTTATTTCGCGATCTAACGCTTGCAATCGACTTGCAGGCTTGCTTCGAACCTGCAGGAAAAGTTTGGACCGGTTATAAAGCGCCAGTAAACTTTGCCTAATCTTAGTGCGTACCTGCGCATGCGCTTCCCCTTACCCTAATTGCGCAAATTTTCGCGCCGTTTCATTTCGCGATCTAACGCTTGCATACCATTGGCACGCTTGCTTCGAACCTGCAAGTAAACTTTGTGCAATCTGGGTGCGTACCTGCGCATGTGCTTCCTCCTACCTAAACTCCGCAAAGTTTCGGGCCATTTCATTTGGCGATCTAACACGCTTGCTTTGAAGCTGCAGGAAAGGTTTGGACCGATTGTAAAGCGCCAGTAAACTTTGGCCATTTCATTTC
>CM042748.1:29536285-29548514 GCA_022496165.2 Catalaphyllia jardinei
ATTGTAACCCACAAATTACTGGATTGTAATGAGATGATTGTAACCCACAAATAACTGGATTGTCATGAGTTGATTGTAACTCACAAATTACCGGATTGTAAGGAGATTCCTGTAACCCACAAATTACTGGAGAATACAGGTGAATACAGGAGGATACAAGAGAATACAGGAGAATACAGGAGAATGTAGGAGAATACAAGAGAATACAGGAGAAATACAGGAGAATACAGGAGAATACAGGAGAACACAAGAGAATACAAGAGAATACAGGAGAATGCAGGGGAATATAGGAGATTACAGGAGAATACAAGAGAATACAGGAGAATGCAGGAGAATACAAGAGAGTACAGGAGAATACCGGAGAATACAAGTGAATACAAGAGAATACAGGAGAATACAGGAGAATACAGGGGAATACAAGAGAATAAAGGAGAATACAGGAGGATACAAGAGAATACAGGAGAATGCACGGAAATACAAGAGAATACAAGAAAATACAGGAGAATACAAGAGAATACAAGGGAATATAAGGGAATACAAGGGAATATATAGGGGAATACAAAGGAATACAAGGGAGTTCTAAATACAGTATAATAAATTCTAAATACACTATAATAAGGGATACATGAAGTACTTAGGGGTTAGGAGGTTTTGTCAGGATTGTTATCATTGCGGGGGCAGAAAACTATTTCACCCCTGTGTTATCTAATGCTGACTGAAGAGGTCCCGGTACAAACTACGTTGCGTGACGGCCCCAGTTTCCGTAGACTCGCAAGTTTAATAGGACTCAGTTTAATAGGATTCAGACCTGAATAGGACTAAAATAATTACATCAGCCTTCAGATTTCGTGCTAAATATTCTCACATTAACTTGTAATGTTTAAGTGCAAAAGCTAATTTGTAAAAGCATATTTTTTACGAACACTATTCTAGGCAGGAAGCTCAAATATAAGTAAATATTTGCAATCAAGTGCTCGTTCATCCTAAACAAACTCCGTGCCGACCGTGCGGCTGATTCGAGTACTTCCCCCAGCCTGATTAACAAAGTACACAGTATTTACATTTCCGTTCCCTGGTTCAGGTTCACTCTTATGGATCTTGCCCTCAGAGTACTCTTCCACCTATTCCAAATAATATTCCACCGGATACGACTGACCTTTTCTGTCGCAAATTGGAACTAAATCAACAAATGCAATCAAATACAGCCGTAGTCTCCTTTGAGATGTCACGCAACGCTCCCGGGAATTACAGCTGTTTCCACGATTAACATCCCAAAGCCTAGGCGATCGTGTTCGTGTACATATAAAATAAACAAGCTCTTCGTGAGCCCGAACGAACGTTTAAATAACATCATACTATTGAATATGCTACTACTCAGCCTCAAAATTCCACGGCAGAAGTATCCAACGCTACCTCTGGCTCCCCTCTGGCTGCGATCGAGAGCACATGGAAAGAAAGTCCAAAGTCTACATGGCCTACTCACGTGCTCACATGTTCGTCACATGTGTTATCACGTGTCTACGTTACGGTACCAGTTTACTGGCCGCGACCATAGTTATAATAACAAGCAGGCCGACACGTGAAAGAAAACGTGAGACAGACAAAGCACATGGTCGATTGTAATGACGTCATTTCCATCTGAAGAATTTGCCCCTGAAGAATTTTTCGGGGCTGGCAAATTTGTAACGATGAATACACGTCCAAAAATTCCAAGAATGTCGATTTCGACTGCATTATGAAAGCGTTCTTTGACAAACGCAATAAGTTCTGAGGCGGATTAAGCGCCCGCCCAGTCTATTGTATTACCCATTCGTTGTCGGACGGATTTACCATACACATTCAAGGGGCAGTGTCACCTTGTTTGGCAACTTTATAAAAAGCTAGGTGTCTTCGCATCAATTGAATTCCAAAATTATGGTTTACTTTTGTTATTTTGGACTATTTGAAGGTACTGAAACTGTTTCTTGTCACCTGTCGCTAATTTTTTCAAGACTTGATGCTACGTCTTCAATAAATCCTCAAGGAATGTATTATGGGTAGCCCCCGCTCATAAAATTCATTTGATATCTTCGTCGTAGCTTTACAGAAGCATTTTGTTTATGAGGAACGCCTCAAAGTAATGATTTGAGCGCAAAATTGACCTAAAACTGCAAAATCCTCGTGACACTGCCCCTTTAACCTACGCCCTCGTTTCAGCTTGCTCGATTCTGGTTCTCCTGACACGAGGCAAGGAACATGAAAGGACGATCGAGTGCCTCCAGTCATTGGACCTAGTAGTGACATGCCCTGCACATGCTGTAATTGGATAAACATGTTCCAAATTGACTCTAACAAGGCGTTCGAAACTTTTTTCGACGTTTCTCGATCCCCGGAAATAAGTTGAACTGATGTCTCGACTGGTCATGGTTACAAGTTTCTCATTCCCATTTTTGACATTTTCCCGTTTCCAGTGATCAAATCACAGTTCCAGTCCAGTGACTGTTGTTGAATGTGCATAAACATCTTCGTGAATAACAGCATCGAATGTGAATGAACATAAACCTTGTGAATTTTGCACCATTTCGTCAACCATACCATATCTACGCCTCTTCAAATATCTAAAGAATTCAGAAAAGGAATAAAAGGGTAAGAACAAACACGTGCTGTGGCAACGCGTTTTTCGGGGAGCAAGTGGAGCTTGATATACCTTGCAATTCTTGTGCGTTGGCTCTTGGGCTGGCGTTACATATCTTCGCTACACTTCCAAAGGGTCACTCATGCGCATTGTAATAAACCGACCTTCGAAGAAGTCTGGGGGGGAGGGGGAGACTTTTTGTTACAGTTGTTTCCCCATAAATTTTCACGTTATGATACCATATTTTGGCCCTGTTCATGCAGTCTTCACGAGCTACATTCCGCAATAGTCCTACATTTCTGTTTGCTTGCCGTTGCTGTGAAACGTTTTTATTGAGCGGCACTGGAAACAAACAAATCAACGCAAAATTTGTGTCCGGGTAGCAAAAATGTTTTTGACTTAAGGCAAAAACATGTTTTGTTTCCGAGCAGCAAAATTTGTTTCCGGAACATATGTTTCCTAGTTTAGCCAGGCCTTTACGCTTCGTGCATGTATTAACGAGTTGAAAAGAACGAATCAAATGGGAATATTATCACAAGTATTTGGGTTAAAGACGGTTCAATTTAATTACAGTCTTGAGTCTTATGTGCGGTATCACCATTTTATTATCACAAAAACGTATTTCCTGTGGCATACAACAACCCAATACAACAACAAATACATAGGCAAGGTTAAATATGTTAAAAGTCAAATAATTTCATTGACCACAGTAAAGGTTAAATGGCAAGACTACTGAAGTGAGATAACTTTATAATCATTACTATGTTGACGTATTTAACGTCAAGAGAGGATTTGAGGTGGAGAGAGGTAATCCCCACAATCCCATTATACCCTTTGTCCTCAAGTGAATGTTGTTAGATATGGTACCCTGTTATCTCGCGGATGTTGACATGCGCATTGCGTAGATGTTTCTTTGAGGACAATATCGTTCCCAGAGCCCACGTGCCTTTTGGTCAGCACCAAGACACGAAGCACTGGAATAATCAATATTTTAGGAGTCCCGGTTTCACGACACATGCGTGCCTTGGTTTTCATGGCGTCCAGAAATAAAGTCGATGTGGATGCGTCCCACAAAGGCATTCAAATATGCACTAGAAAAACTAGGAAAGTCGATGAACAGCAGTATTTTTAATAGCAGAAGACACGTGGGCTCTGGGAAATAGATTGTTGATTATTCCAGAGCTCCTTGTCTTGGCGCTGACCAAAAGGCACTGGGATATGAAAACGAGACTGCTTTGAGGATGAAAATGCGAAGGGAGAGACTGGGTAAAAGGAAAAGATATCTCTGTTCCCAGACTTCCCCTTACCACAAGAGAAACCAAAAGAACTTTCAGTCTAATGAAGGAACAGGGGATTACAAATCAAATAGAATTTTCCTATTGAAAAATAATCATTAACTGACTAGACTATCGGCTCAACAGTCAACAGCTTACTACTGGCTGGCAGAGACGCGCTTCCCATTGCTTGTCGCAACTCAGGGGATGATGTAGTGGCTGTCTCTTTCTGAAAAGCAACACGGTTATTTCTCTAGACAACCATGCACGCATAATATTAGCATATACTAAAACAGTGGATAACGCTCTGATTGGCTAGTCAAACTCCGAATATCCTTTGCTTGTTACTTCTGAGCAACTCGGGAAAATATGGCGTCCTGGTTTGTATCCGTGACAAATGAAAAAAAAAACCAATTAATTTTTTGTGGTGTATATCATCTCACTGTTTTAGTATATAGTAAAACAACTATTCACCTAGTGTTGTGGCTTGCGGTGGATAGTTGTTACCTTCCTAAAATACAAAAGCATCGCGGAAACATGAAAACAGTTGTGCATAAACGATTTGCTGAAAGGCAACAGTATGTTCTTCAATCTGACATTTAAAAAATAGTGGCAAACAGAAAAATATGACACGCACTAAGAATGAACAATAAGACAAGAATTAACACAGTTCAGTGAATACAGCATCATAATCATCATCATCAACAACTGAGTGCTTACTGTTGGAGGAGTGCATGGTCTGGGCCCTGCTTTTGTTTTAGTCTGGAAAATAACACTGTTCATTTAAAACAATAGATACAGTGGCTCAAAATAATTCGAAAGTCAACAATGCACGAACTGAATCAAAAGTTGTAAAGGTGGACTGTTCAATCACGATAAAATCCTGGACTGCCTGATCGACCGAGCAATAAACAGAACACATAAATCTGAAGACGAATTAGAAAAGCGAGATTTTCAAATAAGCAGCAATCCCTACCCAGTTCTTTTCACTTTCACTCACATCTGGTAAAAAGAATTTATGGAAATGTAGGGAATTTGGTACAACACTACGCATATGTTTGACGAATTCAATAATTTCTAGTACTCTAGTGAAGCGTAGAAGGTACACCCTGAAACCCGCAAACAGCATTAACACATCTATTCGTTCTTTCTCGTTCCTTGTTGGTGAATCACCTTGAACCTCAATCAATCAAAACCAAGCCCTTACTACCCATAATGCCAATCGGCATTGTCGCGTACGCCTTTACACTTTTGTCGAAACAGCAGTATAATACTAAGTGTTCTCGAAGATTACCTTCCTGAGGTACACAAGATTATTTCTAAAGAAAAATATCAGAAATAAAAAAAATATTAAAGGAAAACAATAATAGATGTACTTATATTATCATTCTTTTCTTTGGTTAAATTAAAGGGAAGAATGAAATCCATTCGCCATTGAATTCACACAACTGTCACTGACAAGCCGCTTGACCCGCATGGATCATGCAATTTATAACCACTTTCAAAACGAAGACTGTATATACGCAATGATGACAGAAATCTTCATAAAGCACAAAAAATATTTAATAACCGGACGTGAATATTAAAAGATACATACATTGGAAATCTGGCCCAAAAAAGCGGGTTTGTCATCGAGACATTTCTTGAAACCAATCGAATGAGTGATTTAAGTGGCTTTTACCAGATGACCCCTCTCAAAAGAGTGAAAAGATCTGGGTAAAGAATATCAGTTTGAAAGGATTGGAACTTTTCAAACCCATCGTATAGCTTACTGTTTGAGCGTGCAATTTTCTTGCCGGTTTTTCTGCTTCTGAAAAATAACATCGTCATCCATTCATCCAAAATAACAAATGCAATCAAGTACAACCAATGAAAACAAAAAAACACTGAAAAACGTTTATAATGAATACATCAAATAACAGCATCAATGTTATGTAACTCATTGAATAGGAAATAAGCAAAACTTTCCAAAAACCTAGCATATGCAATAAAGAAACACTGCATGGAATGAAGGCTTACTGTTGGAGAATACAATTTTCTTGCAGACGTTTTTCTACCTCTGAAAAGCAACATTATCCGTCCAAAACAACAATGCACAATGCAAACCAGAACTGAGCAACGTTTATATTAAGTAAGTCTGATGCACTACAATAGCAAAACGACGTTATTCGTTGAATTAACACTAAAAATATAATTGATTAAATTCAGTATTGAAGAAAAGGCGACGTCAACACTGAAAGACGTTTATAATGAAATCAGAATAATGAACAGTATCAATGTTATGTATTAAATTCATTGAATAAGACAGGAAAAGTTTCCAGAAACCTAGCATAAGCTATAAGGAACCGCATGGGAAACACAGGCAAAGCTTACTGTTGGAGAATGGAAATTTCTTGCAGATGTTTTACTGCCTCTGAAAAGCAACATTGTTATCCGTCCAAAACAACAACAATGAATGCAATGACATAAAACAATGCAAAACAATATTGATCAAGTTTTATCTTAAATAAAATGCACAACATCAAAACTGAATAAAAACGTATTTCACAAAATTCAGTTATGAAGGAAACAAGCTTCCTGGTGAAGAACGCACAGTTTTTGCTCTTGTATTCGTTTGGTTCTGTAAAACAACACTCTTACTTATTCAACAATATTCAACATTGAATACAACAAAATAGTTTCTGATAACAATATCGTTTGTTTCACACCACAACAACTTCCCTGCATACCAGATTAACATAATTTTCATAAGCAGTTACTTAGAACTTCAACCAAAACATGATAGTGGTAAAATCAAAACAGTGAGAACATTTCATACCCAAGCGGTACCAAAATACACTTGTAAGAAAATGATAACCATTTGAACACTTTCACTTCTTTAAAAGTGAGATTTCATACCCAACATTTTCTGGTACCGTACAGAACTACTTTAGGTTAAACAACACAAAAATTCACTTGGAAAAACGATGCACTATGCGTTTAACATTTGAGGTTGGTTTCCATTCGCGCAGAAGTACAAGCGACACAGGCAGATGCAGCAAGGTGTTGATAATTTGCACCTTTTGTTTGGAAAATGCCCAAAAAGAGGGTGCAACTGCAACATAACATCACCTCAGCTTTTGCTTATGCGCTAGCGTGAAAACCTGCCTTCATTTAAGTGTCGTCATTAATCTCTGTCGCTACGTAGGATTGAGTTTTAAAATGACTATCAAGGAAGGTTGGTTAGCTGGTTTTAAGCTTGTTGGAAAGACGGGAGTATTTTGAATCAATAGTCCGCCGTTTGGTTACCCAATGGACTAGAAAAACTATAGATTTTTTTAGAAAAAGATGTCTCAATTATCAAAAGGAAAAATAGGGGAGCATTACAAATGATCATGGAATACCAAACAATATTAAAGTTTATAAGCTAAAACCAGGGATTTGGGGGGGGGGGGGGAGGAGGCAATGTTTGGACACAATTTTTACGATCAATTCATCCCTACGCCAGCGCAAGTAGAGAAAAATCGTAATATAATGACATTGTAAGGTGAGTTACTTCAAGATCTTTCAGCTCCTGTAAAAATTCAAATCAAACAATACACTACAAACAAACAATTCAACATTTCATTATTACAACAGAGTATGTTTGTTAGCATCAAATCGTTTCTTTGTCGAGGGTACAACAGAAAAGATGGACAAGAACTTCAAATGTATAACAAGCCTTCTTTAGGTAAACTATTTATTCTGTTAACATGTTTAATATCTGAATGGCTTTTAAAGATTTAAGTATCAAACTATAAGAGATAAATTACGCATTACTTCTAACTGCTCCCGTTACAATCATTGCAATGATTACACCATTAAAGCCCTGTAACCGGGACAGCTCCATAATGGCTTTATCCTCCAATGAGAGCCTGCAGGTGTCTGCAAGTGAAGTCATTTGATGCAAAATAACAAATCCACACAAAAAATGAAATGTGTTCTTTAATGTTACGCCCAGTGGTTTTACTCTACGTCCAATCCTGTGACTTAATATATGTTTACAAAATACTAACATAAATATCATAGGAATGCGGCACTACAGTCTATAAGCAAACTAAAAATGCAAATATTATACATGATATAATTTTCGGATCAAAGACCTCTAACAAAATCATTATAATGTGTAGAACAACAAATCCTTGTTATAAAAGAGATCTTCGTAAAAACAGCGTTCCCGTCACACATCTTCTTCTTCCTAAAAGGCAATTCACGAGAGCAACACTCTTTTTAGCAAAATCAGTAATACTATTAGTAACATTCGATAATAATTGTAATGTAATACAAAAATAGAAAAAATAATGGATCTTGCAGTTGGCACAATTCTTATGGCCTAATTAACAGATATAAATGCACAGCAAGAATTGATACAGCTGAATAAAGAAATATGAAACAATAAGTCAACACTTTACTTCTAGCATAAGAAGATTCTCAAAGCAGTTAAAACTTCTCAAGACGTAGAATGTTTGATAACATAATGTGCACTGTCTTACAGGCTAACCTTAATGCGACTCGGAGTTCTCTTCTTCTTGTTAAGTTTTAAGTGGTTAACTACTAATTCTAATCTCATAATCATCATTAGTAAATGACAACAATGATGAAGTAATGATATTATTTGCACCTGAACATTAAAAATCATAACCATAAAAATAACACAGGTAAACACTTAAAAGGAAAAGAGGCATTTTTTGGAACCCACATAAATACATTTAGGTCAACCAAAACTGCAAAAAAGTAACAATATTCACTCCAGGATAAACATATTTAAACAATACATGTACTTCTAAAAGTTTAGTTAAATCAAGAATTAAGAGTTGCAAGCTTTTGTTCACTTCCCCCAATCCACCGTGTCTTTCCCAAACCCAATTAAATACATACCTTAACAACTGACAGTTCTACTGCTGTTGTCCCTGCTGTCCCCCTGGGGGTCCTCCTGGCTGTCCCCCTGGGGGTCCCTGTGGCTGCGGCTGTGGTTGTTGGGCTGGTACTCCAGGTTGCTGTGGCTGTCCAGGTTGTTGATAGGGATAGTAATAACCCTGCTGTCTGTAGTATTCTGCCCAGGCTTGGGTGTAGTCTGGTTGGCCTCCCTGACCTGCAGGTTGATCAGTAACTGCTAATGTCTAGGTTTGTAAATAACTGTTTAAGCCAGTATTTTGTCAACTACATACTACATGATTTCACTTGTGCAGTTTTACTAGCAAACTGGAAATTTTCTAGCATTTGTTTCATTTGCTTTGTTTCGTTTAATAATTTCTCTGGTAGTACACTCACTTAGGGAGGTTGGTTGGACGCATCTCGATATGCCTTAATGTGACGGCGTGATGCCGTTAGTGAGTTCATATGTGATGCTTTAATGTGACAGCACGATGCTGTTAGTGAGATCATATGAGCCAGAACGTGGCTGTGTAGCCGCGCGATGCGGTTCCAGTCAAAACCCACAATTCGACCCTTGCTCACGACAGAGTCTCCAGTAGCTCAGTGGTAGAACATCCGACTAGATCACGGAGGGTTGTGGGTTCAAATCCCATCTGGGACTCGGATTTTTTTTCCGAGTCTACGTTCTTTCCTAGAATTTCTTAATTTGTTTCGTTGTATTCAGTATTGAATATTGTTGAATAAGTAAGAGTGTTGTGTTGTTTGCATTTCTCACATTAAACTTCACACATGCACTCATCAGTACCACTACTTTTGCACAATTTTCTAGCACATAAGGAATTCACAAAGTAGTGTAACATTTTGTAGTGAAAGGCTTGAGGCTACTGCTGCCAAGCCACGATCAAAAAGTAGTATTTTTCCTTCATTCAGCCCTGGACTGGGTTATCTTACTAGAACCTTGTATCCCCTGATTTTTAAGAACGTTACGACATGTTTTGATTTTAAAGACATGTTTCACTGTTGCCAACATCATCATAACAAATTAATAATTTATTAAGATTAAGTGACAAAAATATTTGAGTGAGTTACAAAGTGTGAAACCCTGTATCTCTTTGCACCAGGCTAAAAAGATTGTTTTAGTCAGCATACCTGGTGCTGGTTGTCCGGCAGCTGCTGCAGCCTGCTGTTGATAAAACTGCTGATAATAAGCTGCCCATGCTGCAGAATAATCTGCCTGGCCTTGGGCTGAAAGAGACAACATAACAAATATCGGTCAAATAACAATCAACCAGCAGACCTCAGCACCTAACCAAAACATAGGCAATAAAACTGATATCATGCTACTTGGGGTTAATAGTCAGTGCTTTTACCAAAACTGATTTGATTTACAAAGTTACGAGCTTGGTACTCTAGCTACTGATTCTGTTTCAGAGATGTTTATCCATATGGCACATGTTACTTCTAAGAAATTCACATCAGATAACAATAATGAGTATGATGTAACGTGTATATGAAATAATTCATATTTGAACTGTGGTTGTAGATACAAGTGAAGTATGATCCTCGCAGTAAATTTTCCAATTTAAGCAATTGGAAAGAAGAAGCCTGAAAAAAATCAGGGCTTCAACAGGATTCGAAGCCCTGATTTTTTTCAGGCTTCTTCTTTCCAATTGCTTAAATTGGAAAATTTACTGCGAGGATCATACTTCACTTGTTAATAATGAGTATGTTGTTGTGTCAAAAGCAAAACTTTCCAAATTCAATTTGGTGCTATGGAGTAAAATTATAGGCAACGCTTACCTTGACCTGGCTGTTGGCCTTGCTGTTGACCCTGAAAAAAACAATTTATATTTAAGTTCTGTTTTATGATTATTTATAACTTACAAATACACGTTGCTACAAAATGAACAACAAAAATTTTTCTTGCTCTATTGGACAAAAAGTGTCTGAATATAATGAATTTCCTTTAGTAAGCAGAGACAGGCACCGGTCACACTGAATTAACAGTGGAAAGAGGGAGGGAAGGGAGGGGGAATGCTTGAAGGCGTGCTCCCATGTCAATGCAAAACAATGCTCACTGTGAAGGCTGCCAATGAATCAGGACACCGCTGACAACAACGGTTCTCTTTGTTGTTATCTCTGTTAAATTGTATTTAACTACATTTTAATTTTGCACTTAGTCCCCTCCAGTGACACCTTACACTAATTCACTGCTCCTTACTTGTTGCTGAGGAGGCTGCTGCTGGCCATACTGCTGTTGTTGCTGTCCATATTGCTGGGGTTGTTGCTGTTGAGGCTGCTGACCATACTGTTGCTGCTGCTGTCCATACTGACCATACTGTGACCAACCCCCTTGTTGCTGCTGCTGCTGTTGCTGCTGCTGCTGCTGCTGCTGTGGTTGTTGGTTCCAGCCAGGTTGGTTCCAGTTTTGTCCTTGATTGTAATTATTATTGCCTCCTCCACCTCCTCTCTCGCCTTCAATCTTTTCCCTGATTAATTGCTGGGCATGTTGTATCTGCTGATCTGTACCTTTTGAATAAATACAGGAACAGGGTTTAGACATTTTTTAAGCATTTGACTCATCATTCAAAGTAGGCGGTGGGATGGAGGGAAGTAGAAAGCAGTCCATCACCAGTAGATGCCTTCTATTGAAATCTCTGATTTAATTCACCGATATACATGTACATGTCACCAGCGACAGGTGTACAAGGCTATGCTCTAAGAAAAAATCCTAGGAAGCCCTTTGGGAACCCAACCTTGTAGGCTAGGGTGCTCTGAAGTCAGGTTTGGTAGCCCAAACAGAAAAAAAACAAATTAATTTATTAATTAATAAATTATAATTATCTAATGATAAGATTAATAAATAATATGATAACCAATTGACCCTCAAATAAAAATGTCTTGTTTCAGGGCATTTATCCTATTTACAGAAGCCACAGATTACAGTGTAGGCCCACAAATACTTTTGTCAAAAGTCCACAAAGAAACAAAATTTACATGTTTTTTTCAGTTAAAAAGGTTCTTATATGTAGAAAAGTCCTTTGCCAATTCCCTCTCTTCCCTCTACAGGTGTATGCTTTAGTTCCCATTTTCCTTCAATTTGCACATTATACAAACCAAAAGAACCAAGACGGCTTTTTGTTGACGCCATATGAAGTATACAAGGAAACTGCTGCCCGTATCACTGCTGTAAGCATCGAACCGAGCCATTAAACAACCGATGAAAAATTGAGCCATTTTGGCTTGAAAACTTCAATACAACACAAGCAATCAAAAAGGGGAAGACTGTTTTCATCTCAAAGTTAAATCTCATACATTTGTAAAGGAGGTTGCCCAGCCAGGTGACAAGGTATGTTTTTCTTGTTGCCCAAAGATGGATGGTGCTGCTAGATAGGGCTGCAGCGATACACCAGTACACCGGTGAACCGCAATAGTTTTTGTCACGATA
>CM042748.1:29548614-29559641 GCA_022496165.2 Catalaphyllia jardinei
TGCAGCGCCAAGCAGATTTTCACCCAAAAATTTGAATCACCTGGCTTCCAAATGGAACACAAGATAAACTGAAAGGTTGATGCTTCTTAGCTGCAGGTGGTATTCAATCGAAATCCAAGTGCTAACCACCGAATAATTTTCAAGAAATGCAGCTTTCAAAGCGACCAGCATCCACAGCCGGGATTTTGTGTGCCAAGGAGCAACAGTCACCCTGTTTGCTCCACCCTGATTGGATGCATTCTTTAGCATCATCCAATCAGCGTGGAGTAACAGCGAGACGAGAGATGAGCTTTCAGAATGTCACAAACAGTAATATATAGATTTAGGCCAGCCTAAAAGCGTAGCTCCTTGGCCAGGTTGTTAAGAACCCGATTAAGCTAACCCAGGAAAAGGTACAATTTTGATTTGAGTTTTGTAACTTTACGGTGAGGTTTTTGTTTTGAGTTTTATAAACACAAAACAAAGCAGGAAAAAATATTTGTATAGAAGAAAATGTTATAATTCAGATAAATTTTAATCCTAGGCTGGCGTTAGCCGGCTTCCGAACAATCCTGAACAGTTTTCAACAAGTTAACCTGACATGAGCCCGCAATCCAATTGAAAACCAGCATTTGGTCAGTGGTTAATTTAAAAAAAATGTGACCTATTTGAGTTGTAGACTTGAGCCTGCAATATCATCATGTGATACTGGTCAGCAGATACCTTGTTTTGACAGGTGTCAATTGCTCATATCATGGATGTCCAATATCAAAGAGGTACACTGTTAACCAAGGCTACATGTCTCTATCAACCTATTATTTGGAGTATGGCCGCCATGTTGTGCGTCTCCACCATCGTCGTCGTTCAGCGAATGCATGGGGAAATTATTGAATTCTTTGTCATAAAACAAATAAAGAAGCCTCAACTGTGCTCTGTTCTGTTGTAAAGCACTTAGGAAGTGGTAGAGCACTCAAGAAGTGGTGAAAAACACTCGACTACGTCCCGTGTTTACCCTTACACTTCTTCTGTGCTCTACCGCTTCCTGTGTGCTTTACAACAGAACAGAGCGCAGTCAAGGCTTCTTTATTTGTTAATTAAAAACATTAATCAGGGCTTGAAATATTCGAAAATTCATACAGCTTGTCAATTTTGGGTCTTCAGTGTCTTTTTCTTTTTCGGCAGTCAAGCTTGGTTAGACTTTTATGAGCAGGCACTTTCGGGAAATGAGCTATTTTCTCAAAAGAGACTTCTATAAGTACAAGTAGCTTCTGTTTATAAAAGCGTTCGTCTGAGAATTTATTCAATGTAGAGCATTTCTGCGATAAGATATTAAGTACTTAGGTCAGAATTCAAAGAATAACTAACTTGACAGGATGCAACCGACCATAAAACAGCCTTAAACGCCTGATGTTCAAAACCCAGAGGGATCTCCTACATGCAAAGGTTGAGGAATTTTCATTGTCTCGGGTACAAATCAAGGATTCTGGTCTCACTTACGGTGTTGACGACAAAACATCACCATTTTTAGCTGTCAGTGTATCATTTAGGGTGCACTATAAGAAATAATTATTAAAAGAAACATTCCTATTTATTAATTTCTCGGTTTTCAAGCTTGATCGATTAGGTGAGTCGGGTCTACAAGTGCCCATGGCATCCTCTCTTGAACAATAGCTAGTAATCGAACCTATTCCGTTTTAAGTTGTATCTTTCAGGAGTATAATGAAGCTCAGGCAATGTCCACATAAGTCTCCTGTAGGAGTTACATTCAAATTTTCCGAAGAGCATTCCTTGCAGTTTTTTCATATGGAAGCTCCCCCCGAGTTTCCAAATGTCTAATGGGAAGTGATGGAGTGAAGGAGTGATGGAGTGATGGAGTGAAATCAGACCCACCACTACAACTTGGAAAATAATATTAAATATTTTCCGAGTTAAAAATCAGGATAAAAAAGTCTATAAGTTTCTTTCAATTATCAATGTCAAAAACAAAATCTCTCTATTACATATACTAACTTTACTCTTGCCACATGAAACCTGTTGTTACATTAACAAGATCAACTTTTCACACAGGTCTAGCCAGACTTATCATTCATTAGTTTTGGATCAAGTCTTTGTGACTAATGAGAATATCCATCCACAAGTTTTTCAAAAGTAACTGAGTGACTGTCATTTTCTATTTGAAAAATAGTAATTGAACTCACTAACAAAAACAACAGAAATTTTAAATACAGAATAGTGACAACACTTCATTAGGCAAGTGAATATATAAAATATCATATATTTGAACTGTGGAGAAAGATCATGTCTTCATACACCTCTTTATCGCAGTACCTTCTGGGAGTGACTGCCCAGTAGGATTCTTGAAAATAGTCATCATGTAAACAAATCCCCAGAATGGCTTCTTTTCTGTTGCTGATCTCTTCCTATAAGAATGTACTTTCAGAAGTTTATCTAGTTCTTCCACAATCAACCCATTCTCATCAGTTGGAACTATAAACAGAAAGTCAATATTGAAGATTGGCCAGTTAGATCATAAGAATATAATGGTACAGTTGTAGCCCCATCGGTCACTACAGTATACATGTGGTACCACACTTGCAGAAAACCGTTATAATAATTATACTATTCATTTGAGATCTTTTCAATCCAGATCTTTTAGCAAAAAGAATAAATTAAAATATATCCCGGTGCTTGCATCTAGAACTCACTAAACAACACTAACCTGAAACAAGTTTGAGGCCCAAATCCCTGAACATGTCAAGGGAACAACCAATAATATCAGGCACAAAAACAGGATCCCCAGACTGAAAGAGCACATTGCAAAACAAAATAAGGCCTGGCGATGATCCTCCAGTAATAAAAAGATGCTCACTGATTTGTAAGGAGAAAGAATTAAAACAGTATTTTAATAGTCATTTGCACTTGAGAGAAAAATTCAAATTAATGCATTGAATAATTTATACTGAAATTGATTAAAATTAATGAAATTTTTTTATGACAATGATTATAAGTAACTCTGTAGTTACTGTGAGTCTAGTAAATGTAGTCATTAACAACAGCATCATCATCATCATTATCGTCTGGTAATGTAATCAACACTGATAACCCAATGAGTAGTCCATGGATAATCAGCCATTAATGATCAGTGAGCAAATTATTTGTTGATGACAAAAAAACAATCTGGCCTATCAATGGCAATTCAAAACTTAAAACAAAATTATTCTAGCATTCTGTCAGGATGCCATAACACCTTACCTGTATCTATCAGCCTGGGTTCTTATAGTCAATATAGCACATGACTGCACATGACTGTTCTTCGCTTTGTTAGTAACTTTTTGCAAGTTGTAAATCAACTATGATCTGTACCTTGAAACTTGATGTCCATATTCCTCAGCCAGAAAATTGGCTAATGACTGACGCAACTCCAAATTTCCTTGTCTTGGTCCATACTGGAATAACTCTCCAGGATCTTGAATAGCCTTAAAAGGGTGTTAAGCAAAGGTTTCTCTTCAGTATACCTTTTTTACCTGTGTGAACTTTTTTTAAAAACTATTTTCAGTTGCAGTGCATTTCACAAAACTTTTGACAAACAGTTTCTGAAGTTTGTCTGAAATTCCTGAAGATTGCTTCGAACTTGGCAATTTCATTATGTAGTTGTCAATCAAATCGTGAACTTCAAAAGGAAGTTGTGAATTTCACGCTGAATTTCGTTGGGAAATTACGAAGTTCGTTGCGAGCAATGTTTGCGTCATTCAGTGTAGTTAGTTTGGTAATATAACTAAATGAATTTAAACAAAGTGAAAACATTTCTCAACCAAGCAAGGCTTACTTTATGATGTTGACTTCTGAAATGTAAATTATTTGAGAGGTAGAGAGTGACTCTACATCACAGACAGATGGCACGACTAGCATCTAGTTAACAATAGAAATCTAAATACACAAGTTCAAGAACACGACATTAAAGTGTTTTGTTTTTTTCGTGCTATTTCAAGAATGACGCATGTCCTGAATAAAAAAGGTTATTTTATCTCTGATAGATTTAAATGTAAAGTACTTTTAAACCACTGTGTGTAAGTTCTGTCTGAAGCTAACCGAAAATAAACCACCATGACAGAAATTGATTCTATTTTTAGGCAGGTGTCGAGTAACATCTGGGAAAATTCAGTTGCATTGTTTTATAAGTAAACCCATTTTACTAGTAAAACCAGTAATTCTTAATTGACGTAAGCACAACATCCAAGGAAATTCCGTGACAATTTCACCGAATGGCGTGAAGTTCTCTTGCAATGAACTTGTTAACTTCCCAACAAAATTCAGCATGAAATTCACAACTTCCTTTCGAAGTTTATGACTTGATTGACAACTACGTAAGAAATTGCCAAGTTCATAGCAAGCTTCAGGAATTTCAAATGAACTTCAGAAACCGTTTGTCAAACGTTTTGTGAAATGCACTGTAATAACCATAAAATTACTATCATATATACTTCAATGGCTATTTATTAAAATGTATCTCGTATTTCTATCAAGGTCATCAAATATCTTCAAATATGAAATTAACACTTCATGAAATTAAGTTGCGTTAATTCACGTTAAAGTGGGAGGCACAGTGGTTAGTGATCTCAACTCCGGAGTGAGTGCTCCAAGTTTGAGCCTATCTAGGGACATTGTGTTGTGTTCTAGGGTAAGACACTCGACCCTCACAGTACCTCACTCCAAAGGTGTCTAAATGGGTACCGGTAAATTTAATGCTGGGGAGTAATCCTGCGATGACCTAGCATCCCATCCAGGGGGTGTAGAAATACTCTTAGTTGCTCCACGCTCCTGAAACTGGGATAAGCTCTGGCCTGATGAGCCACTGAGCTCGTATGCAGACTTAACCTTTCCCAAAATTATGTTACTGTTAATTTCTGTGCTGTTAATTAAGTTGAGTATTAATTTCTGTGACATTTATTATCCTTATTTACCCCTAAATCTGTTACTTACTTCAGACATTCTTACATAATGCACTTTACATTTCACATCAATAATATTATTGTTCATATTAGTAAATCATTTACTGTACTTCAACTGAATTCTTTTCATGTTTGCTGTCAGCTTTACAGTGCTAAAATAAATTTGTTCCTTTTCTCAACAGATCCTTTTTTGCAGGCTGTAGCAGACACGTTAATTTCCCTCATTTTGGATTTCCCCTTCTCTTGTGATAATTTCATTTATTGGGAGACAAATTTACCTTAAATTCGCATTAATTTAAATCCTGTTTACTTCATATATGTTGATTAACACGGGTGCTAATTTCCTATTATTAGATGGTTAATTATATCTGACATCAATACACAAATAATGTTTTTCAGTATCATAGTCTTATGGCATCTGAATGGAAAGGGGAACTATTTCCATCGTCCCTGAGTGCCCCCTCCAGATTTTATATTGAAGAAAAGTACTAATATAATATGATTATTAGTAAGGATATACCAAGCAATGCATAGATCCCAGCTCCATGCCATCTTTACAGGAGCTCAGAATAACGGAATCTTGTGATGAGATGGACAAATCGACTACATCAGAATTACAACGGCCGAGATCTTGAAGTAATGTTCCCGCTGCCATTTTAAATGTCTCTCTTGTAATAAACGTATCACTCACGTATCACTCACGTCCAAATATTCACACGCTAAACATGCATGATCGATTCTGCTCACCGAATTCAGTCAATTATAATAACCTTTTCACCTCTTTTGTTCTCTCAAAGACAAATATAAAGGATTTGTAAACACTGTGGTGGTCGTGCTAACTGGTCGAGAGCTGTAGATTAAGGTATTGGACTTCTTGGCGCGGATTATCTACCAATCAGAATCTTGTGATGGTTTACACCCCATTAGACAACTCGTGCGGTACACATTGTCACAATAAGACCCTAATCGCTGCCAAAAATTGAACTTTCTAAACTCCAAGTGAACAACGCCATTCGAGCATAAGATCACGGCAGAAATCACCAGGCGGCCCATGCCAGCCTCGCTCTAACGTTCTCTAGGTACGCAATACGTACAAAGAACCAGAAGCTGATTAAACCCACAGACATTTTGAAGTTGATACAACGTCCTTTTCCCGGGGCCCACCTTAGTCATTTTAAGCAATAAAAGAAATCCATAACTCCGTAGCATACATGGCAAAATGATTAAAGATCTCAACGTGTTCCGAGTAAAGTTCCTGTACTTCCAAACGTATGTGCAAAGATTTTAAGGGTTGACCATTGACGTATTCCGACTTTGTTCAAATTACTCCCCTTGGTAACAGATTGGAATCCTTTTAGAGTATCTATTAAGACGACCCAACTTAGTTTTCTATAAGCAAGAGCAAACAGAAAAACTGAGAGTGCAGCCGAGATTGTTATCACATACAACACTCGGGCTCATAATCAGTTCTACGATTCAATTGTTAAATAGTGCGGCAAGACCACAATAACGATTGTAACTTCGCAATTAGTAGGGCGCCAGAGGAGAAATTGAGAAGGTGAAGGCCAAAGACAACATGGAGACGAACAGTAGAAAAGGAACGGAAAGAGGCAGGGTGGAGCTCATGGGAGAAAACGGGAACGAGAAAAAAGTGGAGGACCTCTGTAAAGACTCTATGTGTGACGAGGCACAAGGAGGATGAGTAACAGGTGACAGGTAAATGGTGTATTTAAAGGGACACAGTCAGCTGGCGCACATGCGCATTACATACTATTCCATGGCTAATTTGCATATAACAAAGACACGATTAAAACTGATTTTTTTCAACCAGATATGATAAAAATAACATTATAGGATGAGCAGAACGACACTCAAAAGCAGGTTTTTCAACAAACGATTGAAAATCAAGCAAATCACTGTGTAAAATGAAGTGGATTTCTAGATGAACTTTGATTTCAGGTTGAGGTAAACGTTTTTCAAAGTGAGAAAAACTAGTGTCCAGGTCAGCGCAGCCACAAAGCTGACTGTGTCCCTTTAAGCCCGAGGACGACGGATTAAAAAATTCGAGTCAAATGGAAAGCAAGCGAGGAAAACGCACTGAGGCCAACCAAAACTACACCACTCACCCACTGCGTATACAATATTCGCTGAGAATTAAAGATAGAAAATAAGGCAAACTTTCTCTGATGCTTGCCATCGTAAGATGGTGGACATCCCGTAAGTAATCACAGAACAAAGAAAATATAACAGATTTCACACCTTGGAATTAGTAGAAATTATTTCCTTTTATTTTTATGATAATGACCACTTAATTTAAAAAATTATGTAAAACTCTGGTTTTGTTTGTTGTTTTTTTTTTATCGCCAGTGTTGCTTTTCTCCTCTTATGATCCGAAAACATTGAACTAAGAGCATTGAACGAACTAATATTAATTGATTGACATAAATCGAGCATACAACGTTCGACAGGAAGGTTGCTTAGTAACAAGGACCTGATGGCGACAAGAGACCTCAGAATGTTCGGCTTATTTCAGTTTTCTGATTGGGCATACAAGGGAAGTTCGACGCGGATAACAATTCTAATTACATTACAAAAACAAATAATCCCCACCGGAGATATTATTTAGCTCTATCTGTTTCTTTACCGCAAACAAATAAACGAACAAACAGAACAATTATGTTTTACTAGGCAAAAAAAACAAGGAGCTTATCATCTAAGTGAATTTTCTTTTTAAATACATCAGCAATCTTTCCAATGTTTAAAAGCACTTTTGAGTGATAAACCATAATTCATCTTGGCTATCGCAAGAATTCTGACGATGGTCTGCAGTTTGAAAAGAACATACCACATGGATGATTATTTATAAAATCTCAGAGGTTATCTTTACTAGCTGGTGAGTATTTACAATGTTTTGGAACTCTCCACATTTAACAATTTCTTACGACAAGCTTTGCTGCAGACCGCAAAAATGGTTCCAGTTCCTTCCATACTATGTATACTCTGATTCTCCATAGCCAAGGCATAATTATGTTATTTTCTTCTATTTAATAGCCTTACAGACCACCAACTGAACAGGCTACAGCCTGATCAGAACTGTTTATCAGTGTTTAGTGATCATTTATTTATTAGTACTCTGGTTTTTTTCCACTCTTCGTCTTGTACCTGATAGAAAATTAAAAAAAAGTTAATAGTGTTTTGCCACATACAAAATTACTTTTAAATTGAAGGAAACCTGAAAATAGTAGTTTACGAAGGTAGAAAATCACTGGTCAAAGAGATAGTAGTAACCATAAGAAACAAGGATGGTTTAGGTAGGATAGAGAAGGTTACCACGCTAAACATTTCAAGCAAACCCCGTCGAAGCACTAACAGTCAGTTTGATCACTGAACAAACACATTTGCTCAGTATGAATAAGCACATGGCTGGATTTTCTGAACTGCTAGGTCCAAATATCCGTCTCTTATCTATCCTTGCTGACTCGGCGACCAATATTCAAACGAAGACGATGTTTAAACGATCCAAATTGCGTGAACGAAACTTTTGCATTGCATTTTGTGTAAGCATCAGTAGTGTAAATAATGTAACTGGCTGTATTGTGTGTATATATACGAAAACAAAAACAAGTATTATTAAACGAAATAGAAAAGTTTGCATTGCTCTCAGGTCTCAGAGGATCAATATTGCTATTAAAAATAACGCACCCCAGGGTAGGTTCAGCCTGCGAGCTCTCTTAATGACGCCAGGAAGTTATTAGGAGTCGTGACATGAGTAGAACCTGCCAGTAGCGGAAAACAAGGAATAAAATTACCTTTACAAGATTTCATGACTGACACAACATTCGTTATAGCTAGGCTAGAACGCGAAACAATCTGTCTCTCCATCCCGCCCTAACTGCGGATAATTGTGGGGGTTGGGAGCAAAGGAAGACAGAGGAACGGGATTTTCGGTATTTTGCCTGCGCTGAAAATGGGGCGAGAGCAAAGATGGGGGTAGGGGAGGGTAAGGAAGGAGACGCGTTTCCTTCCTTCCTTCCTCTCCCCCTCCCCCCCCCCCCCCCCTTTTACTCACTCCATTTATCGCCCTGTAACTGTTTGCACCCGAACCGGACACAAACGCTTGCTACGCAGGCTATAAAACGAGTCTCACAATGCCCTTTCTTCAATGTTTCGTTTGCATTCTGTTTCAAGCTCACAAACAGTGGGACCGATCAGTAGTCTAGACGAGCTTCCAATTTATATCTGCTAAATAAAACAGAGAAAGTCTTTTCAGAAGTTAAGAGCTACAAAGATGACTTTTAAAGCGTCATCGTCTGGGTTGAGGCAGTTTTGACGATCACATTGTAAGAAAGAACTACTGATACTCCTGGGTTCAAATTAACCACTTATTACGAAAGGTGACTTACCGATCAATACTTCCCAATCCTTTTTTGCAGGTATTACCTGCAATGAAATAACAAACCAAAGTTAAGACTGCTTTGTGGGAGCAAGAAAATGCAGTTTTCTATTGCAAAAAGTAACCTTGAGTTGAAAATCTGTTTGTTATTCTTCGTGTTAATTTCCAGAGAAGATTTCGGGTTTTTTTTTTACTCGGTGCTCCTCGCAGTAAAATGTTCACTCGAAACAGCAAAAGGGATAATCGTATTGCATGGAAACCATAACATAAGCTAACAAATTCAAAGTTAACTTCACCTCGTACGCTGTTCTTGTTTCAGAGAAGCAAACTCCTCCAACAATAAAGATGATGAGGCGGGGCCCCACTCGAGCTTCCGTGGAACCCTAAAGAGAACAATCCACAATGAGGGGACATCTTGTATTACGCTCAATGAACACTGAATCTGGGGGGACTACAGCACTCCTACAAAAACGCCTGGGTGTGAATTAAACAATGCAGACTGACATAAACATGAGAATAGCCTTTTGAAGGCAGCTTGGTAGTCCTCATCTACAGGGTCATTCGAGTATGTATAACGCAAAGTGCAAGAGCAGTACAAGGTTTGGTACCTTCTCCTTATGCCACTGACCATAAAGACGAGCGCTGTTGAAGTAGAACAAAATATTATGCAATACAATAAGCAAAAACAAAACTATAACACAACTTAAAGATACTAGGAAACGACACCTTACAAATGAAGCTTTTTTTGGCAAAACACAATTACCATTGCAAAAATTTAGTCATTGATGATTATTTAAGCAATAGACCACAAGTTTCCGTGGGTTATAAGCTGATAAACCACACGGGATGTTCGTAGAACACGAGAAGAATTTGTTTACCGGCACAATAACCCACAGCTGATTGACCAATCAGAGCGCCGGCATTGATTTGGTTATTATATAATTGCAAATAATCAAGTAGCATGGTATCAATTTATAACGACAGTATCACCTCCCTTACCTCACAGCTTTACCTGTCAAGGAAACAAAAATTACAGAAAATGATTTAGGACCGACTTGGCCTTTGTTGTATACTAGCATGCGTGCAGGCTCATGTTGGAGCACAACAGCGCGGTGCTTAGCCGCGAGCGCGCAATCAAGCGGCGAAGCCTGGAGACGAGAAAGGCGCCTCTTCACCAGACTCCTTCCCGCCGGATCGCTTTGCTCTTCGCCGCTCCCGCGCGACTCAAAGGTGAGTGTGCTCGCGTGTTAGTTGTAAACTAACAAGAAAGAAAAAAAGTTATCTGTTCCTATCAGCTGCAGAAACTAAAAGGTGCTGTAAACAAAAAACCCTTATATAAACCGACGCACTGGCCAAATGCTAGTAAACCCTAGCTTTCTTCGTTATTCTGTCACGCTTGGTCAAGTTGTTTTAGTTGATTCACTGTAGGTCACAGTATTTCTGATAATTTTGTCACGTAAGGTCAAGCTAATTTGGGTCTGTCATACTAGTAAATCAGAATTTTTAGGCGATTTTTGTGTATGAATTAGCTTCATTTGATGACAAAACGTCGGTAGTAAAATAATACAAAACCTGTCTAATCGTTTTAGACAAGGTTTTCATACAAACGGCTTTCTGTCAGCCCATCAGAAACGACAAGTTTTAAATAAATATTTGAAGTTTCATTTCTTTGAAGACCATTTTTCAAGTAATGCTATTGCCTAATA
>CM042748.1:29569355-29590048 GCA_022496165.2 Catalaphyllia jardinei
TCAAAAATGTCTTCCTCTGTTGAGCTACAATCGGCACCATCTTTTAAATCAAAGGTGTGGAAAGACTTTGGATTTAAAGTACTTTACGATGCCCAAGGGCTAAGGAACGTTATAAAAGGAATCGTAATTTGTCGCCATTGTTTCTCGGAACTACGATACACTGGCTCAACGACCAACACATCTTTTCATGTCCAACGACATCATCCATCGAGTGCATCGACTAAAGCGTGTTCAAGTACTACAGCCTCCTCCCCAAGTCAGTCAAAAGCTGGTTCGTCTAAATCGTCTCAGCTGAAGTTAAGCGGCTTCATGGTCGGCTTCGTAGGCTTCATAGTATTTTTTACCATTTGTTAATTGTTTATTTGTTATCAATGGAAATTAAAGATTCCAACACAGTTAAGTAAGATAATTTACATCACTTGTCAGTTTTATGTGATGTATCGTATCATGTATCGTATCGTGGCACTTGTATCGAGATATGTATCGTATCCTAAGAAAATGTATCGTTGCAGCCCTACTGCTAGAGCACAGCCTTGAGTGCTTAAAAAATCCCTGCCAAATTGTTTGAGGTACCTATTCCAGACACTCAAGCTCAACACACAACAGAGTGCCATCACACAAGATGAATAAGAAAGAAATAAACAGTGATGGGAATCTTTTGATCCTATGGCACTCCACAGGGCTCGAAATTGCGACCGATATGGTTGCATTTGCGACTTCATTTTTCTTTTTGCGACTAGAAAAAAGAGAGTAGTCGCAAATTTGCGACTAGGTTTTGCCTTGTCTGATACGAAATAAAAGAGCTAGCAGTTGAGTTTTTGCTTGAATAACTTTAAAAATGAAAAGATTCAATGAATTTGCGACTTACAATTTTTGTTACAATCTGAAGGTTTATCGTAATTTACCTCGAATACATGCACGCAATGATTTTCCTTTGATAGCCTGCCATTTTCAGCGGTTTCTTTACAAATGTATATCGCAGGCTCATATTACGTTTCGCTTTGCCGTTTTGATGGCGGATTGCCATGGTGCGCGAGTCATGGCACGCATTTGTATTGAATGGTTCAGTCATTCAGGGTTCTTTGAATAACCACTGTAGCAACACCCCTGAAACTTAAGGTGTAAAGTTTGTATATATAAAAAAAGAATTCATTAGTTGTTTTGTCATCGGTGGAAAACCTTCGAAAGGTAGAACTACAAATGTAGGTAAGCTAATATTTCTGTCCAGTACATGTGTTAGGTTATTTTGTAGAGATTGGATGCATTTACATGTAAGAACTGCAGTTTCCAGCGGTAATATCTGTTCATGATTTGTAAATCTATCGCTTTGACTAAAATAACAGGCACTTGTGTGCCTTAATTTTCAGAAGGGGACACAGGTTCAACTTGATCGTTTAGATGGATTAGTAGTGTTGTCTAAGACGCAAAATGTTCTGTACTATTAAATCTCTAAACGACATGAAAGCTGTAGAAACAATGGAAATTAAAGCACTACACGTTTATTAATTAAATGACCTCAATTAATTTTGCCACTAAAATTTTCAAAGTTGCAACCAAATTTTCGTAACTAGTCGCAAATTGCAACCAGACATTTTCTTAATTTCAAGCCCTGCTCCAGTATACTGTACAACACCTTACAACAGCTCAATCCATGCTGTCATAGCCTACTATAGGGTCAAGTTGAGATGCAGTACCTCGTATGATAAAGCACTTTGTTGGAGAACTTTCAGGAATCAATCTATTTAATTCCACATGTGCACCACATGCTTTAATTATCCCTCTGATGGTTTCCCCTCCTATGGAGAACAAAGCAGAGTAAAAATTTATTGAACAGTTACATTGATACCTATTCTTACTGCATACACACATGTAATTAGCCCAGCGCATGGGAAGAGCTAAGTACTTTGCATTCCGGTGTGTTGGGCCTGCGTTTTAGTGGCATGGTGCATTGCGGTCTTCCATCAAATATTGCATTCTCATTCACCTCATGGTCGTTCGATGGAGTCCAGTGCAATTATGGTAAGTTATGCCCTTCCACCTCCCCTGGTGGCAATCAGCGTCATTCTCTACAATTTACTAGCCTCTTGCCCTGGCGCCAGGGCAGTCACTGGTATCCTCACATAACGTCCCACGCCAAGGCTATTGAATGTGGTGAGGATAATATTCCTATTTGTACTGCTTACATCTCAGACCAACATTTTCTGAACTCCTTTCAGCCACGGTACTCCAAGTATGGGCACTACTACAATTACTAGACTAGATCATAAGAGCTCTGTACGATTCCACCCATGGAAATACAATACTAAATTTCCTAACTTTTCATTGACCAATGAAGGTTATTATTGCAGCTTGACAGAGCATTAGATCAAAATAAATATTCCTGGTAATATCCCTCATCTATAATTTGGTCAAAGAAATCTATTTATCAACACTTCTCCCATTTGATACACATTTTTGGCCCGCCCAATGATAAATTTTACAGTTACCAAAGTTCTATTTCCATCTAATTAAAAGATAATTAGAAATAACTTAATTTCTAACTTATAAATAACTTATTTGTTCTAATATGGTTCCACCCACCTTTTCCAATGACAAGTCCACACTTATTTCCTGGTACTGGGTATTCAACAGAGGATATTCCAGGCATGTTAGCAGGTGGACCCCTGGGAGGAGGACCTCCTCGCTGCCGAGACTGGAGGAAAAAGAGGAAATACATGAAGCTAGCTAACAAACAAATCACTCCCCAATGCTCAAACAAATATTGAGAAAATCCCTAAATGGTCACCTGTTCTACGATTTCTTGAATCATGCTCTGAACCTTCTGGACTTGCTCTGGTGTTCCCTGGACAGATGCCATTCTATCAGGTGCATTTGAGTTATCTTCTGTTAAGATGCAAGATGCAAGGAAGAATGACGAAAGAGAAATGTTAATCTACTTACACATGCAGCTGTTTCGACAAAGGCTGTCCAACAACAGCACAAGTGCAAGCAGCAATGTCAATTGGTATTATGATAGTTTGGTACTACTTAGTTGAGGTTCACAGTGTTTAGCTACAAGGAAAGAGAAGGCATGAATACACCTGTTTGTGCTGTTTCTGGATCTTATGCTGAATTACCTTCGCTTCAATCAATTAACTGCAAAACCACTGTTACCCATAATGACTTAAATTGACATCGGCGTGTTCACTTCTAAGCTATTGTGAGACCTTTCTCAAAACAGCTGTATACATGTTCAAATCACATAAAACAACATGTGCTGAAAAGTAACATTTTCAACGTGAAACTCCATTTGTCCCACAAAAGAAACAAACTTCGCCTATTGCTTATCACTCATAAGAATAATTTAACTGTGTATTGCAAACTTCTTGGTTTTATAAGTACACTTCTGCACCCTTTTCCATGTTAACTGGCACTGGTGAATAAAGCACAATCATGACAAAAGTACAAAATTTCCACACTCTAAGATTTAAACCATGCAACTTATAATATACAATTAACCAAAAAACCTTGTCCTCAAGTTTACAGATTTTCTTCCATTCTGTTGACTTGTCAACTTCAAAGGCTGATGATTAACCACCACCACAAAAGGGGGTTAAGAAGCTTTGCCAAGAACAAAAAACATATTTTGTGTTTTCTTCACAAGATTTTACATTTCAGCAAGACTTTTATCCTCAAGATTCAGACATTTGTAGGCAATGAATTTGTTTCACATACATTACCACTCCTGGGGAATATATAATTCTGTAGGCAAAGTGGTTAAACTTACTCATATTAAACTGCACTTTTGCTCCAGTTTCTGCCTGTATTCTTTTGATTGTTTCACCACTTTTTCCAATAACAAAACCAACAATATCTCGTGGAACAGGAACCTGTCAAGGGGTAAAATACAGACCATTGGAAAACTTGTTAGCATGCTTGCCATGCTTCTACACAATTTAGCCAAAACTTGATTTTGCTTAACCTAGTATCAACAGTCATTCTTGACAAAATCCGTTTCAATCTATTTTTGTTTCAACCATCAACAAATAAGCTTCAGATAACAAAATCTTGAAGGCTCATTATTGTCCACCTGAGATTTATGCAAAATAACCAATATTATATATCACAAATTTCATTTTAAGCACTCAGATGCTGAAATAATTAATAATTCATACATGTAGTTTAATTTTGTTATACTATAGAATTAATAAATTTGCAATATTCATTCTCACTTTTAAAAAGTCTATTTTGTGCCACCATGTACGTAAACTACTGGCCCTGGTTGTACGAAGACTGGGTAATGCTATCCACCAGGGCCGGGTTGTTCAAAGCCCGATTAAGCTAACCCTGGGTTAGCGAGGATTTTGATTTCAGTTTTGTAACTTTTTGGTCAGGTAATCTGTTTATATTGTTTGCCCTTCAGTTTTGAGCTGTAGTAATCTTAAACTACACCAGACGTCAGAGGTGAAGAACATTTTTAAACAAGAAAAAACCATGCTTCAGTTAACATTTAACCCTGGGTTAACGTTAACCGGCTTTCAAACAACCCGGCCCAGATAAATCGCTATCCAGTGGATAAGTGTTAACAAATCAGACCATGCTAACCACTGGACACTGATTTATCTATCCAGTGGATACCATTATCCACCATTTGAACATCCTGGGTCAGGTCTCCAGTAATTGTTTCAAATTATACATTAAAGTGTTACAGTTTCAGTTCAGTTAACATGTAATACACACCTCTATCTGCTGCATCCCAGGTTGATTTCTTGGCAGATCATGTCTGTTTCCTTTATAGTCCAACCCAGGCATGTTTTGCTGAGATTCAATTTATAAATTTCTACCATTAAATTTCTGCCAAGTTTGACTCTTGGCCATCACATTTTAAAATCTTAATATTCAACTTTTATTTCTGGCAGTGAGAATTTAATTTAGCATCCAGAGCCTGGGAGAACAAAAGGGAAGGAACTTAGAAAGAATGCAAACTGCTCACAAACACAAGAGGGTCTGCATATTTGCCACAAAGGTAACCGGGAATAGGTGTGCATGTTACCCAACAAAGAAAAAATGAGCATAGACTATACAGAGCCTCACATGGAAATATCTTTTGTGACCTCTAGCTCTGAAAATATTAGGGAAGTCCAATCCAGATTAACAGTCAGAAAGGAGGAGACATTTACATGTGTATGACAGAAGGAATCTATTTGAAAGAGGACTCTACGTTGATTGTTAAGGTGATGAAGAGTTTAGACTGGCTTCATGAATACCAAAAGGGGAGATTTTGTTCCTCTCCAATTCATTCTTTTGCATGAGCTAAACTCTCTTAAATATATGTTCTGTAACATTAAAAACCAAAGGAACTGGAGTTTCAATTTCTTAAAAAGTTCCTATTTTTCCCATCATCACCTGCCAGTTCCTGTTTGTTGGGTTGCCACTGACCTCAAGCTCCTTCTCAGTTAGCAAGTCTTGAACCAGGTCCCTTCCTCGCTGTGCTCTCATAGAGTCTCCCATTATCCTGAGGGGTTTCTCAGGCGCATTAAGATATGGCCCATCCTGAACCATCATCATTCGGCACTGTGCTCTCTCCTAAAAATCATCATGCCCATAGTTGCATTCATTCCTAAAGCATGTATTACCTCAGTCGCCCAAAATTAAGAATCTTAACTGTACATGGCTTACAAGTGGTGTTGTTGTAAATATGTCTAGGGGTTTATCTTTTGCACATGCATGTAATGTTATTCCTCAGAATTGGCCAAAAAAATGTGACAAACTTCCAATCAATAGTTCCCTTGGTGTGAGAACTGCCATAAATTCAACCACATAAATTATACAGATATTTTGGTCTTTCAAAACAACGTAACCTAATAAAAACAGTTTCCTAATATCACTGTTAAGTCCCAGATCAGTGAAACAATCTAGAGTATTATCAAAAAGGAACAATTAGGGCTGTTTACATTCTTCTTGCTGACAAAGAATAGTATTCTACATTACAAAATATCACCTAAGATGAGGATAGAACCATGCAATGTTAGTATTTATACAAAACAAACCTGAAGAGCCTTGATGGTTTCACCTCCTTTACCTATATGAGTGGAATTAAGAGCACAAAACACTGCTTAAAACACATTCCGATAGAAGGTAATAACAGTTAGTCCTTGAAGTATCCAGTGCTGAAGATGGGTATTGAAAGTTGAATGGTGTACAGTAAGTGTGTTTTCCTCAACACCGAAGACATAAAAATAACAAGCAGACTGCCTGTATTCACCATCGAAAAAATGATTTGTCTGTAGAAAGTTCTACATGAAGATACAGAAAGCCAGAAAAAGGCATGACCTCACTACAAGTACCTGCTGGAAGTTTACAACTTACCTATGATGAGTCCAACTTTACTAGCTGGTATCATCATTTCAATGACTTGTTCACCAGGAGCAACAACTGGTAATGACATCTGCATCAAAACAAATGAAAATTGTAAATTTTTCGGAATGTTTGATGTAACACGATGACAAAATCTCACAAGGTGTTCCAATCTCAGGGGAAAAAGGAGAACACATAACAACTGCTCAACCGCTAAATTGGTTGCCAAAAACGAACTTCTACACACACTAGAAACAGTTGATTTCTTTGACAGGCGAACACTGAGGAGCCCAGTAAAGCATTGAGCAGCTACGCAATAATCCAGGTCGAGAATCCATTCTCTCTCTCCAAACACAGCATTCTTTTAGATGTCGATCATGGTTTTCTAGGCTTTAAGACAACACAGAGAGAGCATTCAAATATCCTTACCAAAGATTCTGGAATCTTCCCTTCTTCGCATATCCTATTTAACAAATTCCTTGCCTTCCTTTAACATGAAGAGAGCAAAAGACCAATTAGCAGAGATTTTTAAAGCGGCTGCTCAGTAGTGGTTATGCATATTTTATGCATTATTATATTGTGATTTAACTGGAAGTTAAATATTTCCTGTATTGGTCTGTTTGATATCGTCAAATCCGTACTGTAAATCTACTGTCAAGTATCAAAACAAGACCAGTGAGAAACCAAACTACATTGAACATTATTAACCAATGCATAATGGCTACAGTACCGCTCAGAAATAAGCGAACCAAAACATACGCGAAATACGCGAATGCTCATACGCGTATACGCGTATGCCCATGCGCGTATACGCGTATGGCCATACGCATGTACGCGTATACTTTGTATACGCGTATGCTCATTAGTATTTATGAGCTAGCTTATTGTTGCTTTCTTTGTAATACTGTAGTTGTTGAATGTTGTGTCAATGGCCCGGTAATACTGGGATTATATGGGCTGACTAAATCGCTACGTGCCAAATACGGTAGCACTAGCCACAGTTTCACAAATTTTTTTATATAGAATGCGCTCTGTAGCATTACAATAATTTTAAATTGTAAGAAACTCTTGTTGCACAACATATCCGGAAAAACTTGTAGTCGGATTTCCATCAGAAAATTTTTACCGTTCGTTTTAATCATTGACTTCATCTTGCTCCAAACAGAACCATTTCACATCTTGTCGTGACGCCTCGAAAAACGGCAGAGACAAAAACAATTAGCTGTCACCTGTCGACAAGATTCTGAAGTTTCATGGTGCATACTTCAATAAAACATTGTTTTGCAGATGGAGATCGTTTCATTGTTGAAATCACCGATTTATGCTAAACAGAACCAGAGACGCCATCAAAATTTTCACCACACTTCTTGCCGCGCGACGCTTCAGTCGACAAATAAGCATGCGACCGGCGCGTACAAAAGGTAGAAGCCTTGGAAAGTTTCTATTGCAACAACCTTAATGCCTGTTCGCGGCGCATCACAAAAACTTCAATGAAACATCGTTTCTGCAGATAGAGATAATTTTACCGTTTAAATCGCCGATTTATGCCGAATAGAACCGGAGATATCTTTATTTTCAGTACTTGCCGTGATGCTTAAATCGATAGACAATTAGCAAGCGACTCACCGACACATACTGAAAGCAAAAACTTTATCGTGCAAAATTAAATCGTTTAGTTATTTGTGTTTACCGTGAATGAAAACTTTAGTCAATTTGCTTCACAATACTTAGTGATACTCTTGTTAAAGCTACGAACTTAGATGTGAAAGCAACGCTTTTTAAACTGAAAGAAAGTAACGTGTTGTTTACCAACTCGCGCTATATTTAACCGGAATAGTAGCCGGCGAAATGTGTCGCGAACGTGTTCCACGAATGAGCCATTTCTTTTTGAACCAAAACTCCCTGGGGTGGGAGAAAGCTTATTGTTCAAACAACATTTCGCTTGGATATATTGCTCGCTCTTAGAGCAATAAAAAGATCGTGACGCTGCTTTTCCGCTGTGACACTATTTACGCGGCATTGGTGGACTTTATCGGAGTGTCTCCCGTGAACTTCGCGGTAGAATGAAATGTATGCTTAGCAGATGAGTATTCTGCAATTTAGCCGCAGATTATATTCTTTTCCTAAACAGGGAGAAAACCAAGCAGTCGTTGCAAGTAGGCAGCGATAATTTCTCGACCGGTGGCTAATTGGTAAATCTTCAAAGCGAACTAGATTGGAAATACGATAGCTTCATTGAAGATTTTTTTACAATATGCAAATGTGGCTGTAATCGAACGGCTCTCGCTTTTTGAGTTTCCCTAACAAAGCTAATTATTGTTTTGTCCAACAATACTTCACAAAAGAAACAGTTAGAGGTGAATAACAAAGAAACACCTATACGCGTATAGGTATACGCGTATACGCGTATGCCCGTATGGTCATACGCGTATGCCCGTATAGACTGCGTATGCGAAGTTCGCTTATTTCTGAGCGGTACTGTATCTTTGAATAGCTAAGATTTTAAGGCATCCAGTAGCAATAAAATATAACTCCATGGATGTTTCAGAATCTCGATTCATGTTTCCACTGTAAAAAATACACTTACTCTACTGCTTGTTGAGTTCCATTGATGGATACGTGTCGATCTGGAGGAGCTATCTGTCCAGGGGGAGGGTCTGCCACAAAAAAGGCAACTTTAATCTTCTAAACAATCATATATATTAAATTGATGCTACTACTGTCAGTAATAGTCCTGCATATGCATACAGCATTGTAGAGAATTATTGGTCCCCATATCAACAACATTAACAATTAAACAGAACAACCATTTCTGCTTCAAAAAAATAAAATAATATTATTACCTATTGTAAAACATTGTCTGCTCACTACCAATAACACAATTTAGCAAGTGCATAATAAAATTTGTTACATAGCTGGCATTTTTACCGCTATAGCGTGCCCATTCATTGGCTAGTTCATGGTCACATGACATCTAACAATGAAACTGTTTCCCACCAAATGCCGCGAGCGGGCAACATTGCGAAAACTATGACGTCAAATGAGTAACAGTTCACTGTTACCCGCGAAATGTTGACCGCTGTTGCACGTGATCAGATCCGATGTTGTCGCTGGAATCTCAGCGCATTTTTCAAAATTTGCTTTGGTTTTGTTTTGCTATATAACAAATCACTTAATGAGTGATCCCTTGGGGAACAGCGAATTTTGTTCCCCCTGGGACCAGTCATTAAGTGTTAATTGTTTCCAACCAAATAAAGTTTGTGGCTTATTGACCAGTGTCAACAAGTACATGTAGCTAGTACAGAAACAACATCTGTGATACAAGGTATCTGAGAGATTTGTTAATTATTAACACATCTCTTACAAAATATGAAAGATTGCAGCTTACAGATTTTGTTTCTTTGGAAAACGAAAACTTTATCCTTAAAATGCCTCAAAGCTTACCAGGGGCAACTTGTATTTTAGCACCAGTTTCGGATTGCAGTTTATTGATTTGTTCTCCACCACGTCCAATGACTGAAAGAAATGAAAATGCAAGAGTCGCCAGTATTTTAAACACCATGTCAGTATTTTCTGCACTTAGACATGTATTAATAGGCTTTTTGACTGAAGTTGGAATGTTGAGTGATGGCATTTTGATGATAGGCTACAGCTGTATGTTTGATACATCAATATTCTAGCATAACTCCTGGGCTTTTGGGAAGAATTTTATATTTAGTGTTGTCATCTCTGTATCCAAGTGTCTTGAGAACTGAGACACCAAAGAGATAAAAGAAACAAAAAATTACAATTTCGACCTGAAAGCCTCAGAGCCATGCAAGAATATTGATATAACAAATGTGGCCTATTAGCTCAGCAAAAATAAGGCATGGCACAAAATAAAAGAGCTAATGTTTGCCACAGTCCTAGGAAGCTTATCAGCCCTATGCTAAACTGCATGTATATTATTTGCTAGCATCAATCAAATAGCATCAACACATCCCCACTGATGTTACAGTAGTCTTGGAAAATAAATTCCCTTGAATTTCCATTAGGCTGCACAGACATTTGGCTGCATCTGGAGAAGAAATAATGTGCACTTACTTAATCCAACAAATTTGTTGGGGATCTTCATGTCTTCTGAAACTAACGACCCAAGTCCAGCTCTACAAAGAAAAACAGGTATCATGGATTACCAGTATGTTACATAGTTTGTTCAAACAAGCTGCTAGAACAAACTTGATTGTTGCTTTTGTAGTTTTCTCTCCTTTCATCCTTTTGAAGTTATGAAAGAGTACTGAGACAATCTTGGGGATGTCTAATGCATTTTTTAAGGAATTATGATATATTTGTATTACTAGCAGTTAAGGACATTTGCAAAAATTTTCCAGGCAGTAGATTTTTTTTATTTTACTGGCCCCTAGCCATTTCAGATATTTTGCTTTAAGATACACGGTGCATTTCTTGTAAACATGTTAAATTACTCTACAAGTAGTTGAAACATTTTCTGGTTGAAAAGACTTAAAAAAAACTTATTGAGCTTCATTATTATGTTTTTTTTTTTAATTTTTAAATCAGAGAACGTTTTAACTTCTTTTAAAATACATGTATGTGTTATAATAACAATAATAATAATAATGATAATAAAATCAATTTTATTTATAGAGGGTAACACACAACAGCGATTACAGCTCTGTTTTTACATCATTACCTCTGTGCTAGGCTTGCAGCCACTTGCATAGCTATTGATTTTGGATCTTTTCCATCCATGTTCACTGAAATCCAGGATGTAATAATTAAGCACACACTGAACAGTACACAGATATGTCATTTCTAACAACCTAAACATACCCAAAGGACCAACTTAGACAGTACCCATTCAAACAACAACTGTTGCAGAAACGAGCTGTCAATGCAATACTTTTTCAAAATCTAGCTTACAATTTACCTGTGATTGTCACTAAAATGTTGTTTAAGTGTAAATAGGGGAAAAAGTAATACATCTAACAGATATTTGTAAAAATTGTACCATACTCTGAACAGATGCTTACAATTCTGGCCAAAAGTCTTGGACACTTTCTGCTTTTGCCAACATATTCCCTGCCTATTTACATGTACGTCCCCCTCCCCACCCCCAACACAGTGTTGATGTTGATTTATCCAAAGAAGTCTCCCTATTCCCAAATTGCTTTTTAGGGCCGGAGGGTGTAAGGGGGCTCAGAAAATTGAATGTCGACTTCCCACTTCCCAAGTCACCAGTTGGTATGTTGTCAGGTATCCCAAGGCCTTTTTTTCTAGGATTGCACATTACTGTACATAGTAAATGTTAGCGAGTTGTTTAACCTTGCTCCCTTTGAAGTCCTGTCAGAGTCTTGTGAAACTACTACTACCCTCACCTGCATGAATTACTTGTCTATATAACAATAAGTATACACCTGAGTAGAGATATCTCCTTATATGTTCTATTCTACCTCCCACAAGAAAGATGCGATATTAGATGTGACAAAGCCAGTCCACAATGATGACAGTGATCTGTGTGTAATTGACTATTACATGGGAAATTCAGAACTGGCAACAACCAATCAGAGAAGCCAGCCTGATCCCTGTATGGTGACAAGTACATTACCAGCGTGGAATAATGTTTAGGTTAATTTGAACAGCATAAAAGTTGCACATGTGAAGACACATGTTTACTCATCAGCCTGTCATTCCACAGCTATGAATAAGGGAAGTTACCCCAGGCCCTTGATGTTAAGGGTAAATACAAGTCAATAAAATCCACCCAAAAAGTAACACGTTTGTTACAGTGTGGAGATCAAGGGAACAGGTGAATAGGAACTTGACGACAAGCCTACAGTCTGTCACCCCCAATACTACGAGGTTGTCCCGTGATTTTTTCATGATTTTTTATTATTTAAAGAATATACAGAAAATTTATTAAGAAATTGTAGGGCTAAAGAGGGTCTGTTTACACCAGAAAGGCATTATCCATCTAGACTAGATGAATTTCAGTTTGCTGTTTTACCTGTCTAGAATCAAAATCAATGGCATGAACTATCAAAAGAAACTTATCATTTATCTCTCCACAACAACAAAACACTACTCCGAGTTTCTCTTTCTGGTATAATTAAGAATGGGCAGTAGCAGTATATCATTCTTAGCTTTATCACTGGCGATTGCAAAATTAAGTCTGAGAGTACAATTATTTTTTCAACACAAACAATGCTTGTGTAGAATGTCTAGAAAAAAGTGCCAGAAAATTAACGAAATATTATTCGGAAAGTCCAGGAGAACATCATGGTTCGGTATTTCGAGTAAATGAAACGCATGGCAAATTCAGCATATTTATAAAGCTCCCTTTCTTTGCACTTTGAGAACTGAATGCGTTCTAGAATTCAATTAAAATGAACTCACCTTCAGTTGCCGGTTTCTTCGCAGGAATCTCTTCCCCACCAACTAAAACAACACAAAACACACCATTTAAGCACCCAAAATTTAACTCCCCATGTGAATAAAGGATGCCAAGACATTTTGCATGCCCATTTCGGTTAGTTTTATACTTATTTCCTGATAAGCTTACTTACTGTCTAGCTCGTACGGTCTTTTCTTACTGATTTCTGCAACACACAAACCAGCAATGTAATTAGTGTGCAATTCGTTTAACAATCAACGTTCTCAAGGCAGAGTGGCATGTAATTTCAAATCGTTTGACGACATTTTCACACCTTGTTCCGACGAAGCCTCGGCTACCGCAGCGCTACTCGATCCCATACGTGCCGCAATCTAAGAGGAAAATTTGTAATAAATACGAGCATAATAGCACCTTTAGAGGATCTCAATAACATCACTACCTCCTTTGCTCTCTTTAATGCGTCAGCAAAGGCCGAATTGGCATCTACAGGAGGCGCTGGTGGCGGAGGAACGTTGTTGAATGCCTGCATTGCGTCCGCCATAATCAACACGTGAAGAAGAAAGAAGTGAATGCAAGACCGCAAAGTATCATGGTATATACTAAAACATGTGCATCGCTTGAACCACGGGCCACCCAATATTTCACGCCTGCCTACTTTTGCTAGTTGGCTGGCGCGCGGGAATCATTTGAAATTCAGCAGGCGGGAAAACTTTTCTGTCAATGAAATCACGTAACTTTTCTCACTGGAGATGGCAATGATTTTTCACGAGGAGGAATTTAACTTTCCAAAAACCATATCAGATTGTTGAAAGTGAAACGCAAAGGCTTGAAGGAACTGACCTTAGAAAGGCTGACCGTAGGGCCGATTGGGGTTTACTGTTAATATTTTTCCAATATTTCGGCAGGTTCGGCCTGACTTCAGGGAATGTTTATAGCTGAGAAAAGACGTTACAATTTAAACAACCAAGATAAAAGCCTAAAGTGGACAGTTGAATGAAACTAATAGATGACAAGATAACAAAAGTAGAAGTAAAAAGTAGACTGCTGAAATTAACTAATTGACACGATAATAATTAGAAATAGAAAACATGTACCGTGTTTCTACCGAGTTTTAGAATAAATTTACCGTAGTCTATTGCGAATCCGTGAATTTGATTGGCTATATTACCGTTTTCTATCTGCTGATATAAAACAGTTACGCATCAGTGCACATCTCGCATCACGTTTGAACCTGATGTAACATAATAAAAGAGTTCTTTTCTACGCGTTACTTGACATCTTTTTCTTTTTATGCAATGCATGAGACTACGGTAAATTTATACTAAAACAATTAGACTACTCGCCCTCGTTTTCTACGAGCGATAGTCAACTCGGCTGCGCCTCATCATCGACTATACACCTTATTCCAAAATGGCCGCCATTTTAGTATTCTTTTGTCTTCTTGCAAATTAGCCCTTGTTGCCTCGTTCTTAAACTCGAGATTCCCCTAAACGAGGCATCAAGGGCTAATTTGCAAGTAAACAAAAGAATACTAAAATTGCAACTATTTTGGAATAAGGTGTATCTGCTCGTAGAAAACTCGGGCTCGTAGTCGAATTGTTAAATAAAAACACGAGAGAAAGTTTGGGAGAACGAGAAATGCAGTGGGAACAAGAGCCACAGGCGAGTGTTTCCACAGCTTTTTCAAGTTTTCCCAAACTTTCAAGAGTGTTTCTATTACTCGATAGAAACACGGAGTATGTGTTTTCTATTTCTTTTAGAAAACACCGCGACGAGAAAAAGGAAAACAACTTGTTAACTTTGATTATCAAAATGTAAATTCTCTTTGCTCGCGCCATCATTACGTGAACTGCTCGTGCTAGTTCTGTGTCTCCATCGAGTTTATATAGAAAAACCAATTTTTAACATAATCAGCGCGCGTATTTTCTTGGGACTGTTTTCTAAAATGGAATATAATACATAAGGCATAAGTGGGTTAAACATAAGGTCTTCTCGTTTTGTCATGATGCTTTTGGGTTCAAGAGTTTGACCACTTTCGATAAGGTATACGCTTCCTTGGCTTTGCGTAACGCGTCACGAGATGAAGGTATGAGTTCTAGTGGTACCAATTCTATGTCGTTAGGTGAATGATTGTCGGAAAGAAAATGGTCTGAGACTGCAGTGGGTCTGGAGGAATGGGTGCATGGGTCTGTCTTCTGGTCGCCGCACGGTGTTCATTAAAACGATCTTTAAGTCATCTTGTACTGTTTGTTGCAACGTAAATAAGATTTTTGACGTTAGTTAGTTTGTTTGTTTGTTTGTTTGTAACTACTGAAAAAATGTCGCTAAGATTGTCGGTTCGTCGGAAAGCAACAAGAGCCGGGTGTGGTTTGAATGACGCTGTTGCATCGTGGGGAAGACGAAAGGATTTCAAAGTGTTTTCGTATGATAGTTGAATGATATAGAACGAAGGGCAGGATTGTATGCGATAATAAAACGGAACGCCACTGGCTGGTTTGCGGTAGTCGGAATGGGTTTGAGTGTTTCATTGCGTGTGATTGAGTGAAGTTGTTGGATTTCTTATTTGAGGAAAGAGAGGTTGTAGCCACGATCGTATTGGATATCGATGATTTCAATGACTGGCGCGTAATGTGAAGCTTTCGTCGGAAGAGCATATGCGTCGTAATCGGAGAGCGAGGCTAAATGGAATGGCTCGTTTCGTTTGTAGGAAGTGACATGATGATCGTATTGGTGTTTGTATGTCGGTTTATTATAGAGATTAAAGTGAAGAGTGATCCTCGCAGATAATTTTCCAATTTAAGCAACTGGAAAGAAGAAGCCTGAAAAAAATTCAGGGTTTCAACGGGATTCGAACCCGTAACCTCCGCGATACCGGTGCGATGCCCTACCAACCGAGCTATGAAGGCACACATTGGAAAATTAACTGCGATGATCACTCTTCACTTTCATCTACAATCGCAGTTCAAATATGAATTATTTCATATATACTTCACATCATTTCACTCTTCACGGGAGATATGAACTCAATAAATTGCCACGTCCCCAATGTGTTGCTTAGATTGGAAAACGATTAACTGCGATGATCACTCTTCATGCACTTTCATCCTGACAAAGGCAGTTCAAATATAAATTATTTAACATATACTTCACAACATAGAGATTGGTTTCAGCGTTACCATATTGCCTTAGTGAGACCTTGAAGTCGAGAAAAGAAGTAAATGATGCCGAAAGGGATGAAGTGAATTTGATATTGGGGTGAATGTTGTCGGGGTGAGTAATAAAAGTACGCAGTTCGTCTTCTGTGTGGGTCCTGGGACCCGTTTCTCGAAGACCCGGAAACTTTTCGTGCCCGTAAAGCCATGCATAGCAAAATCTCGAACGATAAGATCACAGAGCTGCTTTATTTACATTCTTTTATGACTAGAATTTCTCTTCATACAAGAAGTTTTAGGCGTATACACTTCTCCGTTTTTAAATAAAGATGAACTAAAAATGGATTTCCGGGCCCGAAAAGTGTCCGGAGTTTTCGAGAAACGGGCCCCAGATCCTTAAAATGTCATCGTTAAAGCGCCACCAGGTGTGTGGCTAGTGCGGCGCATGTGCAAGTGCGTCTGTCTCGAATTGAGCGAGGAATAGGTTAGCGTATGATAGAGCCATGCGTTTTCCCGTGGCTGTGCTGTGCCTTTGAATTTAAAAGGTGTTGCTCAGTTGAAAACTGTTCATAGTAAGGATCATCCTGATGAGGTCGCAGAAAGCCTTATTGCCTGCGGTGGAGGTAGACTGGTCGCGAGTATTGAGATAATGTCGACAAGCATCAATACAGAGCCCTTTGTGTGGAATGTTGGTATAAAGTGACGAAACTTCTAGTGTGGCAAGGATAGCGTTACTGGGTAAGTGTTCAAGTTGGTCAAGCTTATTGAGGAATGTGTAGTGTCTTTGATGAAAGATGCTGTTTTGTGGACCAAAGGTTTGAGCTATAGTTCCTCGAGTGTCGCCAGGTAGGAAAATAGTTGTGTTATTTTGAACAAAATATCAACATTTAGAAGAGGCCAAAGCAACTTTGGCATTGTCTTTATTCTGGTTAGCTACGAAGAAAAGGGTTATTTTCGTATCGTTTCGGTAGGACAGCTCAGTTTTGACTGCCGCTCGTCCTGCGGGCGCAACTAGGCTTTGGTAGATTGTGCTAGCATAATTTTAAGCATAATTTAGCAAAATGAGAATTACTTTAAGATTTTATTTCAGTTAAGCACTACTAGCGGAATCAGAGCTTTTATGCGTTGAAAACAAAAAAAAGCATCATAGTTCTAGAATAATTGAGTTTGTATTTTATTTCTATATATTTTTTTTTGAAAATAATGAGGTCTGTGCTAAGGCTCATGGTCAAATACGGTCTGGCAGACTCTAGGTAACCCTGTGGTCAGCATATCTGCGAGACTGAGACCCTCGTCAGGCCACCACGCTTATGGCCAGGCGGCTCGGCCCCTCAGGCTTCACATCAAAGATGGCGTCTTCCTCGAGTACTAAACTGAGAACTTTGCCTAACTGAAATATGAAGACTAATATATAGATTTAGGCCAGCCTAAAAGCGTAGCTCCTTGGCCGGGTTGTTTAGTGCCCGATTGAGCTAACCCAGGAAAAGGTAGAACGTTGTTTTGAGTTTTGTAACTTTGCGGTGAGGTTTGACTTTCTGTTTTGAGTTTATAATCATCATATGCTCGAAACAAAGCAGCAAAAAGCAAGAAAAGTTATAATTCGAATACATTTTAATCCTGGGCTAGCGTTAACAGGCTTCCGAACAATCCTACCCTGTTTTTAACAAGTTAACCTGATATGAGCCCGCAATCCAATCGAATACCAGCACTTAACCAGCGGTTAACTTCAAAAGAACACGTGACCTCGATGAGCTGTACACTTGAGCCCGCGATATGGTCACGTGATATTGGTCAGCAGATCCCTTGTTTCGACAGGTGTCAATTGATCATAACATGGATGTCCAATATCAAAGAAGTACACGCTAAACCAAGGTTGCATGTCTCTGTCAACCTAATATTTGGAGTATGGCCGCCATGTTGCGCGACTCCGTCGTCGCCATCGCTGTCATGCGTACGCGCCCACGAGCAATGCCGCTGGCCAAGATCACCATGAGAAAATCAACTCTTGGGTTTCCTTTTCTTTCATATATGAGTATGGGGCTCCGCTTGGCAGCCCTTCGGACCCCCGGAGCTCCGCTATAACTCAGAACCCAGAAACGGTTCTTTTTGTTATTATTTGCTAATCATATGGCTTTTCGAGGTGCGGACATACGTATTTGCGACGCTATTAAAAGACTGTAAGACTGGAAGTTGGATTGTATGAGTTAAGCTACTGGTGATCTTTATTTTCCTTAAAATCCAAGTAGCATAATTTCGGTGGCAGAGAGCATAATTTTCAGAAAGCAGCATAGTTTTGGCATAAATGTCTAAAAACAAAGAGCACTGTTGAAAGCATAATATGTTTTTTTTCGGGCACAATCTACCAAAGCCTAGGCGTAGTGGCCGTATGAGAGGAAAAAAGAAAGAGCCCTGAGAAAGAGGGTGGGAAATCTTTCAATGTTTAGATTAAAAATTCTGCCGATAGAAAGATCTCCATTCTCACTGACCACGGCGCCAAAGTTTCAGTGACTCTGCCGCTTAATTTCCCGGTTTTCAGACATTTTAACATCACGAGTCGAGGCGCGACTAGCTACTTTTTATACCCTTAGTCCTTGAGATTACGTACGTCAGGTAAAGGTACCCGCCGCTCGTCTCCGGGGCCACCGACCCTTAACACGGCCGCCGGGTAAGAGGGGTAAGTCACACTGGCCATTGCTCGTGGATATATTGTGTGACACGAACAGGTGAGAGTGAATAGGGAACATTCACTCCTTAATTCATTCATCCTTGCTGGGTACTAATTTCTGTGATTATCAATTAAGAGGACACGCGTTTAACTGGAGTTACAACATTTCGTTTTCTTTTCCTTCATTTAACTTCATGCAATCGGCAAGTGAAACATGGAGAGCTGTAAAACACAGTAGTCAGTATCACTCAATTACAAGTAAATCTTGCATGCTCTTGTTTGGCCATAGTTATGGTTTGGCACTACGTATACAGTGCCACGTGATGCTTTTCGTTCAAGTTTTGTTCCTGAACGAAAGAGACGGTTTAAATAAACGACACCAAGATTCTATGATGTACATGTGATAATTGTTTGCATACTATTCAATGGAGTCAATTTTTGCAGAGAAAACTTTCTTCCCAGGAACTTATTTTTGCGGATCGTGGAAAAAACGCAAACATCGCAAAAGTTAGAAACCGCAAAAATTTTGTGTCACACGGTACTTGTTACCTGAGTAACCTCAGTCCACCACTTTCGCTTGTTCATTGACATTCGATTTTTCCATGTGAGTTTTTATCAGTTTAAAACGTGGTATGAGTTTCGTCTTAGAACACTGAGATTAGTGCATGTATTTCCTCGACTACATTAAGAGAAATAAACATGACCGATTAAAAGGTCATTTAATATTTACAATAATTTTATTTATACTAAAAACTTGCAAGCATGCAAGAAAACAAATTCATGTTTCTTTTCCACTGCCACCAAAACATCGGAACTATGACGCAGAAATTACTTCTGACTGCGATATAATTAACTTGTATTGGCGGCTTTTAGAAATGCGTGCACTGACAGAGTCTACGAAATGCTGCTCTACGAGACACCTTAATAGAGCGACGTCACAAAAAAATAAATTTGTGAAATTATGGGATTTGGCGCCATTTTCGAATAGAACGTCTTTAAAAAAGGGTCCTTGCCAAAATTTACCGCTAAATTGTAATTCCCAGCCGAAATATAATGGATGAAAGTTTGATACTGCCCCGTATAAATCTCTCTAATTTTGAGTCGGTTCCAAACTGAAGTAACAGGAACAAATTTTAAAGGGTTTGTATGGGATACAATCAAACTTTGGTCCCCTATATCTCCATCGGTAATTGCAATTCAGAGCTAATTTTTGGGACGAGGGCATCTTTTAGGATCCTCTATAAGAATATGACATCATACCCCATAATTTCAAAAAAATATTTTTGTGACGTCATCACTTTAGGACTCTATTAAGCACCTTGGCACATAAGAGAGCTCTTATTTTTAATAATTCAATTTATTGTGCAAGCACTAAAAGCAATGCTAAAACAGCTCCATAACTCTCCCCATTCATAAAATATTAGAAGTAGTAGAACCCACTATCTTGTTCATCTCCTAATTTCCTTCTCGAGGTTCGATTGTTTCTCAGTTTAGTTTCTTGAATCTATTAGCTATTCAGGTCTCGGCTGTCTCGGCTGCTTCCTGGTCATGGAAGAAACCACACATTTGCACCATAACTCTCCCGCTTAACAAAATATTTCTGCTTTTTGTAGGCTGCTCTATTCTCTGCCAACGTCTGCAGCATCATCTTTCTAGATTGTCCACAAGAAGGTGTCTATATTCTCTCCTTGATAGCTGTTGCCAGTCTCTCCACAGCTGAGGACAGAATTTTTTCGTTGTAATGAGCAACACACAGCCGAATACAGTTTCTGAATTTGTTCGGAGTCGAGGAGAATCTGAAACACCAGGGAAAATTACATCTTCGTTATGTCTCATAATTAATACAAAATCAAAAATATGATAAATTAACCCTATTCAGAAAGATTCTTGTTTTTCGGCCATTTCAATTTCAATAGAAAGAGAAAACAAACAGCGGTTACAAACATAGTAAAGTTTCGCATGGTATATTATACTTGACGTTTCGTATGCTACAACATACATCCTCAGAAGTGACGGTTACAAAATATGACTAAATTTAAAAAGACGGAAAACAAAAGCGAGGTATTGGTAACTAGCTAGAAAACAATGGAAAAAGAAACTACATCCGGTGTGAATTAATACAGAAGAAGATTTTCACTACCGACGTTTT
>CM042748.1:29610048-29635072 GCA_022496165.2 Catalaphyllia jardinei
GTAGAACACGAGAAGAATTTGTTTACCGGCACAATAACCCACAGCTGATTGACCAATCAGAGCGCCGGCATTGATTTGGTTATTATATAATTGCAAATAATCAAGTAGCATGGTATCAATTTACAACGACAGTATCACCTCCCTTACCTCACAGCTTTACCTGTCAAGGAAACAAAAATTACAGAAAATGATTTAAGATCGGCTTGGCCTTTGTTGTATACTAGCATGCGTGCAGGCTCATGTTGGAGCACAACAGCGCGGTGCTTAGCCGCGAGCGCGCAATCAAGCGGCGAAGCCTGGAGACGAGAAAGGCGCCTCTTCACCAGACTCCTTCCCGCCGGATCGCTTTGCTCTTCGCCGCTCCCGCGCGACTCAAAGGTGAGTGTGCTCGCGTGTTAGTTGTAAACTAACAAGAAAGAAAAAAAGTTATCTGTTCCTATCAGCTGCAGAAACTAAAAGGTGCTGTAAACAAAAAACCCTTATATAAACCGACGCACTGGCCAAATGCTAGTAAACCCTAGCTTTCTTCGTTATTCTGTCACGCTTGGTCAAGTTGTTTTAGTTGATTCACTGTAGGTCACAGTATTTCTGATAATTTTGTCACGTAAGGTCAAGCTAATTTGGGTCTGTCATACTAGTAAATCAGAATTTTTAGGCGATTTTTGTGTATGAATTAGCTTCATTTGATGACAAAACGTCGGTAGTAAAATAATACAAAACCTGTCTAATCGTTTTAGACAAGGTTTTCATACAAACGGCTTTCTGTCAGCCCATCAGAAACGACAAGTTTTAAATAAATATTTGAAGTTTCATTTCTTTGAAGACCATTTTTCAAGTAATGCTATTGCCTAATACATCTACATATAACGCGCCCTTTTACACTCAAACCAATCACGTACCTAAGTTACTACTATTCATCGCGCCTGCTCCAGTTCTTTGAGACGCATAAGGGTACAGAGTGTTACTGAGTTTTTCCTCAACAGCTTCCTGAGACAAAAAAATTATATATCGGTTAGAAACTACACCGCAACAATTAATTAAATGTAAAATAAAAAAAGACAAAGAAAAAACTCGTCGCCTGAGTTTTCTAGGGTGCTCGGATGCAAGAGAGCAGTCCTCAAAGCAAAAACTTCCATTTTTAAAAATATTAATCTGGATATAGTAAAATTCTAGCTTAACCCCAGCTTGGCTCCGAGGCTTGAAGAATAAAACAAACTAATCACATCGAGGATGAGGGATGAACAATTAACTAAATATTTTTTTCTTCCCCTAAGCCTTGTAGATAAAATTAGAATTTGAAATTATCGAAATTAGCCTATTAGCCTTCGTTTCAGGAAGAGAGATTGCGTAACAAACAACCTCGTTTCCAGGGTCTCCCATCTTACCACCGCTAGGGGCAGTTAGATGAGAAACCCTGGGAACGAGGTTGCCCTTGACAGAGCCGTTAACAATGCGGAAATTCTTTCTGCCAAGGTATTTGAAGATGGCACATTTAATAAGAAAAAGTCTGGAAAAAATGTAGAGAACTCTCCACTACGTAAACAGTAGCCTTAATCGTAACCACGTAACGACTCAGAGAGAACAATTCTCACCTCCATGATATCTTTTATGATCGGAACCCATCGCGATAACTCGTACAGTGATGGTCGCTCTTTTCTTGCCGGTTTGGTTGCTTTCCTTGCACCAGACTGGAGAGAAGTTATAAACAAGAGAATACTGTATCAATTGGTGCGAGAAATAAAAAAACCCGTAAGAACTGCATTTTCCTAACAATCCTCGCAAGGTTTGGAAAATTTGTTTTCGACAGCTTCTCGTTCATATACCACAGATCACCACGCAAAAGCAACGATCCACTCCAGTTAACCATGTCAAAATAGCACGGTCCAGTTGTTCAAAGGGTGAATAACTATATCCACTGGAAAAACCACTATCCAGTGGATAAGTGTCAACATTTAACATAACACGCTTTCCTCTGGTAAGTGATTTATCTGCTTAATAGCAGTATCTACCTTTTGAAAAACTGGAGCCAGAGCTACCGTATTCGTGCTAAAGAATCAAAGGGATAAAAAAACGAGTAAAGGGGTAAGTTTCTAAAGAAACTGTGGTGCTGCGTCGGTGGAGGTATTACAAGATAATTTGGTTTTATCAACTGAGTTGATAAAACCAAATTATAAAGGGATAAAAAAGTTGACTCACAGCTTAAGACAAGTCGCTGTCTTTGACAAAATTTTCAAAGCCAAACAAAATATAAATCAGAATGTTCTTTGCTAGTTTTGGGGTAAGGAAAGACAGAGTCACGGCAATGAGTGCCTTTTAAGCACATCTGAGGGTCCTCTGAAGATTTCCGATTCTTATTATCCAATAAGAAGCATCAAAAGCTTTACGAATCCCGTAAACTTGACTTGCCGCTATCTGGCTAGTTCCTGGTATTAGCAATATCCTGCTAAAAACCAAGGGTTCAGAAAAGGGACCCCAACAAAAATAAAAAAAACCTGATCACCAACAAAGCGAAAGAGCACACGTACCGCATCCTGTATAATGGGCACTCCAAGATACGACATGTTCTTTATAATAGCACTGGAATAACAACAAAAACAAAAACAAACTGAAAACATTCTTACTAATAAGCAGCAGTATTAAATGGTCTATTCAACTCTACTAAAATGCTTACTTCTCGTAGCAATTCAGACTTCCATCTCTACCCTGCTATAACCGACACTGGACACTGTGACACCTTGGTTTGTCTTAGGCATGATAAAATACAGTACACCATATACAAGACAACAGGAATTATTGCCCTACTCTTCCACTATGTACATTTTAAATAACAGTAAGGGAAATATGGTAAATTAAAACACTTAGCATACACGTTTACATTTGCCAAAATTGTAACTAGTGCTAGTGTTCTTGTAACTAATGTTATGTGTTTGTAAAGTTCCTTGTGTGCAAAAGCAATAAAAATGAGAGAACAAAATGACCAACCGGTAATCTGATGGGATCTGTGCATGTTCACACAGTTTCGCTAAATTCTCTTCACTTATACCTAAAAAAAACAAAACCAACAACAGGAAAACCGATAAGAGATCATGTTCACTTTGCAATATTTTTCAACTAAGGGACAACTTAACACACTGACTGAGCCAAGTATCTTTACAACCCCCTCCCCCCCCCCCCACCACTGGAACGACAGAGAAGAGAAAGACGAAAGACCCTGGGAACGAGGTTGTGAGCAGGTTGGTATTACAAACAGCATGAAAGACGTGTTCAATAGTCTAAAATGGCCATCAGGCTTTCAGGATATTTGATATTTGAAGGTGTTTTCTTTGTATCCGTCTCTTCTGGAAATTGAGGGACAAAAGGAACTAAGTTGAAAAATTGCAATTTTGTCTTGAAAGCCTTGAAGCCAAGTTAAAAATAAACATATCAAATAACGCCTATTGTGATACACTTGGGGGAGTTGTTAACAGCAATTACAAACATGTATCACATGTAAGGAGATAGTCATGATTACAAACTACAATCATTTCCAGTGGAGCTTTATTACAACCAAAAATTCAAGACCTTTCAAAAGCCAATGGCGAGGGTGGTGAATGAGACTGATAATTCCTGGGGATTTCTGAAATGCGAGCCACTGAGATGAAAATTCCGGAAATTCTTAGAAGAGAACTTAATAGAGGAAAAATTTTAGGTATAATTAGGAAATTAACGAAAATTTGGGTATGCCTAACAAGGATGTACGATTTTCCCAAAAATGCAGAAAATGTTGCTTCATTCGCCCTGAAAAATTCGGATCTTTGGTTGAGTGGAAAGCACCAGGGAAATTCTAGTCTTACCATTTTTGAAAATAATATACAGGAGTATTATCCTGATCTTGTCAGAAATGCTTTGGAGGTAAAACAAAACAAACAACAATGTCAGTATGTGAAATAAAATTATAATTGGCGAATGGAACAGTCAATCCATTAAAATGGTAAACATTCAAGTGACATTTGTTAAGGAAGTACAACCTTGGTGGAATGTAACTATTAGAGTAGTACTTACTGAACATTTAAGTTTAACAGTAGTGGGACAATACTCTTCATTGGGTCCTTGATACCCTCACCATCTTTGTCTACTCCAGTTGCAAGATCCTGTCACAAAAAGATACAAGGTTACACGGTCCTCTCAAACAATTCACAAACATTGAAATTAGTTCTCAGAAGACAGGGCAGGCTATGTGAATGAATAGAAATGGATACTTTTCTCTGCAGCTGAAACCATTTTCTCCATTGGTATATTTTGAGTTCCTTTCTTGGAAAACTAAAACATAGTTAAAACTGTGAAACTTCCTAACAAATGTACAAGTTTTATTTGCCTAGGGAAAATTACATGAGCACAATCAAGGAATCCAAACATTGCCATGCATATCAGCCTGTTGTAATAAGGAAAGAGTATTAACCTCACCTTCCAAGACAACAAGAATGATGAACCTTTGGAGCAAGGATTTTGATGTTATTTGTCAGTGTCCAGTTGATATTCAACTTACCTGCTCAACAGCACAAATGTCCTTCAGAGCAGTTTGGTTGTATTGCTTCATGCAGTCTTCTGCCAGGTGGAGATGAACAATGAACTGAAAGAAAAGTCAGATCTAAAAAAATAACCAGTGAGCAACATAGGCACGCAGACTACAGACCAATGTAATTGAAAGGCCGCGCGCGAGAACGTCCCATAGATTTTTTGCTAAAATCGAAAATGGCCAAAACAGCTTCAAACTTCTCATGCCAATTTGTTTATACTTAGGTACAAAACTGCCTTGCACTTATTTCCCCTCGTTTCTGTTGTGTATTCCAGAAATAAAGTATGCTAAAACACTTGCATGTCGGCTGAGCGAAGCACCATAATTATAGAAAAAAAAACACATGTACACATAGAAATAGGAACCCATGGAACTCCTTTCTTATGGTCAAAATGGCTATCAGCATGGATCACGGGAACGTGCGTAACAACGGCGATGACAACGACAACAATGTTGTGGCCACCCAGCTAATACCAAGTTATGCAGTCTTGGATTACAGCATATATGTTTGATATTAGGCATGCATATTATGTTTAATTGACAACTCTCATATCAAGAAGTCTGCTGACCAGTATCACATGATCATATCACAGGCTAAGGTTTAGAGCTCATCAAGGTCAAGTGTTTTTTGAAGTTGACTGCTGACCAAATGCTGCTTTTCGTTCCGATTGCAGGCTTATGTCAGGTTAATTTGTTGAAAGCAAGGCAGGATTGTTCAAAAGCCAGTTAATGCTGACCCAGGTTTAAATGTTAACCAAATTATAACCTTTTCTTCTATACTTATGTTTTTACTGCTTTGTTTTGTGTATATGGTGATCATTAAACTCAAAACAGGAGGCCAAACAACGTACAGAAAACCTCACCGCAAAGTTGCAAAACTCAAATCAAAATTCTACCTTTTCCTGGGTTAGCTTAATCATGCTCTGATCAACCTGGCCCAGGAGCTATGCTTTTAGGCTGGCCTAAATCTATATATTAGAGTTAGGGTTAGGGCTATTGCTTAGGTTTAGTGCTAGGGTTAGCACTTCAGATTAGGTTAGCGTTTGGGGTCAGCTTTATGGGTCGAGCTTAGAGTTAACGTTCAGGCCTAGGATTATTGCTTAGGGTCAGGGCTAGCGCTCAGGATTAGGGTTATTGCTTAGGATTAGGGCTAGCGCTTACGGTTAGGGTTATTGCTTAGGGTTAGCGCTAGCACTTCAGTTTAGGCTAGAGTTAAGATCAGGACACATTAGGGTTAGTGGTGGAAGGCCAAGGGAAACAATCTTGACTTGCAGGAATCAATACCTAAATAAAGTCAATGAATAGTGGCTAGAGAGAGAGGTTGAACGTTTTACAAATCGGCCACATAGTGATTGCTGCTCGTTCCATGAAATTATTATATCTGACAACACAGAAAGAGGAAGCCTTAAGCTAACACGCTGCTCATGCCAAAAAAAAGCGCATGAAATGGAAAATTTATCAGCAAAGGAACGCTGAAATACAAAGCAAAACTTACACTTGAGCCGAGGTTTTCTTCTTCCTATGGTTAAACCTGCGACCAGGCGTTCTTTGCTTTTTTCCTCGCGGCGGGCTCAATTCTATCACAATTCAAAGTAATCATCTGCTTGGAAAACCATGATACACACTCACGGAACGCTTGCTTGCAAATTTAACCAACCTGCGATTTCTCTTTGGCCCGTAAAAATGGCCGTGTCTGAGTCACACTGAGACATGCTATGAGTTGTGCACACGATGGTTGAATCAAGCCCTGAAGTGTCACGACAAAACAAATTCAAATCAGCTTCGTTCAGCACTTATCCACTTGAGCTAACGAAGCAGCAGTGAGAAATCATTGTGTTATAGTGACTTCATCCATTCGCCAAACAAAAGGTTTCTTTTGTTTTTCGTTTAACAATAGATCTCCAATCAGTTTTGCATACGTTATTTCTAGACAACGAAGAGAGACCCTGCGAAACAAACTTCAGAGCAATGTTTCTCAGGTAAAACAAAGCCTGCATGCCAAAATTCAGCTACTTTTGAGCACTTTGTAAATGGCCAAAAAATCTAGGGGACGTTCTTGCATGCGGCCTTTCAATTATTTGAATGTATTCCAGGCCTTGCTGAGAAGTATCATCCATAAAGACATGCCTAACTTTCCTATCTAAAAAGACATACCTTGCTGACTTCTTTTTGATATTGTGGCATTTTCTTCAAGATCACTTGGAGATCTTTCATTGTTGTCTACAGAACAAAAGGAAAATATTAAAACTGTGGTCTGCAATGGTGTGCAATTCACCATTTTTCACACAAACTGAAGGCTACACTGTGACAAATTCCCTATCCAACAATAGACCGGTTCAAACACTAGAAATTAACCAATGATTAACACCACATTGCAATTTAAATGTTTGTTACCTTGTTGGAAGTTGAGATCTTCTTGTCTGTAGCAAACTCCTTTATTGTTGAGTTGACCTTCCTACCAAAAACAACACAACATATAAACTATGATTGCAATTAAACTAAACAAAGTTTTTGTCTTAATCTACAAGACAGCTGCACATCTGCTGACAAATATTTGTACATGTATATAAATTATTTTACAACGTAGCATTCTTCAATTTGCTGGTAAATTGTATCACCAACTTAAACATTTGTTTAAAAGTATATGATTGTATACTGTACCTCAAAACATCAGCAATGTGCTCATGACGATGCTTAACCCACATTTCATCATTATCTGTAAATTAATAATTATAATTATTTTCAAGTGAGATAATAGTATCACATATTAAATGCCAATTAAATTGACCATTGCCCTAAGCTTTATTTCTGCAAAACGTTACAAAAAAGAGAAAACTTACCATCAAGAATTGTTTCCTTTTCTTCATTGCCAGATGATGAAATATATCTATTACCACAAGAAAAAAACTGTTTTAGCTATACTAAATTGTAATGTACTGGTAATTTTTAGCATTTAATGGTAAAAATTACTAGCAATTTGAGAACTTCTTAAAATGTGTGTCTGGATGCAAAGCTATAAGAACATATGGCCAAAAACTACCATTTGAGGCAAGATTAATGAATTATGGATTATGCAGAGATTTTCACTTCTTCATCCACCTTTTATATCATGGGTGGAATAGAGGTTTTGCATGGCAGCCACGTTGCATAGAAGGAACAATGAAAATGTTAAATGAATTAGAAACAACACTTTTTCCCATAGGAAAAAGAATCTATTGTTCCTGCCATGCAACATGTCTGCCATGCAAAACCTCTAAGTCAGCTATGAACCTACAGCACCTGAGAACCACGCAACCTTCACACTTTACCACATCAATGGCAAACAATTAGAACTTAGGGCCTTCACTGGAGGAAATAAGCTATTACCAAAAACAGAAATATTTGAAAGTCAACTTAGCTGGAGAGTCAGCAACAATCAATCTATTCTGGATGTGATAATTCAATTAAAAACCCACTGTAATTCATACACTGCCTTAAAACTGCTGACCACCAATGTTTACCAATTAAATTATGGGAGGTGGTGATCTTTGTTACAACACTTGTAAAAAACTCAAATGTATTTTGTTTTCAGAGTAATATTTACAATTATTGTAAAGCGTCATTGAGCTCACGGAAATGGCGCTATATTAAATTCTTGTATTATTATTATGTATCATCATTTAACACTGTATAACATTAGATAAATTTGCACTTTAAAAAAACTCACTTGTACACATCATTGACAATATGAAGGAGATCATAAGTCATTGCCTAGACATACCAGAGACAAAACAACAGACAGTGTTGTTAAATTAGTGATGGGTAAACCCTGTGCATTGTAATATAAACTTGTACTATCAATTTTAATGAAACAAAATTTGTATAATAATAAACCTGAAACGTGAGTTCATGTAGCAGGGGAGAAACTGGATCAAATCCTCTGCAAAAAATCAAAAAGAAAAATAAATAAGAAAGCAGGAATGCCCATCCCCCCCCAAAAAAAATGTTCATAACAAGGGTAAATTTGAGCAAAATTACTAGAGACTGTATTGACATCTGCATTGACACAAGTCTAAACTAATGACCAGAAAGACAGTGATATATTAATCTCTGGATGTTAAGTTCACTGTATATACACTGTACCTCAAAGGGTCAGTGCACATTCCACAATAACAGCTGCACCTTTTACAACCAGTGCAAGTCATATAATAGTTTCTACCCACTAGATTAATACCTGTCCAGTAAGATCAGTTGGGAACGATGCTTATGTGGTCCCTGCAAGTATGCAAAGCAATCTTTTTTTATTAACCGAAATCAAAGTACAAAACATACTAGTTAGCTTAAGAAAAGTACTTGGTACAGTAATGTACTTTAAATGATTATTATAAGTATTTTAAGTATTAACCATTATTAAAGACTTTTGAATTAAGCAGAAGGGTCACTCATTACTTCAGCGAGGAGGGTGCTAGTATCATGATATACACTTGTACAAACAAAATAAATCTGTATTTGGGCCAATTCAACTTCCAGTTACTAATAACATCTACTTTTCTAAGGTACGTATAATTATCCTCAGGCAGTCTGAGTTTCTCCAATCACATCTGAGAGAGAGGTAAGTTGGAGAGAATGACTTCAAAAAATCTATTAGGCTATAGATATACAATAATAATACATTTACTGTATGTTTTCGTTAAGATTTGGTCTGTAAAAATTGTGGGCAACTATTAGCTTCTTTTCTAGGTTTACTTAAAACACTAAATTTTGATACAACAGGATTGCAACGTATCTCTTAGTTTGTAATACAGTCCAACCCCTAGTTGTGACTACCTCACATAAGCAACCACCCTCCTCTGCGACCTGGTTTCCAAAATACCAAAAGTTTCCCAGTCAAATCACTATAATATAATATTTATGGAACCTCTCATAAGCAACGTAACCACCCCTTGCAAGTGACTACAACCACTTTTAAGAGATACATGTAAAGTTCAAAATTTTCTTTCATTCTTAACCTCCCATAAATGACAATTTGACAGATAATAAATCAGAAATTGCATAATAAAGTGGTTGTATTGTTATCGCATTCCTGAATTGTACAAGATATAAAAATTCTCAATGGGAATTACCAGAGTGTTTTCTCCACATTGACGTTGCACAAGGAAAAACAGTTAAAATTTAAAGAAAAATGCACATACACTGTACTCTATCAGTCTCAAATGAAGCAAAAGTTTGACTCAATATAGTCTAAGTTCTCGTAAACAACCACCTCCAGTAAGCGCTTATGGCAGGTTTGACTGTATTCACTTCATTTCTAGCATGATTTCTTCTAACATCACAGCTGTCTTTGACATACCTCCCCCATTCCAGCTGGATCATCAGCTTTGTATGCATGTAGTTTAGTCTGCACAGTATTGGCCAATTCTTCAAGATGAAGACCATCCCTGTCAAAAATTTGAAATGACAAGTAATCTCCAAGAAGATCAGTCTTGTTAAATAAAGTGACAAGAAAAATAACGAAATCCATGAAAGGGATGATCCAAGGGTGGAATAGGCAATCTTTTTGCACAGATTGAAAGATGACTACCAAGAGTTCACTGTATTAAAAACAATAATAAAAGTAACTTCACATTCTTAATTTTATTTTCCAGTACTTACTTCCTGTATCTCACAGAGGGATATTCCCCCAATGTAGCACACAAAGTGGCAATTTGTTCAGCTATTTTCTGCAGAAAGGTTATCATAATTCAAATTATGACATTCTCACTTTCAAAATCTAACAGAGGTTCAGTGGAAATATGGAAAATAAACAATGGAATATATTACGATTGTGAGTCTATTAGAGTGAACAGTGTATACATGTACAAACTCTTGAATGAAAATGCTATTTGACTGTTTTGACCCTTCACACTTTACAAGAAGGTTAAAAATTCTGTAAATAACATTTCACTAAAGAATTTGATGTCAATGTTACCAATGTTACATACATGTTGTTATAAATATGAAAGCAATATAAAAAGAGTTACAAACAGAACAATTTAAGTCAACTAAAAATATTTAATAGCAGCAACTTTGTACCTCTAAATGTGATTCCAGTGCACTCACAGTTGAAAATGTATTAAGTTGAATGCTCCTGGAATCACTCTGAAGTAAACACAATAACAGAAGCATACACAAAACATCGAACACACAAAACGACTGGGAACATAGTTGTAGCACTTTACTTTATGAGCTGTGTATGTGGAAACAACTAGTAGATGTTTGAGCACTAATAAACAATTTTACCACTGATTATTACGTTTGCAACATTAATTTAGGGTGACAAAAACTCTCTCTATCTATTATATAAACAATAGTCCCCATTTGGCGCGAAAATATGCTAGGATATTTGTCCGCGGACATTATCTGTTCCAAGAAGCGAACAGTTTTCCGAGAGCATACAGGAAAACTGTGAGCATATTTTTGCCCCAAATGGAGGCTATCGTGTTTATTATCCTGCAAATCTTTTCTGCAACGCACGCAGTTTGGGGTATATTTAACAATTATTCGAGGAGCGTGCGTTGGATATGATAGATAGCCAACGAGGCCCAAAAAATCACGCATACGCTCGCCATTTTTGTAGATCATGGTATAACGGCTGATATACCATGATGGCTTAGCCAATGAAAACTCTCAAATTGCAGTATCCAATGATCCAGTTTTCAATAATCTCGGATATCCCCAGTTTCAGCTGGGGAATATTCGGTCATGTGACGTGTTAAGACCAATCAAGCGCGAGAGTGAAAAGATTTTATGGATTATAATGTGCAATAGATTGTTAGAAAATAACCAATAGCAAAGTTAATAACCAATTATAGCAAATTAAACAGTTAAAATATTACCCAATACATTACTGGTGGTTTTTAATTAGCTACTTAGGCAGTGAGCAGTGCTAATCATAATAATCACAATGAACAGCTGAAAACTGATTGGATACAATCAATTGTTTTGTGTCAGGTGATAAACACAAGCACAAGCATTCAGTAACAAACTGAATGAACATCAACACTGGGGCCTTGTCATGAGCATGATTCAGACAGTAATTTCATAGTTGAATTATTATAGTAAATGGAAAATTTACATGAAATATTTTGCTGAAAATTGCTGGTGGTCTTATCGTGTTCTTCAATTTCATAAAAAACATGGATCCCTCTATTTTGATTTTCTGCTTTGCAATTCAATTTCAAGAAAAACAAGTCAGACTAAAATATCAATGTGGAACTCAGCAGGTAGCTTGTACAGATATGTTTACAGTACCTCAGAATACTGGAAGCGCTGAGCTTGATCTGAAGGCTCAGGACCATAGAAACTGTGAAATGCTTTAGGAGTGTCCAGAGAGTAAACCTGAAAATAAACAACATAAAGACCTGGTTCTTAAAAATATAGTTATCCAGACAATTAAACAAAATTTAAATAATGGTTGGAACTTTTGAATCTATCAGTGAAGTGTGTGAGTGAATACTTTATTTACCCTCAGATTTCAGAGTTGCTTTATTGTAGCTAATATCTCCGGGCATTTCTCTGGAGTATCATTACCATTAAAATGAAGGTTATCAAGCAGTACCTTTCCAAAGGTACTATCAGATAGCCTTACAAAAATGTGATTATATAAGGACTTGTTTTGAAACAGAAACAAAACTCAATTTGGAAATGTCCTAATCCCCAAATCCTTCCATTCATTGAACAATGGAAAATTCTACTCTGATCAAACAGTTCAGCATGTTAGTTCTACGAATTAAGACGTTTATAATCAAAATGCTAAAATAGAATACCTGAGACTCGTATGGGAGAAAGGCAATGTTTATCTCTTTCAGGGTTTTCACATCTATTATGAAAAATACAAGTGTTAAACTCATCGCAAGTGATGAGCTTGGGAGCTGGTGCCTTAAAGGTTAGTGGGTGGCCAGATGCAACGAGCAGAGAGGAGGTATCCATGGCAACCCTGGAAGCGGGAACCACCCTTAAAGCGGCCACTAACCGGCACCGTCACACTGAAAAGGTTCAGTGGAGATACTCACCCAAAAGAATACCTACCTGAAAAATACTCATGAAACCACCAGCCACCTAGTAGGGAGGGGAGGTGAGGGAGCTTGAATCCGCAACAATTCGCAAGACAGTACAAATGATCTGCTATGATCAGCAAGCAAAGCAAGAATGCAGTACGAAAAGCTAGAAATCCCCAAAACGGCCCTTCAATTCCCCAAGGGGCCGCCCGCATGTCACGTACTGCAATAGGTAACAACCGCGAGCCAACTCACTCGAGTTTAACTTCGCCTAAATTACATTTAGCCACATTTAAATTTCCCACAGAGTGTACAGTCAAGACACTGCTAACAGGCACCTCTTGGCCACTTGGCAGATGTAAGCAGACACTAACCTCCCCCATGTGGACACTGATTATCAAGCCCATGGTTCCACAAAAATAGAAAATGAAACCTTGATGACAATAAGGGACTCCAAGAGATCACTAGCCTCACCAAATTATCAGAGGTTTTCTACATGTACTACAGTTGTTATTTGTAGAGTCAGGCTGCATAAATCCCCAGGTTTGGACCAGAGTGGCCGGGACCCTAACTCCTTTCATAGTTATATTATACAAACCAGTGGTTTGTTTAAAATACTTGAACACGGTTGTGACAAAAAAGATCATTCATTCCCTGCATCTGGAGTTTGCAAATTTATACAGCCATTACTGGTAATTCTTTACAGTGATACTTGTAACATGTCACAATGTCATTAGACCCTAATCACCCAATTAATGATACATAGTATGCTGCACAGAGATACTCACATTTGGAAATCTTGGAAATTTCACTAATCAATGAATCTGGACAAACTGAAAAAGAGTCAGCACCAAACATACATTTTAGTTTTGTTTACCACAGAAACAATGTACACTATGATTTTAAATTGATAAGTGTCTATCTCGGGCCATCTGATAGGGTGCAGAAAAAATAGAAAATTGTGTGTAAATTTTGGCAATATTATGCAGAAGAAAGTAAAGATTATATGGAAAAGATTCCAGATTATGCAGAAATTTCTTCAATCCATAATGCTGTTCCCTTGGCTTTTTTCCAACATATAAAATACACATTAACATCTTAACGAGAATTTTAGTCCTTTGAAATGTTTGACTTTTTGCTGCCATTGGCTGACAGGTATTTCTTCATAATAATAATAATTTAAAGCTTTTTCATTTCTAATTTTTGAACCCACTTTAACTACCCGTAATCTCAAAACCAAATTTGAATAACATAATTAAAGTATCTCTATCATATTTACCTTCTGTAAAGAATACATGAGCCCCTTTGTATCTGTGGTTTCCATCAGTGAAGTCTTCAACCAAAGCTCTCACTGACTGTGTTCATTAACAAATATTAGATGACAGTATTAGCTTTCAAGCTTTTTGTGGAGGTAGCAGCATGAAAAGAAACCATTGTCTGATAACCCCAGGGATAATGGATTTTGCAGTCGGTCACTAGTAGATGCTGTCCTAATTGCTTGCCAGGAAAGAGATGGGCAAGTAATGTTTTAGGGGAAAATGTCAAAATTAATTCTGCTACTAAGAAATTTCTGGGCTGGTGCAATGACATTTTAGGCTTCCTAGAGCAGTTACAACTTACCTGAAGTACAAGTTCAAAAATTTGTTATCTTTGTACTCCAACAAGACAATCTCCAGGAAGAAAATCCAAGTAGGTATATGCCATTTTTTCTAACGCAAATACTTAAAAAGAGTGAGTTGGTCTCTTTGGCTGACACATGTACAGGTTATGAACTTTGTAACTTACCATTTCTTCTGGTGTTAAAATGTAAATGGCTTCAAAGTTTGGAAGTGGTTGGCGGACTTTGGATATATCTTCAACAACTGAAAAAAACATGCCACGAGACAAATAATAATTAAATAGTAATTACATGCATGTACTTAAATCGTATATAAACTGAGTAAAAGTCTTTGATACACAGTACATTCAATTAGAGTAAGATATACTCGTTGATCAATGCTCTATCCAATCTAATCAAAGCACTGCACGAAATGCGATTAAGACACTAATCATCAAATCTCTTTCAGCATGTCTCTCACACTGTAATGATGTTATAACCTGCACAAACATCCATTGTTCTGAGTTACTCAATTAGGGATGCAAATTAATCATGTCAAAAGGGCAATGTGAATGAATGAATTGGTTGGACCAGCAAGGAAAATGTTTGATGCTTGATTTGCTATTGTTCTGCACTGATATAAAGGGGTTCAGAGAAGCCAACTTCCTTGTGAGTTGTTTTAGTTTCTGAGGGGGAATATTATGACATTTTAGTCATATCTGAAAGGGGAGGTTCAGTTGATCTAAACATCTTAAAGAAACCATAAAATCCAAAACGTAAAAGGGGAAGGGGGGTCAACATTCACATGATCCTGTAAAAATCTGGGCTAAACTACAGAATACAGGGCTAATTATTTACATCTTATTGAATCACAAAGGTGGTTCTAAAGATTTTGACACATGTAAAACGGGTGGTCCGGAGTGGCCCTGCATTCTATATTTGGTCCAAAATCTGAGGACGTTGACTTCAAATTTTTATCTGAAAGGATCTCACAGTTAAAGGGACACAGTCAGCTGGTGCACATGCACTTTACATACCCATTCCATAGCTAATTTGCATATACCAGAGGCACAGTAAATACTGTTTCTAACCAGATACGATAAAAGTAATAACATAGGATGAGCAAAAGGACACTCAAAAACAGGTTTTTCAGAAAGCGATTGAAAATCAAGCAAAACACTAAGAAAAAAGAAGCGGACTTCTACATGAACTTTGATTTCAGGTTGAGGTAAACTTTTTTTCAAAGTGCGAAAAACTAGTGTCCAGGTCAGCGCAGTCACAAAGCTGACTGTGTCCCTTTAATACTTCAATAGCATGGGTGCAGATATTAAAAGGGATGCCCCAAACCCACTGGTCACAAACTGATTTAAATCTAAATGCTAATGCTAAAGCTAATAATGTGAAGTGCAAACACTGCTTCCACCAAAATCACTCCATAAAAAGCTTAGCAGGCTCATCAACCATTATTTAAGTCATAATTACCTAAATAATGACTTAACAAAGTACCTAACTTTCTAACTTATAACGTTAAATTATTTGTCGGGGTTCGAAAGCAAAAGCTGCAACAGTCCAATACTATTGAGATTTTATTGATTCCCCTAATATGAACACAACCTGAACTGTGAATGAATTTACGTAGTCTGTAATGGCTTCTCAGCAATGTGCTAAGTAAGAGGATAAACTATCAAAATAAATCAGTTAATAAAAGTCGATTTTTCCCTTATATTTTCAGTGTCTCACTTGTTATGCCCTCCTCGACGATGTCGTGCATCTTGCAGCATGATGAGATTATTCTAGAGCTCAGCTGATCCACCACAAGAACCTAAGGTTTTAACGAACACAAATACAGTTTGCTTGTCGTATTTACTCGTCCTTCAGCCAGCCATAAAGCCGAATGTAAACACATTTACAAGTAAATAACTCACCTTCCACTCGTTTGGCTTTTTATTTACGCGAATCACATCTTGCATAATACCTAAACAACACACAGGAAATCTAATATTAAAAAAGAATTCAATGAAGTAAACGGAATTTGAAGAAAGCGTAAACTTACGTTGTCCAACCACAGCCTTCAAAGACATGTTTGCTTTGGTGTTCTTTGGTCTGGGAAAGATGGCGAATACCCTAGTAGCCTCGCCAGCTGGGCGGTGCACACTTACTCGCGCGGAGCGTGGGAGGAATCGCGCAAGTTACAGTTCAGCGCGAAAGCGTGTTCCAGGCGCGGCCGGCCTCGGTAGTTGGGTGGGAATCGAACCCACGACCTCCGGAATAGATCTACCGTTACTCTGCCGACTGAGCTACGAGCGTGTTCCAGGCCTCGGTAGTTGGGTGGGAATCGAACCCACGACCTCCGGAATAGATCTACCGTTACTCTGCCGACTGAGCTACGAGGTCGGACAGAGAAAGTCGGGGTCGACCAGACGGCGAATCGCGGCGAAGAGAAAGTAAGGGTACATATGAATGTTGTGCGGCGTAGCACTATGAGCACAAATGATGTAACAGAGAATTAACTCTGAAGTGTAAATTTTAGTGCTAATTTAACCCATGAATAACCCGCTGGGCGTTAGCCCTGGTAAAGGGAATCAGCCTCATTCAATAATTGCTGAGTATTGGTCAGTGTGTCTCTTGTTATTAAAATCACCTGATCGAAATCTAAACCGAACAAAACCTACATCTTCTTTGTATGTAAACCGTTATTATCTGTTATCAGTCCGGTAAGCGTCATTAAAAACTCATTTAATTTGGTTTTAGCAACTAACAAAATAGCTGACATGAGCAATTAACGTACCTCCATGCGGGCTAATTTTAATGCAAAAGTGACAAATACCAAAACACCTTGACCTAAAAGGTCGCCTCTTATCTGCGGCATTATGCAAAACATATCTATCTTCACTGAAGAGTCACAAAACACAGACCTTGCAACTTTGTTAATCTGCCATCTTATCAGCCAAAGCTTCTTCTTGCTCTAAAAAGACCAAACGTTTCCTTGTATTGCGTGGAATAAGAATAAATTTCTAACGCCAGCAATGAAACAACTCTATCAATATCTCACTCCATTGTCTCGCTGAGAAGCTGGGATAAATTGCTAATAAATCGCTACAAAACTTCAGTTTTTATCAGATCGTAGCGGATTGAAACTTCACAACAACTTTCTCATTTCAACATGGCGCTGTAAGTTGAATTCCTGTACTTTTTTCGAACACGTCGTTATTTATTTATTTTTATTATTTTTTTTTTCGCCTTCCCCATCCACCGTCTGCATCCTCACTTTACAGAGTCCCTTCTGTATAAAGATTTTCTAACGATCACACGTGATCATGTTGGGTTGTCGCCCTTGAACGGAAACAGAAAACAAAAGAATATGTCAAACTTCTGGCCTAAAAACTGATCGCGGTCACTTAGGAAATTTGAATAGTGGTCGCTTACGAGAAAACTCTTGAAACAGTAGTTCACTGAGAAACAAAACGGTTATTTTAAAGAGGTCGCTTACGGAAGGTGGCCGCTTACGAGAAGTAGGGGTATCAAATGGTCCCATTCAGTTTGAAAGTGCTCGCAAAATTTGGCCTTTCCTCGAATTGCTCGCAAAAAATTAATGCATGCTCGCTTGCTCGTGCTTGCAAAATTTTTGCCACTGCTCGCATGCTCGGATTTTCTTTAAAATTCCCTTTCTTGTAGCGTAAACATTTGCATCTTAACTTTACCGGATGTGATATTAGCGTTGTTAGTTGTTAGGTTTTATTAGTTATTAGGTGGAATACCTGTAAACTAACTCTCAAGCTAAGCGTATTTCCACGTTAAATAAAGTATGTATGTAAGTATGTATGTATGTATCTTGGAAACAAAAGCTGACAATGGAAACAATGTTTATCGTATTGGGAACTGGGAAACATTGGGGGAAAATGCGCGCCCCATGAATGTTTCTGGCAAAATGCTTCCTTATTTTTTGCCTTTTATTGAAACTGACCAGCCTGAGTTCAGTGCCAGGTAGCAGGGTAACCCTACCTGAAACATTTCGCTTTATAAAGGCTGGCTATCTTTAACCCTCTTGAGAGGGAACCTACTTGCTTGTAAACAGGGCATAGAAAGCTTCAGATCCCGTTTAGCGTCCACCCACTGTTGTCCTCAGCTTTGCGCCTGTTGTCCTCTTGTGAAGCTAAGTGAAGTAATGCTGCAGCAAACAGCATATAAATATGGCATAATTGGCTGTTGTAAGCTACTGAGAATGGTTGAACCGCGATGAGATCTTAACATGTTGCCTAGCTTTGAGCCTGTTGTCCTGTTTTGAAAGTGTCAGCCAGATTATTTGGTGCAAAAACAACGGAAACTTTACGAAGTGCTCGATGCTCGCATGAGAACGTGCTCGCAACGATAAACGCACTGCTCGCATACTCGCAAATGCTCGCAGAGACCATTTGATACCCCTAGAAGTAGTCGCCATGAAATAGTTGACTGTAGTTACATTCGGGTAGCGGAAGGTTGACATCACTAATCATACGGTTGTGGTTCTCTCTAAAGATCACATATTAGGTGACTTTTCTGCGCCTTCCGGCCAAACGTTGGTAACAGAAAATTTGGCTAATGGTCTGAAAACGACTCGATCAACTAATAACTATACTCTTGTGGGTGGAATGGTCAACACCTCTTTGTCAGTCAAAGTGGTCACCCATGATACAGCCATAAAACCCGTTCGTGTTCAAACAAAGTTTTTTTCAAATCAAACAACTTACATGGAAGCAAAGAGGATACAAAAAGGCCGTAAGTAATCGTGGAAACTACGAACTAAATGAGGTCAATTAATTTTGAAAATGCAAGTAATGACACTTTCCCTTGATTTAAGGAAAGAAGGCAAATGAATGAAAACAAGCACGCTATAAAACTCTAAGCTTTTGCGCTAGCCTAAAGAGGGATAATGAAAGCGCAAAGGACTCTAGGATACTATTTAATCCCCCCCTGGCTAGCCTATAAAAAAGCTGCCCCCATCTCTCGGGACTGTACGTTTATACTCTCAAAAAATTCAACTCAAATTCTCCTTCGTTCGATTATTGAGAAGTGACTTAGTGCACAACCTGTATACAATCAAGGCAGAACTTTAAGTGTTGAGCTCGGAAGAAAGTGTCTTCCAAATTTTTTACCTTCATTAGGTTATTTCAACAAATATCTAATGTTTAAATTTTCATCACCCTCGAGCAATTTGAATGATGGATTCATGAACGCTGCTTTAGGAATTCGAAAAAAACGACTAACAGCAAAAATGTCACGTTGAAGACGTCTTTTTAATTGTTCTCAAAAAAAGAAAAACATATTTTACATTTCTTATTATCTGTTCATGATTAGTTCTTTATTTTAATTTAATCATTCAAAAATTTCATGCTTATTTTACTAATGGCGAACACAGGACAAGTTAACGTTCTTTTACAGGTTAACTGGTGCTTCTACGACATCCTGATTTTTTCAACCATCCAATCCAACGGCATATTTCTTTAACCTTCTTAGGCGTCAAACGTGTTACGACATTCTTCGGTTTCTTGTTGACTGTGCTCGACAAGACTCCGATTACATACCGATTATTGCTGCTGCGATCCCGAATATAAACACCGGCTCCCGAGCAGCCGCCGACGGCGTCGCACTTATTCATGATTACAGTTCGGTAGGAGGTGCCGTTCGGCTGCCAACCAACTGGGCATGACGAGTACCACATCGTATTTTCTAGCTTGTCCCTCGGGAAGCAGGCAAAGTGCATTGTCCTAAACCGGAGGAGATTCTTCATTGATATGGCTAGGATCTTAAGAAACGGTCGTCCGTGAGGCCGCTGGAGGATCAACACTGCGTAATCGTATTCCGGATTCAAGTGCCCTGCCTCGTACAAAGCGCGCGGTAAGAACACGTTTTCGACGGAGTACAAAGTGAAACGTTCATTACGCTGCAGAATGCCAATTTTTAAAGCGCGAAGGGGCGTTAAAAACATGCTACCGTTGTGAAAACAGTGAGCAGCAGACAAGACATGGCGGGGGCCAATCAGGACGCCAGAACATGATCCCGCTTGCGCGCTAATCTTCACTTTCACGACTGCTTTGAAAGGCAAGATTTGGGTCTGTGCTGGTTTTACATGAATTCTATCATCTGAACCCACGATACTTTTCCTTTTGTTCTTCAAAAATTCGTAAGTGTCTGGGACGCTTTCGCTTCGAATTGAGAGGAGTTGATCAGGATCGACTTCACCAAAGAGTACATCCCTCGTTCTGTTTGAAGAACCTTTTTCTGAAGTACTTGGCAGCTGCTGTGCAACAACTTGGAAGCTGTTCTCCCCATTTACTTTCAGCGACCCTGTGTCATAAAAAGAGGTCGAAAAAACTTAAAAGGGCAACTACATAAACTTATGATATCTTTCAGTTCTTATTTTCATTCAAAGCACTCTTGGCTGCAGTAACGTTGTTGTATCTTCAACTGTACTTTAACACGTACCTGTGTTATGACGTTGAAATTCAGACCTGAATTCTTGGCAAACAATGGAGTTACTCAATAAAAACACGAACGTTACCCTCAAGCAGAGCATCTTCATTGAAACCAGCGGGATGTTAACAAGCGTCCTGATGATTTTAAGTGAACGTCAGTTCTCATTTTATATTCTTTGTTGAAAGAAATCTAATTAAATTTGTAAATCAGATGGTCCCATTACGCCCACAATAGAACAGTGAACGAATTAGCTTGTCAAAACAGGAAGAAACGTAAAATTTCTTTTAAGAGTGTTTCTGTAGCTTTTAAAACCATGGATAGATAACATGCTTTTGACAGTCTTCTCTGGCATTCTGCCTGATATGATATTTGAGTGGTAAAACGGAACCAGGTTACAAGTGAATGCTCCACGAGCCCACGCACGCATTTAATTAATTGCTTTTGCAGACTGATCAAAGAAGAAAATAATAGAATTGTACAGTTTTTTTTCCTGCAAATAAGTCAAAACAAGGATTTTATGCAGATGGTAAGGTCGAGAATATAAGGCAAAATCTACATAAAGGTAAACATTTAAAAACATTACAACTCATGCAACTAATTGCTGATAGTTCAGCAAGTTTTTAGAAGTTTTACAGACCGAACGATCGTAAAATCTCACCTCTCAAAAGGCCTGACGGATTGCGATTGTTCTGGCAAGAAACTGCAGTGCATTTATTTAATTCAAAACCTTATTTTTAAAACACCTACGTGTTTAATGAACAGCAATTTGGGTTCGTGTGAAAGATAAAAAAGGTTTCACAGATTTGCCGACAAAATATGAACCGTTGTATCGAATAATATTACTTGAAAGAATCTGTAAACAGAGCGTTTATTTATCATTTACTTCAATATTTGTCTTTATATTTACCTACCCTCTTTCCTGAAATAATTTCAAGACGTGATGTCCCCTCAGTTAATGACGAAGCAAACAAAACTTGAAGTGCAAAACGTCTTTTATTCCAACAACGCGTGGGTCATTAAGGCGTAACATATTTTTTTGCAGTCTTTTTGTAACAGCCGGATTCTCGAACTTGACAAAATTGAAGTGGTTTGGTATGTGTACATCACAAAAACATCCTTTTTGAAATTGCACCTTTACAATTTAATTCCTCGGTATTTTTCGAGGCTTTTGAGATAATAAAGTTAACTGTAACTGCAACGATTACTAAGCACTATAAAGCCATAAAGCGGTCAAGTTTAGTTTTGGAGGCAATTAAGCCCAGGGCAATTAAGACGCGGATAAGGGTTATTTTACAGAGCTTTACTTGTTTCAAGTAATCGTCCCTATCTTGATGTACATATACTGGAAGACTCTCTTGAAAATAACGCACTCGTAGATTACTTCAAATGTATGTAAATTCTCTTTTATCAGCTTATAAAAGGTCTACAGAATTCTCCAAATACTTTGAATTTGACTTTTTTTCACATTCAGATTCCTTTTCAATTATGTTGTCATGTAATTAGCGTCCTAGCCTCTCGATATTTCAGACGGCTTTTATTTTCTAGTGAAAGATGATCGCATCTATCAGTGTGTACATCTGGAAAAGCTTTACTTACAGCACTCAATAAAAAAAGGGGTAATCTTTTCGTTAAAAGGCATGAACTAGAGTTAAGTAGAATTGATAAGTTCAGTTTTCAAGGTGAGGCCAAACAGCATGGATTAATTAGCAAAGCTAATAATAATAGACAAGACTTGCACACATTAAGCGCTTTCTGAAAAAAAAAAACATTGATGTGGCGTGTTTCACCTCTTTCCTTCAAAATCATTTTGTCATGGAAACAACATTGTTTTCAAGCTCGGCAAATACAGCAGTAACATATTGAACCTCGCTATGTACGAAATTCTCGTCAGTATCTCGAACTAAATTATATAAACTGAATTGGCTCGTTTTCTTTGATCTGACATTGATGTCCTATTTCAATTTAGTCATTTACCATGGGCTACTTCGAGAATTCACTATCTCAAACTATTTTTCTTGTTGTTTCCTTGAGGGTTAGAGAGAGCAGAGAGGTGTTTCAATGGTTTGTTTTCCAACGGCTATCACTTACCAACATCCGAGTGCACAGTATGGCTCTCGGAAAGATATCGAAACCGAAAAGAAAGCCGTCGTAATGATTTTCCAGTTTGTTTATTACAGAATTTTCATTTTTTGAATAAATTTTTCGGAGATGATCATGTATTTGTTTATACCATTACATAAACTAAAACCTCAAGAGTGAGATCTGCAATCTTTCCAGATGCATTTATCATTGATGGGGACATGAAGCACACGTTACTGAGGATCTTTTCTTGATAAAATATCACTTTTTGAGAGAAAAAGCCCTGGGGATATTTTGCTCGCTCCATAACAGGAAGAAGGCATCTTGAGTGTTTATGCAGTTTACGAAAAAAACAAACCCACGTGTTGGGATGTGTTCTTTACAAACCAACATCTCTAGAGCCTTGAAGTGAACTTACAGCCAGTCAAACAAATTGAAGCGTACTCCTCAAGATTTACATTTATGAACTGATTATTTGAACATTGAACCAGCTAGTCGTTTCAAGAATGCAATAATGAATTGATTATTGGAAAATTCAACCCACTAGTCGTCCAAGAATGTGGCTAATGGGTTTAATTTTCAAAAAACAAAAACAATTCAACGCGGCATTGATTTTTGAAATGAGTGGCGAGTTCAATATTCAAATAATAATTTCATCATTGTATTCTTGAAACGACTAGCAGGTTCAATTTTAAAATAATCAATTTATTATGTAATCTTGAGGGGTACGCTTTAATTCCCAAGGCAATCTATTCTTCACTTTGCAATTGAACTCAGCCATACGGTCACTGACTAAACTTAGCTCACATCATTGCGAAACAAATCTGGACTTTAGATCAAGACCAGATCTTGAATCGATTACTAGGGTGACAACCTAAAGTGAAACGAGAAAAACAACCTCGAGGTTAGTTCTATCTATGTGAGTGATTGAATGGTTTGGAGAATCTCAGCTGTTCAGCATTATTTTATATCCAGTAATGATAATTTAAGAGGTAAGGGCGCCCCACCCCACTTGAGCTACTTCTGTTCGGGTTTGTTTCAGTGATGCGTTTGTACCGCTTGTCAGCCCTCGCTTGTCAATCATCGTTACTGTACACTTAGCCAGTCCATTTTTCTACCGTTTTAAAAGTGATACCAAATAAAAGTGCCATTTGCACGAGGACAAACTTGAATACAATTCTGAAATCTAGAATTTAAAACTTATCGGATCCTTTCATTGCAAGACTGGAAACATGCTTGATCGATTATGGAAATCAAAGTAAAACTAGAATTTGAATCTTCCTTGTAATCCATTTGTCAGCCATTGACGCCGTACATCACACTTTATCAAAACTCAACAGATTTGTAAAAGCTATGCACAGTATTATATGAGCTGCATCAACATGTGGCGATTAAACTAAAGCCCATTCGAAAATTCAATTTTAATAATATTAGTTTTGCAATACACGGTACTAATTTAAGCGGGCTAACTGTGAGTAACATGTCACAAAATATTGAGAGTTTAGATTATGCTTAGGTGAGTATATTTTGGATATAGACCCCTATTAAATGAAATAAAAGTCCAAAAGCGTTTCTGCTGGAATGAGGTGTATAGGTAGGCTCCAGGCAAGGATGGAAACCGCCCATGAATTCGCTGATTATAGTCAGTCATGCACTAAGTATTCAGTTGAGGAGGAAGTCACCACTGATATCATTAAAAAAGACGAAAAATTTATTTGTTAAATGCAGTTGTCAAATACCACGGTCACAACTAAACTTCTTACAATGTTAAATATTTTCTAACTTATTTCTCAAAAAGAAACAGAGACAAGTTGTTCCAAAATTACATTAGTGCATAGTTAATAACTTATCAAACCCATACTTAATGATTATATGTCCGCAACGAAAAATCTGTTGGTCGCTATTCACAAAGCACGATTTTATTTTCCTTTTTATTTACTTAACTATTCACTTAAGTTGTACCCTTTGACACCGTCAGTATCTTACAAGAAAACTGTATCTTAATTTCGATCAGCCCACTTTCACTACAAGTTCCGAAAGAGTGACAATTTTCAGTTATTTTTCTGGCATCATAGCAAAGAAATTCCTCCTGTAAATGGGTGCGACGCGATGTAGTGTGACTTCAGAGTGTTTTTGAGATAAAACGCCTTCTCGCAGTACTGACACTGAAATGTTTTATGAGGAGCGTGCGTCCGCTTGTGCGTGTTCAGCGTGGAAGCCAGTGTAAATCCTTTACCGCATATGTCACACTTGAACGGTCGTTCGCCTGTGTGACGGTACACATGCGCCTTGAGATTTCCCTTCTGATTGAAGCCCTTGCCACAG
>CM042748.1:29645072-29660072 GCA_022496165.2 Catalaphyllia jardinei
CGGCCCCATTTTTGGGTCTAAAACAGATCTTTTCGATTTACAGTGTATTTCTTAAAATTACTGACGTTGAAGGAGCGTTTTCTTTTCAGTTAACCATGTTGTACAATTCTTAGTCAGTAATTGCAAAATTAACAAGCAAATCACAATTCTTGTTGAAGCATTTTAACAGGCCAGCTACTTAGAGCTACTTAATATTTAGTTTATAATATAGATAGAGCCCTGCGCACGCTCTGATTGGTCAAAAATTACAGACACTAAAATGAGCTCATGGTAACCTGGTTCTGTTCAACTAAATTCCTCCGCTAAGTTTTCTGACTTTTGATGTTTTTTAGTCTCCCAAGACTCGATCGCCTGAAGTAGTAATGACTTGGAACGGACGAAGATTCGATCTTACTTATTACTTATTTCTTATTCTCCTTATTCAGTGATAGGATATTCGTGTTGAATCCAATGACCAATATTTCTTCGAAATTCGCCTAGAAATAAGAAAACGTTGTTCTTGTTTTAGAAAATTTCGACACTCTTTATTTACAGTCAAGAGCATCAGTTGAATCTTTGCAAACTCGTTACGGTAATCAAATGGCTGACCTAGGCCTGCGCGGCGTATTACGAATAAAGAGACAAAACGCGCTCCTGCTCTCGTTAATATTGTTGCGACCTTGAATTCCTCTGAAAGCAACACACTTTCTTGCTGACAGAAACTAAAAGACGAAGTTAAGTGATAACAGTTTTTCTTCACTGATTTACTGCATGAAAAATTAAAGTAAAGCGTTTCAAAGAAAGGTTCTAGTTAAGCGATCTTTTTCAAACGTCTCTAGCTTACTTTCCGCCGGGATAAGATCCGGGAATAAGATTGACATAATATTAATAAAAATTGGATCTACTGGAACAAATGCTTTAGAGATCCCTCTAGTAGCTACCTTTACCTTTTTTATAAGATTAGTGAAAGTTCCTATGTTTCCCCCATCAATACGCGAGAAAAACGCAAGGTAATGCAGTATTTAGATGCCAGCCTCGTTTCCATGCTGAGCGCTCCACTGTCTTCAGAAAAAAACCCTTAACTCGAAACCTATACCACAATTTGACAGTACGAACTACCTAGCGTTAATCAGTAGGCCTTGTTCGACAAGAATCCGTTGTCAAACTTTTTCTAACTCGTGGGTTGAACAAAACCTTAATTTTCGGGTCCTGGCTGCTCGACGGTGATTTTTCAGTTGTGTAAATATCACACTCTCCGGATGGCCCTTGTTTGTTTGCCGTTGCCCGTTTTAATAAGCAGTTACGCAGCTGCCTCAAGCTAATTGCAATTCATTTGACTGCATAGAATACACGTGATACAATTCACTAGCAAAGATATCGTTTTTTACGGCACGAGAAATTATAGATATCAACCGGACACCCCACAAATATGTCAAACAAAATATGAATCCACATTTTAAGCTTCACACTACTAAATGATCGAGAATTCACTAACTTTTCAAAGTAAAATGTGCTGGGAAAGCCTCCCTAATTATAAAATGAAGTGCTATGGGACTTAATTTTTGTTTACATTATCTTCTTTTCTATGTTAAGGCGGGGGTAATCATGAATAGGAGTGAATTTTGAGGTAATATTGAAAGGGAATTGTTAGGATTAAAATGGGTTGGAAACACTACCAGACAGTTGACCCCCTCCAAGAAGAGCCCCAGGTTGGTAGGGGACTGTTTGGTATCCGTTTACTAATTCTTCACTTCAAATTTAAATTTTCCAAATTCATCAAATCTTTAACATTTCATAGTTTGCTCAATTTAACCTATCCTTTGAGAAAAAAATCTCTTTCCCAAAATGCCCAAAACTCACCCAAAAATTTACACAAGACCGCCAAACAGTTGTTATTGAAATAAGCATAGATATTTAGCGTCGCTTGAAACGTGACCGAGATATTGGTAGAAAGGCCATGAAGGGACGTCAAAACAGCCTTCACGTGTACCCCCGCCTTAGCCAGGATTTCACCCTTTATTATTTAAGTACACCCTCGACTTATACTGTTCTTTCTATCAGCGGCATGTTTGTTGTAAGTTGGTCATCATACCACTTCCTTTCAAAAAAGAAAAAATGTTCAATTATTTTCACAAAACGTCATTCGAAATAATTGGTTGGCCCTGTCATGCTTCAAGGCCCTACACGTTGCTTGGAAACCAGTTTAGCTGGGTGTTCGTTTTGCAATTTTGTCTGTTAGTGGCTGCGGTTATTATAATAACTTGACCTGACAGTGAAGGTGAATCTAAAATATATCAAATTGGAGTGACCATTAGTGGAACAGTCAGTATTTGCCGAGTTTCTTTTGGCTTATCCAGCCAGCTAAAAACAAGGGTTGGCTGGTTGGACGAAAGTAGAAATAGAGATTCCACCTATACATTATAGTCGAAAGTGGAAACTACAAAGACAAAAACTGGCCATTCGAATAAGAATAAAATTCCAGAATTAAATCACGAAAAAGAATATCCCAAAGCCGGTAGACTCAAGCGTTTGAGCTCAATTTTTGCACGATTCTGAACGTGACAAACTATTACCATGAAGCCAAAACGTAATCGCGTTCAGCATATTAATAACCAGACCTATTTCAGACACAAGCTCAGTGTAGGTGCTTTCTGATATTTTCGGTGGGTTGTGCACACGGCCTGCTCTTTGAAGCTTTGATATCATTTCAGACCAGTATATGATTTTTGCTATTAGTATTACCGCTTACTTTCTGTTTTCGCACAAGTGTGTCTAGCCAACTTACTGAAGGAGAAACCTTGGTTGACTACTTTATGGTCGTTTTAATTAATCATTTTTCAGTCCTTGTGATGCGCGGACGGGCCAGTTAGTAAAACTATATAAGGAACTTCTGGTCAGGTCTGATCAGTATAGGGCACAAACCTTCAGAATCCTACAAAAATTGTGCGTAAGCGCTTGAATCTTCCGGCTTTGGGATATTCTATTTCGTGATGTAATTCTGGAATCTTGTTCTTATTGCATTACTGGAATGGTCAGTTTTTGTAGTTTCCAGGGATGGCGCAGTTGTGAGAGCCCTCGCCTCCTACCAGTGTGGCCTGGGTTCGATTCTCGGACCCGGCGTCACATGTGGGTTGAGTTTATTGTTGGTTCTCGTCCTTGTGGGATAAAGGTACTCCTGAAATTGATTCACATTAATATAGTTAAAATCGTACTGTTGTAAATTACTTAGTTGGTATAAATATTCGAAACATCAAAATGTCTGGCAGTCGGTGTGCCGCAAAAATGCGACAAAAAGAACATTGCATGATTTCCGCTTCTGGCCAGTGTTGGGGAAAACAGAGAGACAGAAGCTTCACACGCTTCAGACATAGTATTGTTACTTTGCAATTTTATTTATCGACTTTAACAAGCCAACTACATCTGTGGTTTTACACCACTGACGTATTTAAACTACCTTCTATTCTCGTCTTAAAATGTTGTCATATAATATGAACCAAGGCCTAACATTAAGCTTGAGTATAAACAAATTTCGCCAAACACATGATGCATTTACAATATTCTCTTCTGTACCATATCGTCCAAGGGATCGGAAGTTTAACATACCCAGACTGGTTCATTATAAATTACTTGACCCTTATGGGTTCATTTAAATAGCGCTTTTTCGCACTTTTTTTCCGTCATTCGGATCGCCACGAAATGGTTGTCATGACGATGGAGACAACGGCTCGTTGGAGAAACTAGAATACATGAAATAAAGCTTGATATATCTTTACTCCTACTCCGTATCTATCTCTGATATGTTTACCAATTCCTCCTCACGTCGCAATAAACATTTCTAGTTGATTGTTTCTTTTTTTCACGACTCATTCTTTTTTTTAACTACATACACAGTAGCGATTAATCAGAACACAAATGGTGTCGCACAAATTTATCCTTTCACCGCCAAATAAAGTAACTTGGTTTACTCGCGAGTTGCGAACTCGATATGGTGTCCCAAAACATGCCCTTTTCAAATTTGCGACTATAAAGTTCTAAGATAATCCGACAGGAAATCGAGCAATTTCAATATTTAGTGGACAAAAACCTTGGACCAGAACAACTTTAAGTATATTACAGTCCTTTTTGCATTTTCTAAAACTTAATACATGGGATGTCGGAGAAGTAAATTTCAAAGTTCAGAGAAATTGTGCAAACACAGGTAAAATTTCATCAGTTCCATGTCACCTGTACTTTCAAGATCACATCAACTTTAACATTTGTTTTCCACATTTGGCGTTGCTAGCAATGATTTCTTTTGAGGAGGCATTTAAAACAGTCGCATAGAAGTTTGCAATAGCGATGTTTCTCGTTTCGTCACCTATTGTCATTAATGTGCCAACCAGAAGTTCATTGGCTGTTGAAACAATGCATGCTATTGTTCAGTAGCTGGCAAATTTAAATATCAAAAGAAATATGACGTCAATGTTTGTAAACAAGAAACATCGCTACATGTATACAATATAAATAATCTTGGTACAAGGTTTTTGTCCAGTTCAGTGTTGCTCAAACGTCTGGTAGATTTCCTCTTAAGCAAGAATACTGATATCCCACTAGAGAGGAAGTGTTTTTTTTTTGGTGTTTTAAGTCATCAGCTTATATTTTTTTATTAAAATACCAGTGGACAACCCAACAAAAAGCTCGTGTAAAGCACCAACGAGAAATTGTCTTGATATGCAATCTAGTTCTCCCAACTACCAACTACAATAATTTTATGCAGAGCAAAAACAAGACAATTCGTTTTCTCGTATCTTCCAATGTACAGTATATATATTTACATCTGACACCCTTTGACGAAATTAACACCATTTTCTTTTTCCGTTATCATTTCCCTTTTACTTTATACGTTTGCTCGTCAATTTTATAAGCCTAATATTAAAACTCTGTTAACGACAAGGAAAGGAAACGTTCGACCTGAAGTGATGGGACATCATCACTTGTGGAGAGGGAGGGAGAAAAGTCTTAACCTGCGAGCAGGCTCACTCGTTTGGATTGGGTATCGCGGGCACTGGTGCGGGAGACGCAACCGAGAAGAATGGGGCGAGGAAAAGTGACATTTCCACGCCTCATTCTTCTCGCCCGCTTCGCCGGTTCTTGGTTGTCTTTGCAGCGTTTGCCCGCGATACCCTACCCAAACAAGTGAAACAAGTGAGCCTGCTTGCTGGTTAAAAAGAGTCTTAGCAAATGCTGCAAGGGTTTGATTATTTTTTCCATTTTGCAAGTCATTCGCGAAAATTCAACACGCAAGAAAAACGAGTGTGTGGATACTGAGGTTTCAGTTACCACTTTTAAACAATAGAAATTGAACATGCAACATTACATTCGACGTACCACTGTCTCACTACAAAAACCACAACTCCTCCCTGAAAAAAAATCTTCTTAGTCGGTACTTTTGAGAGAACCTTTTTATACATGTATGACCCAGTGGCGGATCTAGGGGAGGGGCCCGCCTCTCCCTTATTTTGGGTAAAAAAAAACAATGACAGAAGGGAGAAAAGTCAGCAGGGCAAGTCAATCAAAACCGCTCCCCACCCCCACCCCTTTCCCCCCTTAGCCGCCACTATGACTAACCAACTTAAGTGTGGAGGCTAAGTGGTGCCAGATTAACGAATGCTGTCAGTTGAGTGTATAAATCTGAGCTGTACCAATATCAAAAGACTTGACATATGGCACGGTTGTTCAAAATATCTGACACAGCCTAACCCCAGCACTTACATATTGTAAGCTTCAGGCTGGTTATCACCGGTGCATAAGCATAATTTTCTACATTACTTTTGGGCTAGTTCTCTGACCAAGAAGTTAGACCTATGATTGACTAAGCTGCGCACAGTGCCTCTGTTACGTAGGTACACTGGAGCTATTTGGTACACCTTCAGTCCTTTTTGTCATACCCTGGTCAACCACTATTTCGGGCATCTCATCCACAGCACTTGGACTCTGGGGACTGTCTTTTCCCTCTGGCCCATCTAGAGTAGGCCAACTTGTAGTCTGTTCTAGTTTTTGAAGCCTCTCATTTAGGGCTTTCAATGCCTTTTGTCTAATCAAAGAAACAGAAATAAAAGAATCAGTATTCCTCTCTATTTAAGGACGGTGCCTACTAATTACAAAGGTATCTGAACCAAATTAAGACCATATGGAAAAAGTACATCTTAGCAGGGACTATTGCAATTCCCATAAAAAACTATGGATAGCAACGTGTTTTGCACGACAATTAGCCTTGAAACTCGAATAAAATGCAGACATCAGCATTCTTGTGAAAAAAATATTTCTTCACAGATTTCTTTAGAATTCACCTTTACATACACAGAATCAAACACATTTAAAACGATCTTCAAACTACATGGTTAATAGTAGCATAAAACCAATAGCCAGTTCTCCTCTGGTGTAGCCAAAATACATTCTAAATAGCCTTTCCTTGCATCCAGAAACTAATTCTGTGTCGAATAGACCTTCCACTTCATAACATAAAATATAGGGGTATCCACATGTTTTTTTTTTAAACTTGAATGAGTTGTTTCATCTTTTTCAAAAACTTTACAGAGCACAATACATTTTTTCCTGTCACCACCCCAGGAAGTCAAACATTTGAATCTCTTGCAATTGCTTTGCACATGCATGACACCATCTGCAGGTAAATGTTTACAGTTGGATTTCAGTATAATTTTCTACAGATAACAGCTAGTTTTTCAGCTGGAAGCTGTTAACAGTTAGTTGTTAGCAATATGCTGTTATTCTGGTATTCCTGGTTTTAGTGGTTTAGTTTTAGTTTTCATTGTAATGGGCTTTTGATCACTGTATGTTAAAAAGCGCAATATAGATTAATAAACTATTATTATTATTATTATTATTATTATTATTATTATTATTAGTGCCGCTTCACTAAACTTGATATGGCCACAACAGGAAATTTTTGCTTTCACTTTAGTCTTATACTTGGTAGCATAGTTGATCACAGTGTACTTCAATTCCAACCCTAGCACACATGTGGCAACTAAACCATGCCTTGTGGGATGCACAGAACATGTGCACACTAACAAAAGTGGGCACCGTCCTTAAGTTCAAAATAAAAACATACCATAAAAATTTGACACTTTACAATCATATGATGAGGAGAATGGAAAAGGATTCTAGAAGAACCATTTACGGCATCTTTAAAGCAGTGTTAATTGATAGTAAGTTGCTTCTTTTCTTGTGGTTTTTTAACAACTTGGGGTAAGAATGGCGAGGCCATGCTTAGTAATTTTTGTACTGATATTTCTTGTTTTAGAGTGTAAGAAAGTGACTTTATAATATAAGATGTGAACTTGGTTCAAATGTAAGGGGCTAACTCAAACATATACACTGTACATGTACCTTCTTCTCTCAGCATCAGCAGGATCCATCCCTGGCAGGCTGATTGTAATTGCTGATGGCGCTCCTACATCGTATGTTCGGACAGGCTTGTGGCACACTTTAAGACGAACCAGAGTATTGAATACAATTGTTGACAGTGTACTTACTGGAGTCCTGAGATAAGAGAGCAATGGAGCTGTCATTTAGATGAGTTTAATAACTAGCTTTTTGACAATGATAGAATCATGTTCAAGCCGATGGGGAAGATACATGTAAGCACAGCATCTTCTACCAGGTCATTCATTAATCATGGAGACTGGGTGAAAATTCATAAGGGGGCTCCCAGAATCTGTACCAAAGGTTAAGAAAGTCCTGTTGAATGGTGCCTGGTCTGAATGCAGAAAGTAAATGAAGAAGAGAAGAAGGGTATGCAGTTCTACATATGACATTTTAGATTTAAAGCCACATCAAAAATTTTGCTAAATCTCATAACTCCCCCATGGAAAGAATTTTGTGTTGACACTCCCATTTGGAAATTCCAATTAAGCTTCATAAATTTCTTTAAGTTTTTTTGTCTTACAGAGCCCCCTCCCCTACCCCAAAAAGTTCCAATCCCTTCTGTTGGGGGGGGGGGGGATATGAATACCATACTACTCGTGGCAAATATACATCAATATGTACAAGGTAACTTACTGTGCTACTTCTGGAAAGAAACTAGCGCAAGAGAAACTTTCACTCAGGTCTCCCTTGACTCCTTTGCCACGTGGCTGGTAAAACCTTAAGTAAACCCAGCCAATCAGAGTCCCTGATAGAACCATGACAAGCAGGATGATGGGAAGGATGCCAATGACGCAAAGAATGCTGTACACCAGAACAACTAAAGATGGCACATGCTAAAAATAATGGAAAACATTGTTTGCCTAAAATTGCCGAAGCCAAAACAATAGATATCTTACATAGCATGCAACAGAGAAAGTGGTAACTGATAGCCTGGCGCTAGTGAATATTGCAGTAAGACAAATTCCTCTTATTATACACTAAAGTCCTGTAACAGCACTAAGAGATGAAATTATTATGTTAATTTAATTCTTGATCAATTCATTATGCTAGCAAGAAATTTTTGGAGGGCTTGCGAGAAACAATATTCAAGCTGCCTAGTACATCATAGTGGCAACTTGCCTGAAGGGCAACAAGGAAAATTCTTTTTTCTTTGCACCCTGCTTGCAGATTCAGTCTGGTGTAGTTTTCAAGAGATATGTTACAGTTTTTCATTGCTTCTTGATATGGTTTGAATTTTAAATTTACACAAGTTACAAATACACCTTTGTAGGGCTTATCTCACACATCTCTTCAAAAAGTGAACACAGAAGATCAAAAGACATGTCTCTTTGTTATTTCTAATTCCTATTCCCTACACCCTAAGTCTAGACCAACCTTTACACGAAGACCAAGGGAGGAAAAGCCTATCTCCTGCTCTGGTTTGATCTGCTTGAATGCAACCACCATTCCTGATAAAATGCCAGTCATTCCACTGAACTCCAAAAACCTAAGAGCCACAAGACACTTAACAATTGAGGAATTTTAGTAACAGCTCTAAAGATACAACTACTGGTGACTCTAAAGTGAGGGTAAAAGCATACAAGAAAGCCCAGTGCAAAATATGAACTCTTACAACAAAATTTTAATTGTAATTATGAAAGCAAATAGTCTTCCTGGCCTTAAATTAAAGCAGTTGTGGTCTACATATTTAAACCAACTTCCGCAATAACTGGACTCTTGAAGAGATTAATGCCTAATCATTGCATGAAGAAGTATATATTACTTTTTCAGGTTTAACCTAAAAATATTGATTGGTGCTTTTTCACACTCCTGTTAGCAGCATTGTTCAATTATACACTAACTGTAAATTGGTTGCTTCGGGTATATTGATCAAATTTCTTTAAATACAAATTACAATTCAAGTTTGAAGTCTTAGGACACTTCACCATCGTGCCAGCAAATGGTATTTGTAGCTGCCTCCACCTTTCTACCTTCTCGGTAAAACTTAATGTTCATTTTGCTGGGGCTGATAGAGCTTGACAACAATATTATTTTGACTCAGGGTACAATTTTGTTAACTACCCTAAAGCCCCAGCTGAACGATCACAAACATTTTCACACAACACATCGCAACATTGTTGGCCCAGCATTCGTAAGCCCTGGAAAAAACGATAACATTTCAACACAACATATCACAACATTATTGGGTGCAACATGTTGCATGAATTTGGCCACCATGATGCAATGTGTTGCAAATCGAACTAGTGCAAATGCCTCCATGCAACATTGTTGCATGAACCTGGTGAAACAAGTGTAACATCATGGAACAACCACAAATGAAAAAAACAGAATTGTTATATGTTGCATTGAAATGTTGTGGTTGCTTCGCCAGGGCTCAAGGATGTCTGTCTTGTATTGTAGCTCTGGTGTGGCTGCAATGAATTTGGATTGTTTCTTGCAAGGTCCTTCGTAGACGTCAACTTACCACATATGTGTGTTGAATGTTGCAACATAAGCTATTACACAAATAGCGGATGTTATCAGTGATGTTCCGACATCTAAGATTAATACAAATTTCTATCAAAAAAGAAAAAAAATACATAATCATTTTTTACCCAGTAACCAACATACATTATTGTCAACAAACTAGAATTGAACATTTTTCAAATATTCAAAATTCATGAGTAAATTTCAGTTCACAAACAGGTATTAATTCCATTTACCAAAAATTCAAGTGCTCCCCAGAGAGGCTCTAGCAACTGACCACACAAGACAAGAACTCCAATATCTATTAACATCTGAAAAATACAAACATATTCATCAATTGATTGCTGGCTAATGTGTATTTCTATAGATGAAAAGGCTTTATTATAGGGTAAATTATGGATTTGGTACTGCTATGCTTATTAGGGATACTGTACAGTAAATAATAAACAAACACTTCCAATTAAGAATGGTAATAGGATTGAGTGGAGTTCAATTCGGTCTGTAATCATACAAGTGATTAACAAAATCATCAAAGGGAGACCCCTTAGGGCTTAAAGGTTAAAAAACTATCTCCCTTAACCCTTTAAGCCCTAAGAGTGCACTTATAGATTTTACTCTAACGCCAGACAATTTTACTGGTCAAAGGGAGACCCCTTAGGGCTTAAAGGGTTAAGCCAATGGTAAGCACTTACATTCCATATTCTATATTCTATAAATCCACCTGTTATTAAAGTCCATACTCTAAAATGTGGTGGAATGATGCTGGAGAAAATGAAAAAGACAAAAAAATGAATTAAAAACAAATATGCAAAAGGAATAGTCACTTGAATTATAACCTTATTAATAATCAGTATAACAACAATGTGCAAGTACTGCAAATGTGCAGCTTAACCAAACAACATTTAAACTATGAATGTTGTGCGGCGTAGCACTATGAACACAAATGATGTAACAGAGAATTAACTCTGAAGTGTAAGTTTTAGTGCTAATTTAACCCATGAATAACCCACTGGGCGTTAGCCCTAGTAAAGGGAATCAGGGAACCACATGAGGTAAAGAAAAAATCTTTTGACCTCGGGGGGAATCAAACCCACGACCTCCGGAATAGATCTACCGTTACTCTGCTGACTGAGCTACGAGGTCGGACAGAGAAAGTCGGGGTCGATTTAGATGGTGAATCGCGGCGAAGAGAAAGTAAGGGTACCTATGAATGTTGTGCCGCGTAGCACTGTGAACACAAATGATGTAACAGAGAATTAACTCTGAAGTGTAAGTTTTAGTGCTAATTTAACCCATGAACAACCCACTGGGCGTTAGCCCTAGTAAAGGGAATCAGGGAACCACACGAGGTAAAGAAAATATCTTTTGACCTCGGTGGGAATCGAACCCACGACCTCCGGAATATATCTACCGTTAAATCATCAACATTTAAACTAGTCTATAATTCATTGCCTTTCCTCTGAATGAGTAAGAAAAAAATTATTGTTTTATTTATCTTTTATTTAATCATTTATTCATCTAATTATTCTCTCTTTCCCTATTGGTGGTCTAACTTGTATGGGTTTTGACTCCTGTACAGATCATCCATATAAGCTTAGCTTCTTTTTACTCTTTGTATAAATGGTCATTAAATTGTAATAAATAAAATTAAAGCCACTTGCATTAAATATGTGGAATAAAGATGTTGACTTAGATTGTGCATAGCGTAAAAAGGCCTCGAATCTGATATATCGTCTGCAATTAGCACGTTACAACACACGTTTATTTGGATTTATCCAACAGAAGGTCAAACGTGAAGGTTGTAAACTGCAGTCTTCTTTTATTCCGTTAAAGTGCGCAAACATTGGATTAGCGATATTCACGTTAAAATAATAATAAAAGATAATTCCAATCAGATTTAACAGTGCCTTCCCTACTAATACGAGCTTTTAAATGGAAATAAATTTAATAAAAAATAGTTACTTACAATCCAGGAGTGACAGCCAGCAACGAATAAACCGAAGGAAAAAAACTCAACCCATACAACAAGCACACAGTCGCACAAGAAAACTTCACAACCACGGAGGCATCGCCCAGTGCCTTGTTTATTTGTCCCTGAAATAAAACTTCGTGTGAGTAAAACTAGATTTCAATAGTAAACAGTTCAGGCGGGATTATCCTCTTCATGTTACCTTGAGACGATCAAAATCGACGGCGTCCATTTTGTTTTCACGTTAAAAGTGCGCAGTCGCAAAAGTCAGCAGATGACGAGTCACAAAATGACGTGTATTTTTCTCGGCCCAGTCTTTCTTGAGCTTCTAACAAAGAGTTATTGCATAAGTCTTATTGAATTGTCCGATAACAAACTGTCCAATAACAACTTGGTCCGATCACAACTTGGCAAGTAAATTAGTGGAAAATAGGAACTTTTTAGACCAAACTCAATCCAGGCAATTGTAATTTTTATGATTAGGGCTGATAGTGTCTCTCCGCGAACGAATGCTATCGGGTCATGTGATCAATTTAAACCAATAAGAATCGGAGAAAATTTAGCGGTGAACTATAACCTAAATGATAATTTGGCTTTATCATCTGGGTTGATAATGTAAATTGGCCACCATAAAGAGATTCGGAAGCTGACGTTTCGAGCGTTAGCCCTTCGTCGGAGCGTTTTCGAGCGTTAGCCCTTCGCCCCGACGAAAGGCTAACGCTCGAAACGTCAGCTTCAGAATCTCTTTAAGGTGGCCAATTCACATTGTCAACCCAGCTGATAAAGCCCACCGACGCAACACCACAGTTTTTTTAGAAATTGCCCCCTTTATAACCTGAATTGTTGATAGTATACGGGTAGCTCAGCCAATCGGATTGCAGCATTTGCAGTAGAATACTAGTAGAATTCTACAATGGCTCAGGCAAGCATATTAAAGCATTTCTACTAGTACACTAGTACAATTCTGTACTAATGCGGGACGTTAGAGTCAATGTAAATCGTTCATTAAGTATTTTTTTATTTATTTATTTATTTATTTTTATTTCCACAACAAACATGAATACAAAATAATTAACAAAATAAGTACAGTGAAAGAAGAAACGGGAAAGAGCAAAATATAGTAAATTAATTATGTGCCCTTTAATTAAGTACATTTATTTTAGGATAAAAAGTAAAATATAGAGCCTTGCACCCCTTTTTGTCATTTACATGTAAGGAAGAGTCTATAGGCCCTTTGCACGACCCAGTCACATGGTACAAAATTACATATACTGGTGAGCAAGTTGCACAGTGGGACTTTCAAAACAAAGGCAGGTGCATTGTCTTGGAAGTCCCACTGCGCAACTTGCTCACCAGTAGATTCAATTTTGTACCATGCGACCGGGTCGTGCGAAGGGCTCATTGATGCTCAAGGCAAATTTGTGAAAGGCTTCCTATTCATGCCCGAATGCATGGGTGTTTTTGATCAGTGGCATGCCCTAACCTGCGGCGCAAGCTAGCAGGGTACGCTATTAAAACATTAGTATAAATATACTAGCGTTCTATTACGAATACCATTCTCTGATTGTCTACGCTAGTCGCTCTCTGTTCTGTTGTGGATAGTGAGTAGTCTAGCAGCGGTGCGGTTGTTGACAAAATGGTGGCCGATTGTTTGCGTTTTCAAAGTGTCTGTGAAGAGAACATAAATAGTTTTGAACGACTACTAGATTTACACTACAATCAGATTATTTGCTCTCGATTTCTATGCGTGATGCGCCATGATCAACTATATCACACAATCAGAAATATCGAGCTCATGGTTACCCTTTGGATGCAGGATGGTATAAGGGCGTATACCGTACGTGTAACGCTCCTTGCGCAACCGTTTAAAAGTCGCTCAGGTTTACTCGAGGTGTGACGCACTTTTTGAGGGCGAGGCAAGTTACATATATATGTAGAATTGTTGTGTGTGCATGTGTAATCAAAGAAAGCAGAATTTGCACGTACATTTATTGATTTTAAAATGGTTGGGAAGATTAACATGTTTAGCAAACGATTTAGCGTCTCCGAAAACCGGAACTAAAACTATCACGGAAGCAAGTACCTTAACCTCTTCCTAGTTTGGGAACCGTAATCAAAGATGCAGGTTGTGCACAACGAATCAAATTATCGACGGAGGTGTAAATATAGATGACTTGTTCACGTGACAACGAATACAGAACTCCTTTAAACAGACATGCCGACCATGGCCGACGCTTTTATGACGTTTCACATTCAAAGAGTACGTGAGTAAACATCTGCTTGATCCTTGAAGCTATTTTTAGGAACTTTGCTGCAAGTTGAAAAGCCATTATAATATCCCCTAGTCGCCAATATCCTCTTAAAAGAACCGCAATGGGAAGTATTTAAGGCCATTTAGTGGAGATGAATTGGCAAAGAGGCGCCGATCACATTTTTTGGATGATATAAAGCACATGATTGTTTAAAAATTTAATTAGTTTCTGAAAAGTTTACTCTATTCATTCTGCCATTAATTAAAGCTTAATAAACTTACGTTCGATTGCAATTCCAAGCATATGTCAGCTGCATTTAAATGCAAAAAGTTCATCCTATTTTAGGGCCTAAATCACGGTGGTGCCGGGCTTTCAATAGTACCTCACCTTCTTTTCAGTGTTGAACAGATTTTTACTGAGCAGCGCGTGAGACGACACAGACGGATTGGAGTTGACCATAGAATTATAGGTGTTTGCATGGGAAAGCGAATCGCTCAATAAATAGGTCGTTTGGTGGCATGCCGATTAGTGAGTTGCAAAGAATGTGTCGAAAAATAAATAAACTTAATCTTTCGTTGGCCAAGATAAAACAATTATCACTTAAAACGACGCTCATGCAATCAAAAATTAGATGGCAGATGAATACATAGAGTTGCAGGGTTTACTAAGTTTAACATCAAGATGTGAAAGGAGACTAACAGACACGAATTCTCAGTGGAACTTTCAAAGGAGAAACAAGCCCAAAATGAATGGAAGAAAACAAATCACAGAGCGAAAAGAGCTCACGCAATCTCTTAAATACAAGGGGATGATGAATTATCAAGAGTCTAAGAAGCTTAATTCTTCTGTGGATAGATATAAAAAGGAATTTGAGAAAAAACTTCGTGAGCTGTCTGCACAGCAGTC
>CM042748.1:29665072-29666685 GCA_022496165.2 Catalaphyllia jardinei
CACGTGACCATACGTCATTCACGTGGCAATTAAATACGAGGGGAATTAATCAAAATTGAGAATTTTGTCAAATTCGATAAGAATTCGAGAAAACGTTCTATATGTTATGCAACTTTATTAAGTTACAGACTATTTAAATGATTATGGTGTCACATTTGAACCTGACAGAAGCGAATGCAATTTTAATGTGAGACATCTTTTTATGTATTGAATGAGCATACGGCTTCTTCGGTTTGAACCTAAGTAAGTACGTTGCAGTTAAGCATTTATCGTTCACTGCAGTTACTCTGAAAATGCAAGGTCTCCTCTTCAGATCTGTGACCTTTATTCTAAACCTGTATATCGGACACACGGTTAATACGGAAACATCGGCGTGTCATTTTTAAAGGACATTTGACACCCTTCTGCGCATGTGCGGCAATTTGATTTCTCATCCGACGGAACAGTTTTCAAAGTTGTTATTTGTGAGAAAAATCCTCCTCCATCGACCTTATGAGGCGTGTGAATATAGTAATACTGATATTGAAAAATTCTTTAGTCACCCATGAAAGATTTAAAAGTCGTATTTTGTGTTTTGAGTTGGATGCCGTCGAGAAATACAATGTTCTCGATCGAGAGGGTTTTCGAAGTGGCTAGAGACGAAAGCTACTTTCACCTCATAGCCGTCTTTTTCGAAAAAAAAAGAAGAAAAAGAAGAAAAGATGCAAGGACGAAAATCGGAAACTTTGTATATATAGCTGTAGATATGCATGCAAGTTGGGAGAAAGTATAGCGTATGTGCTTGTAATCAACGGACACGGCCTTCACACAACAGAAACATGACAAATATTCTTTACAAACAAAAGACCAAAAGCCGGCGGATAAAGAGATGTTCGAAAGGTACGTGCAACTTTAAGCTGACCCGCGACGAATTTGTGGCGCTCGTGATAGTACCACGGTTTCTATTGGTTAAAAAAAATTGGTGGCAATCAAGACCAAGCATGCACTTTATCGTGACAATGGCCCTTTAACTAATGTTCGCCGGCATAAACCGGGTTTTGGTACTTTATCTCGGAAGGCGTGAGCTTACTAAATGAAAAGTTTTTTAAGAAGGATTTCCCGAAATGACGAATGATAAATCAGAGATGAAGAGGATTTTGTTATTTGTTCTTTTCGGGAACAACTGCCCTAATGTTTTTCGCTAATACCGCTATGTTAGTGAGTCACTATATAACATTTTGAATATTTAAACTGCGGAAATAAATATAAAAAACATTTATTTAGTTTAACATGCTTATTTGTTTTATTACTAGCTGAAAATTTAGGTGTCCTTCTGTTGCTGCAGTTAACAAGGCTATATAATTTTGTTGGTCTCCACTGAGTCCACCCGACTTTTATTTAGCATATTAGTTGGTCCACTAACTGAGTGCTTACATATTGTGTCAACTGAACGGTTACGTTATTGCGGCATTGAGAAGTTCCCCTAATAAGCTATTGACCATGTTTCTTAATTGACCATGTGTTAATTCTGCGCGCCGATCTGGGACGAAACATTTGCCAGAAAACCCATGCCAGCTGTTTGCATGTTCGTCTTACTGTTAATGCATGTGAAATTGAATTGAGTGAAAAAAAAA
>CM042748.1:29695478-29752869 GCA_022496165.2 Catalaphyllia jardinei
TGTTTCAGAAGCTGATGATTCAGACATCAGTCAGCGTCAACTTCAAGAACATCCAGAGTGGACTAGGCACGAGTAAATTTGATCCATTCCAGTCGCCACCTTGCTGTCAAGGAAACCGTACACAAAGTACAACAGCAATGGGAACATCGCTTGTATTTTCGAATATGAAGTTTCAAATTACCGAACTTCTTTTTTTCTCTATTTTGTTTTACGATACCAGTGAAGTCCTGTTGTTGGAATTAATGGCTGCGATACGTGTTCATAATTTTCTCAGTCATACAACAAATAATAATGATGATGATAATAACAACAATAATAATAATAATGATAATGATAATGATAATAATAGTAATAATAATAATAATAATAATAATGATAATAACAATATAGAGTATCCTTAAAGTTCAAAAGCGCTTAACGAGCAACAAAATAGTATAGTTATAAAAATGCTTTTTTAAAAAGGAAAGTTTTAAGTACAGTAATCCAATTTTGAAGATACAAATGCATAAGCAAGTATTTCAGTGGTGGTCGATGACATGTACTTTCTTTGATCATAAAAATTACAATGTCCTCGCTTGTGATTGGTTTAAAAAACTCCTATTTTTCCACTAATTCACTTGCCAAGTTGTTATCGGACAGTTTATTATTGAACACTTTGTTATTGGACAGTTTGTTATCGGACAGTTCAATAGGCCAATCACATTCAAAGTTGTAGTTTAAATCAACCAATCACATTCAAAGTTGTAGTAACGTGCGTGCGTGCGTGCGTGCGTGCGTGCGTGCGCGCGCTTGCTTTTGTGTTTTTGGCGCCTAATTTCCTGTAGGAGGTTTTTCATCTCCTTTGTAGATATTTTATTGCCAATTTTCCCCTTCTTTCATAACTTGGCTATTCTTTTCTCGAAAATTGCAATTTTTATGATTAATTGGTAAAAAGACTTCGTGTCGTCCAATTGGGTCTGTACTCATACTCGTGATGAACAAATCAGACTCCCGCTTCGCGGTCGTCTGATTTTGTTAGCACTCGTATGATTACAGACCGAATTGGACTCCACTCAGTCCTATTACCATTACATATAGCTGATATTACGAAGATGATAAAAAGATGATTTGCAAATACTTGCAACATGATCGTTGAAAAGAAAATGATCGTCAAAAGTGACACAATATTTCTAGCTTTCTGTGAAGATCGGAGGGTCTCAGGGGCGTAGCCAGGATTTGTCAAAGAGGGGGTGGGGGGTCACACTGAGTCATACAGAGGGTACTCGCCAGATTGTCACCTGAATATTTGCTTACAAAAAGGCTTACTAAGGGGGGAGGTCATGGGCACCCCAGGACCTCCCTTGGCTACGCCCTGGGTCTCACTGACGACAGCGATTTCTTGAACAATTGGTATAGGTAGATGTTTAGCAGAGATCACTAATAGTTCAGTCCTATCCTTGTTTAGTTTAAGACGATTAACCAGCATCCAGTGATCAATCTCAAGTACACGACGTTCAATGTTAGACACAGCTAAATCTCTATCACTAGGTATAGTTGGCTGAAAGGACAAATAAAGTTGCAAATCGTCAGCATAAAAATGATAACTCAAGTTAAATTTCTTAACAATGTCAGAAAGCGGTGAAGTGTAGAGAAGGTACAAAATGGATCCCAAAACTGAACCTTGAGGAACACCACATTGAAGAGCATGTTTCAAGGAAGTTCCACCATCAACAGACACATACTGCATGCGATCGGACAGATAAGATTGAAACCATAAAAATGGCTTGCCAATAACTCCAAAGCGCTCGTGTAGACGAGAAAGGAGAAAATCGTGATCAACCGTATCGAAGCCAGCAGAGAGGTCCAAAAGTAATAGAATGACTGTTCTACGGTTATCAATGGCTGCGAATGAGAGCCGTTTCTGAGCTATGATACTGTTTGTAGGCCGACGGAAATGTTAAAATTGTTTTGGCTAATATAGGTCATCAGTTGGTTAGCAACAGACTTCTCTCTAACGGCTCAACTCTACTTAGAAATCCTCCTCCGGCAAACGTACAGATGTCACGAACAGCAGGAGTCGTGAGGGCTAGACATACCAGCACTTAGCTAATGCTAAGGAGCATAAAGCAAAAACACGCACTCAACCTAGAGCATCAACCCCATTTGAAAGAGCGGGTTTGCAAAACGACCATGTGCGTCTTTATCAAAACAGCTCCATACTGCAGATCAGCCATTACGTGCATCAGAAATCTAGAAAAAATGCCGTCAAAGAAACACAAAATGACACAAGGGTACACACCACAACAAGTTTGTGCCAAGCCGCAGAAGGTCATACATTCTCACTTATGTACGGGTTGCGCTAGCAGCTTCAGACGTACAGAGAATTTTAGAAATACCGGCAACTGATTAGATCCACATGGAGGATCGAAACCATGGTCTTGCCTGAGCCAAACAATGGCATATACAACACGCTAAACAGTCAACAGACTTGCGCGTAGAAACTACATTTGAATCATGTGGTGCCAGAACGACCAAAAGGAGGAATAAATCTATACATCGAGCTCGAGAAACATAAGCTCGATCAGATAGCTGCAAGAAACATAATATTGTTTCTAGAGAAATGTATACCTTTCTCGAGGTAAAGCTACGATGTCTCAGGAGAAAAGCATACGAGGACAAATAATATGATATCCGTGATGAGAATCTATCACTGCTTGCAAACAGTTTAATTTGAAGCTGGGCCCGGCGTTAAAGAATATCATGCAAGTAAGAAGAATGTTTACGGAAAGTTTCATCTTTTGTCCGTCGAAAGCAAATACTTAGAGACTTTAAACAAATCTTGCAGTACCAATGAGCCTAAACAATAGCAACTTCTGAGGGCAAAGATCAAAATACACATTTGCGTGCAGCGGGAGCCGTGTAGGCCTGTCACAATTTTTTAATTTTTGATGAAAGTAAGATTTGAAACGGGGCGATAGTTTGAAAACTTCGTATGATCCAGAAAAGGCTTCTTGAGGAGAAGACGTAACTTAGCAAATTTTAAATGATAGGGCTGATAGGGCATTTGGCCAGGTTGCAGTGACGTATTAATAATCTTGGAGATAAACAGGAAACGGCTAAAGTCAAAAACAGTAGTTTTTCGGGAGAAAATATCGTGCGACGTTGTGTTTAAAGACAGTAAGAAACTAATTAGCAAGAAATCCCGGCGGACAATTACGTAACATACAATTTATTCATTCGCAAGGTGTGACAGTTTGGCTTATACAAGGGTTAGCATATTTACGATAGTTCAGTTGTTGTTTCGAGAGATTAAGAATATTAGGTTTCGGAAAACTAAAGGTTAACATGTTCTGCGAAACAGTAGTATTTAAGTTGGTGAAAATATTGAAACAATGTCAAGACAATAGATCAGTTTAATTCCAGCAACAGTAACAAGACAGACACTCTTCAAGACGTTGACGTCTCTTCCTGTGAGGACAAAACTGAAAGGCTCCCATGCTGATTAGATTTTAGATTCGCTCAGTAAAACGCAGAATTATACAACGAATTATACTACCTCAGCCGTTTCCTGTTTTTCTTGGAATCGGAGCGATCTCTGCTCTGCATGCCGGGAAGTAAAAAAGACTTGACCTCAGATACACATCACAAGAATTAAAACTTAATCGGGGTAGCAAAGCTGTTTACAAAGTTTAACTTTCAGCCTATGACGTTGAAAACATGCTCCTGTTCAATTCAAGGTAATGACTCCAGTATAGTGTATCATATAGAACAAGTAACTGCCTACTTCCGCCTTCCGGCCTTAACAGACTAATTGGAAAAAAACAGCTGTTAGTCCATGTGAAAACGAAACTGTACGCGTCGATGAAATTATGGTTTCTTGCCAATTGATAAATTTACAGCACAGACCCGCTCAAGAAGCAGGTCGCAGTTGCTTGATATACTTGATTGCTTTGTTAATGCCCTCGATATTGAGCCGAGCCAAGAGGCCCACAGTATCATAGATCATTTCCTCTTTTCTTATCAATGCCTGCAGCTCTTCTTCAACAGCTCGCTTTTTGTCATCATCGAACCAATGAATCTTTGAAGAGAGAATCTCCGCTTTGAAAATTTTCCTCGTCGAAATGCTTCCATGTACGTATTCCCGTGAAGGCGATTACAAACGATCCTGCAGGCACCGTGCGGACTTTCTTCTCGTCGTGCAATAAATGCAAAGAATCCATTCGCCAGTTTGAGTTCTAGAAGTCAACAGCGAGGAAATATTTTTAATGGTAGTTTAAAGCATGTGGTGAAAGAACGGATGTCGATACTGAAAAGTACTACACTACTCTCTTGTTATCAGATAGCTTCGCAAAAACCATTCTCGTTCCCAGAGTCCGCGCCCCTTTTGGTCAGACTGGTTTAAATTCATGGGACTAGTCGCAGGGACCAGTCCCTGCGACTAGATTTTGAAGCAGAGATGGCAAGTTCACACGATGGGACTTATCTACACTACTTGCTGCAGGGGCTAGCCGCAGAAAACTTTATTTCAAATGACATAGTTATTTACACAATTGTTTTTACGATCGGTGATTTTCCCATACAATTCTCTATATACAAAAGCTGTCGCATACACCACGTATTTTGATCTTTCGACAAAGGCAGTCTCTTCCACTACCCCGACAGTAAAAAGCAAATCAGATCGAGGCTGGTTTCTTGGAACTGTGATGTCATCGTCGAAATGATACCGAGAAAGACGTATGAAATGATACTTTACTACTAAAATCGTCCTCCAAAGGTGAGTTTAGACATCATCAATGGCCAGTTTTTGAAGTAATGGGATGTAAAGAAGCATTTCCAATTTGAAATGGACTGGTTGGCCTTATGTTTATTCCTGATTACGGCACAGCGCTTGATCAAGAACTATAAACCTCGAAAAAGCGCCAGCTAAGTGCATGATTCCAACCGCGTTCAATAATATGGAATGCATCCGTTATGATCTGCCGGCTTCTTTAATGATTTAATGCAGTTTCAACTGTCGAAGATACGCCAAGATGATACTTGTACACCTTGAGTTCCGAGAAAATTACATTATTGTCATCTTTCCGATAATTTTCAAGGATGACTGATGTTCATGATTTTCTTCTTGTGGAAAGATTGGCTTGATTTTCACTTGCTCAAGAGTTGTAAACAAATGTCGAGATGTCAAGGCAAGGATAATTTAGGGGCCTTTTATACTTAGGTAAATAACTGCCGAGTGATACTCGGTCGTTGACTACAGTTGATTATAAACATGCGTCGTATCCATAAACGACACGGAACGGTTTAACCCACGGAGGACGAAAGTTTCCATCAGCAAGTGGGAGTTTATTTTTATGTGAATACTATCGGTCGTAGGATAAGTTCTCTTAGGTCATTGTTGTTTTATACCACGTACATGTGATCCTTGCTTGATAATTTGTTTCTCCGTTAGTGTTAATTGAATTGAATCCCTCCCGTTTAATTATCCGTCTACAATGTACTCAACCATGCTCCAATGTGAATTGTCACTAGCTTTGTGAAAAGAAAAGTTGTACGTCTGTACTCGTCTCTTAAGGACTAGACAGACAAGTAGCTGGAAGAACGTTTTGTGATGATCACTTTGCATTTTACTATGAAGGCTTTGACAGAAGATACTCAGCTCTGTCTTGCTAAAGCCGTGAATTTTCGATTTGCCGTCATGTTTGTCGGGTATGCAGGAAGTTGTACTGACCGTTTTGTTTGCAAGCAGATGAAGCCGAATTGGAATAGCTGAGAATTAGTTGAACATTTTACTGTCAACAGAAAAATTGCACGCTTTTTTAACGGATAATGAAGATGTAAAAACTGTAAAATCCACTGTTATCTGCGAAATGGGCTGAAGTTCTAACTGATAGCTTAATGTGGCGCTAAGGCCCTTATCCAGACTCTTATAGACTGATCCTGTTTAACCCCTTCAGTGCCAAGGGGTTTCCCTTTGGCGAGTAAAATCGTCTGGCGTTAGACGGAGTAAAATTTATAAGTACGTCCTTAGCACTGAAAGGGTTAATAACGAGCTTATTTATTTTCTTGGGGACTGCGAGCCACATAATCTTTAGAACATAGTGCTGAAGAATTCAAGAAGTATTAAGTGAAATTCTTTTGGCATTTACGGTCAAACCAAGTAAAGCGTACGCCTCAAGATTACATTACTGAATTGATTTTTTGAATATTGAACCAGCTAGTCGTTTCAAGTATGCAATAATGAATTGTTTATTGGAAAATTGAACCCACTAGTCGTTCCAAGAATACGGCTAACGGGTTTAGGGTTAGAAAAATCATTTGAATTTTGATCTTTGAAATGACTTGCGAGTTCATTATTGCATTCTTGAAACGACTACTGCGTTCTATATTAATTTAAATAATCAATTCAGTCATTAATGTAATCTTGAGGGGTGCGCTTCACTTGGTTTGACTGTAGATGATGGTGCATGCTACATTTTTACGTTCAGTATGTAACGGTGTTACACTGGTATATACAAAAGTGATAGCGCAATTTGCAAAAAGGGATATTAAGCAGATATGATTTTTGTCAGGATTTTATTCATAATGTACAAAATAATAGAAGCATTTTTGGCATTAGGGGTTTCCCCAAAATTCCGATTTGGAAAATAAAGGAATATTCTGGGTGCTCGAAGCACTCTTTTATGCTACACCACATAGGCGTGCCAGAAGAACAACATTTGCATGGCAAGTAACACTATAACCAAAATCGAGAATAAAGTGAAGATAACGCCAGTCTGCTGTTTCTGATATAATTTATTCATGAATTACTCAAGGGTAACGGATAAAATTTTGAATACTGCTCCCATATGAATTAATTCCGTCCATTTTCGAAACAGGGAGAAACATGACGCGACAAAAAAGTGTTTTATATGATAATCATACGTCAATCGACTTTTGACGGCGTATAATTTGATTTCTTGAAACATTCGTCTTATGAGAGAAAAAGACACGGTCTCTGGCCAAGATCGAGATCAAAACCCGCGATTCACGGACTTCCGGCCGTTTCAGCTTTCATGCTGACTGGCTAACGATCCAAAATGAGCACTCTGCAGTGTATGCTCCAAAAGGTGGATTATTCCAGAGTCAATCTCGTACCCAGAGTCTTAGCTCCCCCTTGAATAGCGGTTGGGATCGGAAGCGAGCGACTCTGGAAAGTTCTATAGTTGGAAGTCCGGAAGTATCAGACTTCTGGTTGAATTGCACTAGTATGCATGTCCAGCTGCCAAACGCGTGGCTCGATCGGTTTACTTCTGTAAATTTGCATTGTTTTCCAACCAGTGAAAGTCGAGTTGTGTAAAGAAACTCTCGAGAGTCGCTCGTTTTGTCAAACTTGACTCAAGCAATTAAGCATCTTAATCCAGAGCCCGTGTTTTGATTAAAGGAAAAGCAGGCTCTGGGTCGAAGTTGAGCTTTCAGCTAATCTAATCTATAACTGCTTTTCTCTCGACTAAAGAAATGGCATCTTCAAGCACATCAGGAACAGTCGGACAACTTACTAAACCAGAGTATAGAAACTGGCTTGCACTCGGCCATGCCTTAACAACAGAGATGTGCCAAGGCCTTCGCCCATTTATTACCCGAGAACTGAAGACTTTCTATACGAGGGTATCGGCACGAGCTGGCGGGCGACCATGCAAGTGTGTCCGTGTCCCGCGGAGAAAACCAAACGAGTACCACGACATGGGTACCTGCGCATGGGCTAACATCCTTCAGGCTCATCACAATCGAAACAAACCGAACTGGAAACAAAGTGATCCTGCTAAGTGGATGGATCCAAATCTGGGCCCCTGGGAAATAGCTAAACTCTTCCTTCCTGATTTGGGAGGACATGCCGATATAGAGAGTGCAGATGACATGGACATCACTGGTATCTTAAATCTGATGTACTGGTGTAACCAGTTCACTATTCCTCAACCCTTGATTGATGAAGTCCGTGAAATACGAAACAACAACTGGGTGCACGTGCCTTGTCTAGAGTTGACCGATGCTGATAAAAAGGTCGCATTTGATGCCATTGAAAATCTGCTTCAGCATCCCAACATAGTTCATGACCCTAGTGCCCAACAAGCCCTAAAAGAGATTGGTAACCTTAAATGCGTTTCCGATCTGCACAGTTTGGAAGCTCGAGTGTTGGCTGACTTTACAGAAGTTATTAATATCGATTTAGCTAGATTGAAGGAGGAGTCTGCCAGAAATAATGAAGAACAAAGCCTGTTAAAAAAACAACAGGAGATTTTGACTAAACAACTGGGGGAACTGAAGCAGCAAAGAAAGCACGAAGACAACGAATCTTGGCTTAGTTTACTCGGAATCCTGGCAGAAAATGTAAAACGCCCTAAAAAGCTCGATGCTGTCAAATGGTTGGTGCTGTTGTTACTCTGTCACTTTTATGTCGTTTTGGATCATTCCTATGACAGAGACGGTGAGTGAGTGACATATATCACGATAGTTCTGTTATCAGAAGCACGTGATCAAAGGTGTGCATCTCATTAGACTGCAGCCCACTATTAGTAATTCGTTGATTTTAGCTTAGTTTCCCCGAAAATGATGTTTTAAACTGATACCTTACTCACCCCAAGTTGCAGATGGGTGCTTCTCTCTTGCAAGCTTCTCCTTCATGCATCTAAATTGGTTAATAACTTTATTAGGAAGACGTGGTAGGCGTACTCTTCACCTGAAGGTTTCTCCCTTCTATGAGCTACCTTTGATTTCCGACCCTCCTTTAATTAACGACCCTTTCTTCTCCAGATTAAGCACTCTTCGTACCAAAAACTTTCTGCAAAGAACACTGAATATCTGCAAGTGTTATAAGTCACGCAGTGAAATAAAATAAATCAGCAGAGGCATATACAATGTGCGTAGCTCAGCTTAGCTCCTCGCTTTTATTTTTCTTAAGTAAAAGGATTCCAAACAGTTTCTGATTTCCTTTAGGATGTTCCATCCAAGTGTACAGTAATCAATGGGAGCTCAAATATTTTGACTTCGGTGACTTCATCAATTCGTCGAACGCAGAATTCATTGGACGTCAGTGGCTGTACCAGGAAATGGAAAGTGTTTTAGAGCACACTAAGAAGCGTGGTGTTTTGATAACAGGAAATCCTGGCTCGGGAAAGTCTGCGTTTTTGAGTCATTTACTTTGTTCCAGAACATCCAGCCCTCTTATCCATGACAGAATCCTCGGGTACCATTTTTGCATGCACTTCGACAAAGGGACACAAAGTGGAGCCAAATTTGTCAGAAACCTAGCAAACATGATCGCCTGGAGACTCGCTGAATATGGTCAAGTCATTTTGACAGACTTGTTTGTCCGTAGGGTGTTGTATAAAGATTGTGCTCAAGATCCAGAATGGTGTTTCGAGCAGGGAATCCTCACACCTTTGAAAAAATTGCAGCAGCCGAGAATGGAGCCATGGTATGTGGTCATTGATGCTTTGGATGAATGTGCGAATGACAAAGCAGAGATTCTCAACATACTCAAATCCAAACTTCTTCGATTTCCAAAGTGGTTTAAGCTAATTGTTAGTTCACGGAATGTCAGCACCATCACATCAAGCTTAGATGATCTGCAGAGAGTAGAGTTACGATCGGACGATGAGAGGAATCGTGAAGATATTGACACCTATCTATCACTTAAAGTCTTTTCAATGAAAGAATCCATTATACATAGGATTAAATCATCTCTTAAAATATCGGACAATGAAGCGCCAACTCAGAAAATTGTTGCAGTCCTAGCCGAAAAAAGTCGAGGGAACTTTCAGTTTATTAAAGTGGTGCTGGACTTGTGGCTTGCATCAGCAGAGAGTTTTGCGTGGGATACATTTCCGAAGACACTGGACAGTTCTTATCAATTGTACTTTGAAAGAAAGTATGGAGCACACGAATCTTTTCAATCTGTGCGGCAAATCTTTGAAGTCTTAGTTGCAGCGTACTCACCTCTTAACATCCATGAAATGCACTCACTGCTCAGGCTTGACAACCCAACTCTCGATCTAGAATACGAATTTATGCCGAAACTGGACCAGGTTTCTTTGTTCTTGTGGCATGGATCAGGGGAAGGCCTTATACAAATTTATCATACTTCTTTGTCCGAATGGCTCACTAGTGAAGGCAACAAAGGAAAATTCTTTTACATTAAGAAACAAAATGGTCATAACCGTCTTGCAAGGTATTATCTAAAGAACGCTGTTGAACGCAGTTTACCACTTACACCCGATGAGGCTTTTCACCTAGCCAGTCACATTGTTGAAGGGGGTCTGGACGAATTTATGGTGCAAACATTTTTGTCCCTTCCTTCGAACCAAATCAACACTACAGACTCTGTTACCCATGCAACGGCACTTCACCACAGTTCAAGTTCTTTTAATGCCGATGTAACTAAGCTTTTGGTACGTCACTTCTCTAACGTTGACTGCTTAGATAATGACCATCGCACACCATCTTTTATAGCGGCAACGTCAGGGCATTTGGATAACTTGAAAATATTGTTTCAAAGAGGAGCTAACCTAAACCACACCTCGTCTTATCTAGATGCTGAAATTGCTTCTCATTCCCAAGATCCCGTTACTGAATGCAAAAGGAAGTTGTGTGAATATTCACTTCTGCATACAGCCTCTCAAGAAGGCAACGTCGATGTTGTAGAATTTCTCATTCACCACAAAGTGAATATCATGAGCACAACCGGAGCTAACAATACTGCATTACAGTTAGCGGCAGCAAATGGGCATCTTGAGACCGTCCAGACTCTCAGAAGAGCTGGCGAATTTCTGGACCGCACCGCACTACATCACTCCGCCGCTAGGGGCCACAACCATGTTGTGCAGTATCTACTGAGGGAGAGAATGAAAGACACTTGTATCCATAAAATCCCTTCGTCCATGTTTTTCGATGAAGAGGATAGCGAATTGATTTCCACTAAAGTACGTTTGTATGATAACCGTCATCTTTATTTGCGTGAAACAGCTCTTCATGCAGCAATCAGAAGTGGTCATCTTTCAGTAATCAAGACACTGCTGAGCGAAGACCAAACGGCCATTGACTGCCCAAATTCCGCTGGTAGACGCCCCCTGCAGGAGGCTGTACATGCAAATAACTACAATACGCTTAAACTGTTGCTAGAATCTGGGGCAAATGCTAATGTTCGGTGCAAAAGTAGACCGTTATCATTGAGCATGGGGTCTTATACAACAGCAAAGTTTGCTCCGGCTCATTGTCCGTGTGGCTTTACTTCTCTGCATATTGCTGCTAGTCACGGCTTTCACAGTGTTGTGGAACTGCTTATTGATTACAAAGCAGATGTTGATGCATTGGACTGCAATGGTTCAACCCCTCTCCACGTCGCCTCTTGCCAAGACCTGCCATCCCTCGTGGCCCTTCTACTTCGCCATGGAGCCGATATCAATGCACGAAGTCTGAATGGTTCGACACCCCTTCACAGCGCGGCAGCATGTTTTGCAAAGAACGTTTACTGGTCTTTGATTAATCTGGGCTGTGATATCCTTGCTACTGATAGCGAAGGGATGACTGCATTACACTATGTTGTCAAAGACATGTCTTATGTTGGTCCAGAGTATTTTGTTGATTTGTATGTGAGCAATCCAAAGGGTTGGATAGAGAATCAAAGAGGCACTTCCCAACAGCAGACGACCTTGAGGGAGTTGGAGTTTCCGTATCCTTGGTTACACGCATTAGTAAAGCTAATCGAGAGCATTGCCAAATCCGAAAGAGCTGGAAAGATGGCCATTTTAGAGATAAAAGACGTAAGGAATCGGACTGTTTTTGATAAATTAGAAGAGATAACCAGTTCCTCTTCTCTTTTAACCGGAAGCAGTAAAACCAGCGGTAGCCTTTTGGTAGTATCACTGACTCCTTTTAGTTTTGCTTACGACGTCACCATCTCAGAAACTGTAAAAAGCAAAGTTTTAGCTTTAAACAGGCCATATCAACCAGGTTTATTTCCAAAGGCTTTAACGAGAGTTTTATCGAGAGCATATACATCCACATTCACAAAATTAAACTGTTCCGAACTGCTGACCTTTGTTAGTCTAAGCTTGGTTCATGCAGCAAACACCGCATTACAAGCGGGTGTTGACGTAAACTGTCGAGATGATGTATCAGGACTGACTCCTCTTCTGGTTTATTTACGCACTGGTGGCCGTCACATGTCGAAAGTCCTAGTAAAACATAATGTAGAGGTGAAGATTATGTGTGGAGATCCCTTTGAATATTCCGTCTTGCACTTAGCCTCATATCACAAACTACACTACCTCCACTACCTTTCTGAGTTTTTATTGGGCAGTGACAACTGGCGCAAATATTTGCAAACAAAAGACGCGATATTTGACTATTTCCTGGATAGATACGACGAGGAAAACAACAAAGAAAACGTTGAAACTATAAAAAATGGCGATGGCCCATTGACCTCAGCGATTTTGTCGCATCCTAATGGCAGTAACGTCATTGACGAATGCTTTGATGCAGAGGGCTACAACGCCTTCCACAGAGCAGCTCAAGGTGCAAATTTGGTCGCAATTCATAAATATCTTTCTTGGGGAGCTAACCCTCTTTTAGAATCTACAGATGGCTTTTCTGCGCTTTGGCTTTCTATATAATATGCTGTGAAGTACAGACCTTTCTTGAATCTTGATAGACCTAGTGTATTGACATCTCTAGAAGTCGAACTTGCCTCATTTTCAGCGTCTACTATTTTAGACCACATTCTTCGAAATGGGACCATACATGTAGGCTGCAACAAAAGTCGCTCAGATTTAACCCTTTACCATGTTGCTGCATCCCGGGGAATGTGGCAATTCATCGCACATTTGCTTTCCAGTAAACAAATTGTTGGCATAGATGTAAACTGTACGAACAAAGATGGAATTACTCCAATGTATTTGGCAAAGTTCATTGGGGGAGACACTTGTGAGTGGCATAGTCCATGGTGCAAAGTCGTTGAAGTAATCAAGAGTTACGGTGGAACTCTGATATATCCCCCGGTGGAAACGGAATACTTTCTGATCTTCAATGTATTTTTCGGTATGAATCCTGGTTCGCTATCTCTTGGACTTACTGAGCATGAAATACTCACTCTCCAGGAAGGCTGTGGACGTGAAGAATGCCGAGAATATGAAGCCAGGAATGTTAACATTTTTAAAACATCTGACGAACTTGATAGAGTTCAAATCGATTACCAAAAGAAGGTGGAGAAATGTTCCACATTTATGGAAGATTGCCCTGCTGACATAAAGACAAGTTTCCCTCATCTTTCTCTTGTGGTGTTCTTCTTTGACCACCAACAGGCCCTAAAGTTCAATTTTTTTTCCATTCGAAATTCCTTCGTCCATTTCCTAGACAAAGAAATCGAACGATTGAAGGACCTTCTGTCTCTCGCAACGAGACCCCAAGCAGAAATGCCCTGCCAAGATTCACAAGAAAGCTACAAACCACCAACGGATAGGATTGACATTTGTTCCCGCTACCATAAGCAAGACCTAGAAACGGTTCTTCACCAGTGGTATCGCGATTACAAAGAAAGTTTCGATTTGGTTCTGGAAAAATCAGACGAAGTGAAATCGTCTATGCCGATCAGTGGGAAACTCCCACGCTTTTTAGCAAAAATGAATTTTGCATTAACGGATTATGATTCAACGTTAAACTGTGACTGGCAGGCAGTTGCAATCAAGTACGTACAACTTAGTTTTCAAGTCCGAAATTTGAACTTCTGGAATCAAGCGGTGCACGTAACCAATACAGTGCCAAGCATATCAGATTTTCTATCAGAGAGAATGGAAAAGGCAATCCTTCAACATTCGGAAGAATCGCTCCAACTTGTTTTGAAGCTTGCGTCTGGAGAGCCTTCTGAACAGTACAATTATCTCAGAATTTTGAGATTCACAAAGCCGCCCATGTGGCACGAAACGTTTTCAGGTATAGGAAATTTTGGATGAAGATCTTGGGGGTGATATCAAAACACCTCTTAAACGAACGCTTTGTATGTCTTTACGCATTATTCAAGTACGCCCTAATCTCTGACTAAGCCGTCAAACCTCGTGATCGTAGGCGTACTTCAGTTTGTTCACTGTTGGGTCAGTTGGCCAATAATGGAGTGATATTATGTTAACGAGTCGTCGGTGAATTATGAAATTTTATAGTTTTAGAATAGAGATCTTTCTATAAAGAGCGATGCAATATATTTTTAATATGACAATGTCCTTTTCGTCCTGTTCTGAACAAAATGCGGATCGGGTTGTGACTGAAGAATTTTAAGAAAGCTTTAGGAAACCTCATCTTAAGCTTCCTATAATATGGAAAGCTGAATTTTAGTACTGACTACGTTATAAATTCCGTCAAGCGAAGAATGATATCCATTAATAGTATATACTAAAACAGTGGATAGCGTTGAACGCGCGCTCTGATTGGCTAGTCAAACTCCGAATATCCTTCGCTACTTACCTCCGAACAACTCGAGCAAAAATGGCGCCCGGTTTGCATCCGTGACAAGTGAAGAAGTCATCCAAATTATTTTTTGTGGTGTATATTATCTCACTGTTTTAGTATACACTAAAACAACTGTTCACCTCAGTGTCAGTGGCTAGCGGTGGCTATTTTCCTCGTCGCTTCGCGGCTCGGTAAATATCCACTGCTAGCCACCTCCACTTAACGACGAATAGTTGTTTATTATTCAATCAAAATATTTCCCCGTTTCTGATTGGTTAAAACCACACACATGATTCACCATAACAAGCCGTTGTTAACCAAATATTGAATCATTGATGTCAGAAGTGCAGCCCGCTGCAAATTATTGAACTGATGACGTCAAAATGACGTCAAAAGTGCGGCCCGCTGCAGACTATTGAACCGTTGACCAACAAAACCTGGGGACGAGGTTGTCTTATGTTTGGTGAGCGGAACAACGAAGACCGAAATGGCGAAACTCCTTTAAGAACGGGGAAATATTTTTGAATGAATAATAAAGCAATTATTGAATTCGGCTTTCGTAGGATATGAACAATTCTGCAGATCTCGGAGGGTGTTATCCACAGAGGCCGAAGGCCGAGGTGATCTGCAGAATTCTTCATATCCTACTCAGCCTCATTCGATAATTGCTAATTACGTGTTTAAGATACAATCTTCAACGTGGCCAATGATGAAGCGATGATAACGAGACCTCGGTGAATTATGAAATTTTGTAGTTTTTGAATTCCTTGTGTTATGAAATGTTTGCGGGACTTTCAATTAGTTACATAATATTTTGTGGATTAGCGATTTTTGAGGTTTGCGGGAACAAACGTTTGCGGCTCGAATTGACTGAAATTTCCGCTGGGAACTAATTCTTCCACTTTCCTTTTCGAGAAGCGAGACATCAAAAAGGAAGGAAATGTAGTATTTTCAACGTTTAGTACTTTTCTAGGTAAAATAACAGTCTATACTTCCCAGACATTTCAGTCAACGACAAGCCAGTGGAATAGCAAAGTATTTCAAGTTACAACAAGACATTACCAGTCAATAGACTGTACGATATATAGTAACAAAAGTGAATTGAAAGCCATTTTTTATTACATTAACGGGAGTGAACGAGTAAACGCCTAAGTGATATGGCCGGAAAAACGCTTTCGGCCTACTAAAAATGCGTAATTAAAATCGATGCAAGTTAATGACGGGCAAAATGTTGTTTTCTTCACAATGAGTGAGGAAATGAAAATTCTGACAGCGAATTTTCCTGCGGGACAGTTTGTGCCTGTCCGCAATTTCCTTATCGCGGCAACGACATGATATTCTGGAGTTTTCCTATTGCCCCTTGTCAGAGTTTTGCATGTGACATTGGCCAATTGGCAAAGATTCGGATTTGAGTTTCATCTCAGGAGATCACCATCTGCATTTAGTGGGTTTATGGATGATCAGGCGACCAGCTGATTACTTCATAACTTACTACACCGTGCTGACGAGACCCAACAACGTCGAAACAGCTGTCCACTGTTGCAATTCTTGGCTTTCAGTTTGGACTCTATCATGTCGTTGCCCCGTTAAGCTTTCTACGTAGTAGTCAGCCTCACATCATTGTTTGCTATTCTTACTATTAGACGTCCTTACAAATAAAGAAGTTCAAAAAATTTTAAAAATGGTCATATGATACCAGTAAAATACTTATTCAGGTCGGGTCGGACGAGAAAATATCTGGTTCGCGGTCAGGACTTGCGGACCGAGCGCAGTCCGTATGTCCTCACCGAGAACCAAACATCTTTTCGTTCGACTCGCCCACTCAGTCAATAAGTACATATTAACGGGACGGAATTACCTAGGCCATCGAAATGACCGGCCCTTAAACCCAATTTCATTGAGGTCATAAACTGCAAATTTCCACTGGAGGTACGAACCACTATAGCGGTTTTACAGAAAGGATCAAATCAAAATAATTAATACCAATTTATCTTAGAGTAATTTCCAACATAGATCAGAGGTGCTTTTGGCCCATCACGCAATCTTGTCAGGCCGATGTGGAAGTTTCGTCACTTCAACGGAGACCCAGAGCCCATCGTATCTCTCCCGCCAAAGCACGTAATAACCATTACAGCCGCATTCTCGTATTCCGAGCCTTCTTTGCAATTAGGGAACGAGTTGGCGGAGAGAGGATTGGGAGATCTTACGTGACTCACTGAACTACGTGACGTACAACTTAGCTGAAACTTTATCTGCTACATAGCTTCCTGCTTTGCAAACAGTCCTGAAACAATGGTATACGTATCCTCAGCCAATCGGATTTGTTATATTCGAGATGAATTCCGTGAATCCCGGACTAGCCCAGAGGTCGTGGCTCCTGTTGCGGACCAATTGTAGCACGGGCTCTGGGGATGGGAATGATGGTAAGGGACACTGCCAACTCAGGTTCTACAAGAGATCTATTAAAAAACCGGAAATGTAAGGACAAACAATAAACTGCAAAGTTGATACTACGCGAAAGACGTCTTGTGATACCAAGCATGACAAGAACTGATAAAGCAGGATCGCAACAGTGGACAGCTGTTTCGTTCTTGTTGGGACCTATCAGCACTGTGTAGCGAAGATATGTAACGCCAACCCAAAAACCAATGCAGATAATTTGAAAAGTGACCGTTCACTATATCAAGTTCCGTGCTATGAACCCATTTGATCCCCGAAACGGGGCGCAGCGAGACAAGGTGTCACGATTGGTGTCTCAAAAAGCAAGAAATAAATGTGGCTGTACAAGGCCAGCCTAGCCTGCGAAGCAGCCGTTTCCTTTCCTTTTCCAGGCGGAGATCGAACAAGCGAGAGAAAAAGTAGGCGAGGAAAAACAATGGGGAGAAGTGGGGAAGGGGTGAGCACTCCCTCCTGCGCAGTTCGTTTCCTTCGCGTAAGTTTTTAAAAACGCCTGCTACGCAGGCTAAGGCCAGCCTGAACATTTGAACGCATGGCCAGTACCATACTTTAAAAACGTAGCGTATCGGACCTGAAAAAGACCTGCGGTCAGAAGGTACATAAATGAGAAACGAGAAACTGCAAGAGGCCACATACAATAAACACTGCCAACGTAGGATCTACAAGAGTTCTAATCAGCCAAAAAAAATGTAAAGACAATAAACTGCAAGGCTGATACCACGTGAAGTACATTTTGAGACAAAAAACATGGCAAGAACCCTGAGCAGGATCGCAATAGTGGACAGGTGTTTCGTCCTTATTGAAGCCCAAGAGCCAAGTGAATATATGTAACGCCAGCCCAAGAGCCAACGCACATAAATCGCAAAGTGACCCGTTCACTATATCAAGTTCCGTACTTTGAAGCCACTTGCTCCCCGAAACACGAGTTGCCCCAGCACGTGTTATCGGTTCTTGTCATGTTTGGTGTCTCAAAACGTCTTTCACGTAGTATCAGCCTTGCAGTTTGTGGCCTTTAATTACCCGGGGTATCCAATCAATAAAATCGATAATCGTTGACAATTGATATCAGTCAATACCAATCAATATCAATTAATCGACTGATACTGATAATCGATGACCAATCGATGGCGAAGATTCCTGTGGTTATCGATTGGTTATCAGACCCATTTTTTTTTTACAAAACAACAAATAATTCAAAAATCTACAAAGGCGCCAATTGTGTCCGAAAGAAATAAAATATGTAGCAAAAGATTAGAAAGACGTTCATTTTTCAGTATAATAGTAACCGGTAGGCCATATTAGTGTTGGTGTTTTCCTGCTCGATTGTATAACATGTTCTGAACAGCTATCACAATCCTGGGTGGCATTGATTGCGACGGATCTCTTTGACTTTCCGCACCAACTGTATTTTTTTTTTCGCTTTTGCGATACGTCAAAATTAGTAGCTGCTTTAAACACCTAGTAGAAAATTAACCTTGTCATATCCTACATTTACTTGGTCTCCTTTGCTTTCTATTTTATAATACTTTTTCGGTCCTTTTTTTTCCTTCTTCGTCTGTGTAGTACACCTGTACATCTGTATTAATATCTTAAGTATTCTGTTATTATCTTAAGTATTCTTTTTTTTAAATAAACTAATTGCTAATTGTAGTTTTTAAAGCAGTGTATTGTAAATAAGTCATTGTAAGTAGTTTTTTGTAAGAATTGTTACGTGTTTTTAATTAAGTAACTCATTCCGAGTAGTGCTTTGTAAATTGTAACTTTTCTTTTTTTTCCTCTTGGTACGTTTGTAGATAAGCTGTGAATTGTAATTTGTAAATAATCCGAAGTTCTTTAAGTATTGTAACGTGTCTGTGATATAATAAAAATAAACAAATTACAAAAAAAAAAATAATACGTCACGTTCATTCCATTGAGTACCTTGCGCAGCAGATGATATCCTTCGACGATGCGCCTTAGCTTATATTCAGTAAAGCCTCTTCTTGGGCCACAGTGACACTTAGAGCCAATGGCAAGCAAGTGGGTAATTCGAGTACACGTGCAACGGGGCATATTCTTTGCGTTGAGAAGACTGGGTCGGAATTGTGTTACCAACAGAAATGATCGGACAGGTGGCTTTGCGTGACGTCTGTTTGGGGTTGCTGTGCGAATCGATAAATTTTTGTGTGGTTATCAACTGATCATCGATTGAACAATATCAATCGATACCAATTAACTAATTATATCGATTGGGTTTCCGATCATCGATTTCCATCGATTGGATATCGCGGGTGTTAGAACTGAGTGTGTAAAAACTAATTAGCTTACATCCGGGAAGTCCAATAATCAGAGCGAGGGCGTTTTCTGGGAAATCTTACATATTAAACAGGCCTAAAAATACCAAGAAAACTATTTTGCGATAGGAAATTGTTTTATTATTCAGCATTTTCGAAGCTCGACGGCATTGTCAGGTGAGTTAATACGTGAAAATCTTGCACAGTGCACATATGCTGAGTAATTAAAAGAAAGCTAAATAACCCAGCGTACTGATGTACTCAGCGAGGATTCATAGTGGCTACGTATCTTACTCGTTTCCGGGATTGTTTTCTCTTCTTTCGTCTCGATCTTTCGTCGATCTCTGAGGTCGACAAAATTAGAATGTCTTACACAATGTTTTCAGGACTGAGTATTCGTTCAGATGAAGTTGTACGTAGGAAGTTACTGGCAACTCGATTTTCACATTTGTAGAACCGTTTCTTAGAAATGATATCATGAGGTTTAGTTTTCCGAGAATAGTCCTATCGTTTTATTCCTCCCATATATTTATCGAGCAACTGCAGTTGCTGGTCCGAGACCTAGAGATCCAAATTGAACATTATTTCAGTAAGTTGTACTGTGTGCACGACTGTGCTGTAACGCCCACAAAATTTGATGAATTTGAAATCGTCCGAATATAGAAAACCAAGACTCTAAAGAAATAGTCCTGACTGTGCAAATTGATCTACTTCCGGTCCACACGTAAATTCTACTAGACAAAGGTTTTCCATGATCACACCAAAAGTGAAAGTGCTAAAGTGTACGTGAGGCTTTTTTCTCAGTTGTTCCGTTGTTTTATGTTTGTTCGACAGTTTCTTTAACTTGCAGCTGTTTCCAGTTTAAGCTGAAGTCACGAGCAGCGCTCTGTCGATGCAGATTTTGTGATATCATCTCTATAGCAAGTGATGATGAGTAATGTTCTTGCGCCGGCCGCCAGTTCGTGACTCCGTATCATATTGAGGGACAAGAAGAAGCTCCAAAAGGGTGTTCAAATATTTTTGTTGCTCAGGTATGAATTTATGACATCTTAGCTTTAACTTATGTTTTAAGTGAGCGCGTCAGGCTTACCAGTTTTATAGTATTACAACCTTGGTTTCTAAACCCTTGCGAACTCCTTCCAGTATCCTGCTCGCTCTCGGTCTTTCCCTTACTGTAGCCTGCAAACAGGCTCTCCGTATGGGTTTTTGCTTTCGAATAGCCCCCTAGCTGTTCGAAAGAAAAAAAACATACGCAGAGCCTGTTGCAGGCTACTCTTACTCTCTTGTAACCTACAGATTTCAGTTATTCGCAAGGATTGTTAAGGGTGATACATTTTAAGCCTTAGTCTTGCATGACAAGTGTTTATCAGGAAATGAAATTGGTAAAACGAATTCAGTCTTCTAAGGAGTGTAATTTAATACTTTCACATCGACTCATCAGCGTAGAAGGAGCAACAAATTTAAACTGTATGTTGAGGAGAAGCTTTCTGCTTTTCGATTTTGTTAAAATTACGTGTAGCATCACCACTCCCGTTGCAGGCCTTCGACGTCATGTTTCGTGTCAGGCGGATGAAAGTCGACCGGAGGACTGTTGACCAAGAGAAGATCATAGCCCAGACGTTTATCAAGTTTCTGGAAGACGGAAATCGCAAGAAAGACATGTTTGTGCACGAGTTGAGACAGATTTATCAAGAATTTCGCTCGTTGTACGATACACTGGGTATGTCATTCTCCAAACTTCTTAACACCCTTACTTATCATCTAAACATGTGCCAGCAACTTCAAGACCGTGTTATATTTGGAGGTGGAGATTCCGCAGCTCTACAGCTCTTAAATGATGATCCCAGTGACGACGAATCGCCGGAGGGTGAAGATGATTTTTTCAGCCTCATGAAGCATGGAGCTTTTCACTGCAAGGTTTGCAAAAGGGATCTTGGAAATGCAGTCGCTTATAGAAGTCACATGGCCGGTGTGAAACATCGCCAACAGTATATCCTCAGGAAGATACGAAAATCACTCCAGAAGTAAGTCTGGTTGCACTCAATATCTGAAAGTGTCTTGACAATCAATCATTTTTTTTATGTTTCGATTTCTCGTAAATGACTTTGTTAGCTAGATCGGTTGGGAAATAGCACTTTCCCAAACGATAATTCCTTACGAAGGCTCAAAGTAGACCTATTCTACACCTCAGTAGTCAACAGGATTTAGTGGAATACAGACTATTACAATATACAAGAACTAAAAACGAATCTGCTGATATATGTTCGACTGGTTGAAATATCCTTCTTCAGAATTAGTACGTTTCTGCTTTCTAGTTTCGTTTTGATATCTAGTTTTCTAAATATACAAATCAGAAAGCAGAATTTGAAGTGTCGTGTCTCACCTCTGTTCACGAAAATAGTTTCTAAAACTGCTCGCGGTCACTGAGATTTTCCACCGTGACTGCATGAGATAAATAGAGAAACTTTTCTGATCCACCATGGTTTTAAATTATTAAGCATTATCTTTTCTCATACAGACCGGAGCTTATCTTTGACAAGAACGGGATAAAGCTCACTTCCGATCCCGCTGGAGACGAAAATGGAGTGATAGAATTAAGAGTTGAGAGCGGCAAATATGGTCAGATAGTATTGGTCATTGAAAACATCAGTGTCGATATAATCACTCTGAAGCACATCACTCTACTGTGGAGCATCAATTTCTTTGATTACTCTGAGATTTCCCGTATTGGGCCCCTCGAGGGTCAACTCTTTCCAGGTAATTCATGGGTTACTCTAGCCTGAATTTCAGCAGTCCCCGAGGTTAAAGACTTACTAATGCTAGCGACTTCATCTGCATGTGTCACTTGTTCCTTTACCCTTAAATTTAAAACAGTGATCAAAATCTGGTCATCTGGGGGATGGAGGGTACAGTTGGGTGGCTGGTAGTGGGAGAATCAATGGGCCATGCTCTCAAAATGTTCAAGAACAGGAACTGATACACCAGAAATACTAGCAACGCTCAAAGTGGAAATTACATTGTGATAGCACCCCAAAGCCGGTTTTCATTATTTCTGCCATAGTATTCACAATCCTTTTCTATTTCTCTACGTTTTGCTTCGCCAAAAGAGGGGTGGCTAGCCACTCAATCCACCCCACCCAAATCTGCTCCTGTCCGCGTTTTTTGGAGACACTTCAGCATGGTCATTGTTGCTGTTGCTACAACCAGTTGCAAAAATGTTGAGACACTTTGTGCCGAAAATGGCTTCACTTATTTCTATGATTCGCAAATTGCAAATTTGTCACAAAAAAACATTTAGCGCCCCTTTCCCCGTTTCAGTGATGTCCATATAAGTTTTCTATGTCATATCGCATAGCTAGCAACATTGGGAGGGGGAGAGAGATTACGCGCGATAGCGCGGTGAAGAGTTTTCTCTCGTTAAGATAGGATGTCTCAACTACTTTTGCAAGTAGTTGTACCTCTCGTTCAGTTGCTGTTCTGGTTGTTGTTGTTATTGTTGGAGTGTAACGTTCTTATTCATCCTGTGCAGGTTGTCAAAGCAGGTTCAGGATCGGCTGCAGGAAGCGCAGGGAGTATGGCTATTCCTACGTTCCTGGTGTACTGACGTTCGAGACTGAAGAAGGGGAGGAATTTCACATCCTCAGATTTTTGTCCGTGCGTATCGTTAGCGACCTGTACGATGATTTGAAGCAGACTTCCGAGTACAGACCTCCCCAGCGGGCAGCAGAGATTCCCAGGAATGTCGTGACCACGCGAGGCATACCTCTTCCACCGTAAGTTGAAGTAAAACCACCTGAATTAAAAGGATCTCCAGCTGTAACGAAGAGTTTAAGCGGAGACATTTAGTCCATCCTGATATCTGACCTTCTTGGAATGAATTCGCTTGACAGGCTACTGAATCACTGGATCTAACCTTAGACTGGAAATCCTTGCGGCATGTATGCGATTTTCCAGCTAACTGAGGTCAAATATTTTGGTCGATCGGCCGTATCTTGTAGGTTAACGAGGAATGGCCTGGTCATGCAGAAGCTGAACCCTTACGAAATCCCTCTCACTATCAAGGCACAGGTTGTCAAGAGTAATCAAGTCCGAGATGGACTGAGGTAAGATGTTCAGCTGTAAATAAGTAACAGACCAAAGTCTAGCTTAAATTTCCCTCTCTTCAAAAGCAATGAGAAGTACACAACGTGAACCTGGGTGGAAAGAGAATAGTGATAAAGCGATGGAAAAGCTCATTCCAACATTGAAAATGTCTACTTCTCTCGAATATCACTCGAGGCGTTACAGAGCCTACAAAATCGATAAACCATTCAGCTGACGCGAGCGCAGCAAGTAAGAAAACGTGACCTGTGGTCTATCAGTAAAATGAATCGGAAAGCACAGGAACATTTCGTCTCACACATAGCTTTTATTGGTTCAATTAGGGGGCGATTGGAAAAGAAGTTGAATTTCGACAACTACCAAGAAAAGTTTAGTATGCTTCTACATATAGAAGAGCTTCAAATGCAAAAAGACATCAGGAATTATGATATGAAAGGAGTCGAATTTCAGCAGGAAAGAGGAGACAGAAAGTTCCTCATCTTAGAGGTTAGCCACCGGTAGGGGGTTTAAGTCGTAATAGAATCTTCTTCACTCGGTGTATTTCTGTTCCTGTTGGCGGAGGTCAGGCCTCTTCACTAAATCTATTTTGATGCAAGTTGTTTAATAATGGTCTCCGTGAACCTCAACGTTCGGTGCGAGTCCAACAAACTCTTAAATCCTAAATACGTGTACACATTTAAACGAGGAAAAGTAATTATCTCTTAACGTAACGAAAGTCAAATATCCTATAAGAGGCGAAAGCAATAAGCGATTTTCATAACGCCTACTTTGTTTGCCGTAGTTTTATACTTTGTCTTTATGCGTAAAACTATCATAATTTCTGAAGCGTACGGTGTTGTATTCAACTTTGTTATGTCAAATGAGTAAAACCTTTCATTGGCGGTTTAGGTACCGGGTCTTGCAGAAAACCGCCCCTCCGTATTACGTGGTGACAGAATCTTTGCTTACGAAGCAGGTGTGCTACAGCGGCGATACGAAGGAATCGTGCACAAGGTTCAAATGCTGAATGTGAAACTTGGGTTTGATTTGACAAGGTATGTATGTCATATCATATCAGTCACAGGGGAGTATCGTTCCCAGAGCCTTCGCGTTTACTGGCCAGCGACACGAAGAGAGAAGCTCCCGAGTAACCATTCACTGCTACGTTTTGTAAACAGTAGTACAGCACGCTTATATGACCCGTAGCCAATCAGGAGCCGAGAAGGACAATAGGCAATTATTTTGAGAACAATGGACTCTATTGTTTTCCAAATCCAAGATGGCGGATATTATTTTCAGCCAATCAGGAGGTGAATTAAGAAATCAAGATGGCGGTAGGGGCTCGGACACCCTGAGGAGCAATGAAACCTGGAAACTAGTTCCCATAAGAGATTATTTTGGGGTGAGAAAATTGCCCACTGGACTCGAAGGCCTGGGATCGGTCTCTCAGACTCGTCCGATATGTCAATTAAGAATCAATCTAGACACATGTAAATCAAATGTGAAACAATTAACACTTAATGACTGGTCCCGAGGGGAACAGCGAATTTTGTTTCCCGAGAATCTCAGTGTTTCCCGAGACGAGGTCGAGGGAAACATTCAGATTCGAGGGAAACAAAATTCGTTGTTCCCCAAAGGATCAGTCATTAAGTGATTTGTTATATAGCAAAACGAAACCAAAGCAAATTTTGACAAATGCGCTGAGATTCCAGCGACAACATCGGGCCACCTCTGATCACCTCTGGCCACCTCTGAACAGTGAACCGTTACCCGTTTGACGTCATAGTTTTCGCAATGTTGCCCTCTCGCGGAATTTGGCGGGAAACAGTTTTATTGTTAGATGTCATGTGACCATGAACTAATCAATGAATGGGCGCCCCATAGCGGTAAAAACGCCAGCTATGTAACAATTGTATTTATTTAAAAATCCTAATTCTTTACAAGAGGGACCTGTGTCCACTTCCTTAGTGGGAGGACGCCCATAAACATTTTTAACAATAAACGTGAATCATTAGTGAGTGCGTTGAGGGACATGAGGGAGAAAAAAAGAGAGCTGTCACGCGTCACGCAAAATTCATTTTAAAAACAAAGATTATATTCTCAAATAAATTCTATCGCTCCTAGTTCATCAACTATAGCTGTCGAAGCGGTTTTCCAATAGCGACAAGAATAATTCATTTACATCTACCATAGTCCTTTCAAATTCCTCCGAAGCGTCACACGCGCGTATTTTAATTCAGTGTGTGCTTTTCACTATTCGAGTTAACATGGGTATAACGCTCTCTATGCTTCGAATTGATTTTGCCGGTACCGTCTTATAACAAGAAATATGCTATCAAATGAAATATGTGGATTTCCACACCACTGTAATCGTTCGTTTTTGATTACAACTGAACAAAACTGTTTGCAAAACTAAATTTATCAAGCCAAAAGCGCCACATTTAGCGTTGTGTTTTTCTTTGAGAGCACGCGTGGAATCGTGCGTGGACATCGTGAGAAGAAAGCACGCGCGTGCTTTCAATAAAAGTTTTCCCTTATCTCTGTAAAAATAACTGATAAAACACTAAGTTAATAATTTCTCTGTAAAGGAAATCTCGAATTTCTCACTTAATGTACATTTTTGGTTCACGATGAGGTTACCGCCCCACGATCCTTTGGTTCAGGGAGTACTCCTCAACCCTATTTACCACTTCGATCGAGAATGTGCGGGGCAAGTCTAGGATTATTTCCTGATGAGGTCACTGTCCCAGGGCACAAATTATGCATCAGACTCTGTTTTATTTTTAACAATCTAATGACATAATTCTCATTGGCTTTTTAATCACGTGTGTGTGGGATACCCCTTATCCTCCGTCTTTTCATCGTATTCTCATTGCTTCTTAACCATGTGATATCGTGTACCCCCCCCTTATCCCCCATCATCTCATTGGCTCCTAGCCTACCATTGTTTATTCTTTTGTGAAAACGCTTTTATTAATCAAACGTTGTGAGCAAAATCATTTTACTTGTGACTACGTCCAGTGTACGTAAGCATAGTTTTCCTTTCTGTCTTGGTGGAATGAAGTTGACTGATCGCGAATTGTGTGACGCTTTGGAGGAATTTGAAAGGACTATGGTAGATGTAAGTGAATTATTCTTGTCGCTATTGGAAAACCGCGTCGACGACTATAGTTGATGAACTAGGAGCGATAGGATTTATTTGAGAATATAATCTTTGTTTTTAAAATGAATTTTGCGTGACGCGTGACAGCTCTCTTTTTTCTCCCTCATGTTCCTCAACGCACTCACTAATGATTCACGTTTATTGTTAAAATTGTTTATGGGCGTCCTCCCACTAAGGGAGTGGACACAGGTCCCTCTTGTAAAGAATTAGAATTTTTTAATAAATACAATTGTTTCACACTGGATTTACATGTGTCTAGATTGATTCTCAATTGACATATCGGAAGAGTCTGAGAGACCGATCCTAGGCCTTCGAGTCAAGTGGGCAATTTTCTCACCCCAAAACAATCTCTTATGGGAACTAGTTTCCAGGTTTCATTGCTCCTCAGGGTGTCTGAGCCCCTACCGCCATCTTGAATTCTTAATTCACCTCCTGATTGGCTGAAAATAACCTCCGCCATCTTGGATTTGGAAAACAATAGAGTCCGTTGTTGTCAAAACAATAGCCTATTGCGTTTCTCGGCTCCTGATTGGTTACAGGTCATATAAGCGTGCTATACTACTGTAAACTGTTCAGGTGTACTTGTTCTTCTCTTTGTTTGGATCTGAGGGGAGAAGTAGAAGTACACAAATATTCTTTTCCAGATAGGGGAGGGTACGACGTGCATCGCGGACGTTTGGAGAGGTTGTACCTCTCGCAATGACGACAAACATGAAACTATTGTGAGTCACTTTTGATTCTCTCTCCTCAGCATGCCGTATGTGAAAGGGCAAAAATACGACATCCAATTCACATTTAATCGTCTTCCAGTGCAGATGGAACAGCGTGCATGCGAGCAGATTGCAGCAGTGACCAGGGAGGAAATGTGCCATGTTCTTTTCCCTCAAGAGGAAAGTCTCGATCAGAGAGGAGAGATCAACAGGACAGTCAGGCAAGTTCACGTTGGCGAATGAACTTGAAAATGTCTAGGTTTACATCGTTTAAAACTATCCACGAAGTAATGAGTGTTGCTTTAAATTTTAGATCTTTCTACGATCGTGATCTGAACAGTGAACAGCAGCAGGCAGTTCAGAAGATTGTGTCGGGGTCGTCACGCCCTGCTCCGTACCTGGTGTTTGGGCCTCCTGGGACAGGAAAGACTGTTACCTTGGTAGAAGCTATCAAACAGGTCAGTAGTACTTCTTAGCTGTTCACATGCCCTTTAACAAATTACCCAGTGTATGGCTGAACAAGATTCTTTAACATCAGCCACCTTCAGCTGAAGTTGTCAAGAATAAGAATCGTGCTGGAGTAATCTTCGTTTAACTGGTTAAAACGTTTCTTTTGTTGGAATTCAATAACAGGTAAAACGAATATTTCGAAAGCTGAAATAAAAGTTTTTCTGATGAGGATTGTCACGTCCACCAGCAACCGTTACTAAGCAACTGCGGCTTCATTGAAATGCAATTTTGTACCAAACTGTCACAGAATAATAACAATAACAATAATAATAGCTATAATAATAATGCAATTTTTAAGCGTTAAATCAGGTTTTTGGTTGCCATGACGCAAAATGGGCCTAGTTTTGCTAAAAGAGCAAATTTCCTTAAGATTAGGCGCAAAAATGTGGAATATTCAAATTCGGCGCAGACGCATAAGCCAATATTTGGACCTTTTTGCGATTGCCGTACTAAATTTCGTTTTTGCCTTTTTCCTTTCGTTTTTCCTGGCTCCTTTACTCTCGCTACCTTCTGTGTGTCATATTCCTTTCGCCTGCCGTAAAACGTTTGGTGTTAATTATGGGAAAAGCCTGGAAATGGGACCTTGATCAATTATAGGTACAAGGGGCCATTGTACCACCATTTTTGCTACGTCAGGATGCCCTTGATATCCAAAAACTTCTGTTGCGCAGATAGATCTATCCTAGCTCTGCTATCTGCTCATCAAGAATGTCTGATGACCTTTAAAGACGTTCGCGCTAATTGTTTCTGCGCATCCTTTCTGTGCACGCAAATTTCCAGTAGTCATGCACCTCTTCGGAACCTCTAATTTTATTTGCTCCCGGAATCATCCACCTCTATTGTTTTCAGGACTAGGGCCATTGTTTCTGTTGTTTATTCTATTGTTTTCTCGGCCAATCCTGTTAGACCTTACGAGAGGTGCGTGGCGCCTCCAAATTTCCCATGCCACGTCATCCATTAGTGCGCGCGCTAAGTCATAAAATAAACAAATGATAGGGCAGATGGCCATTGCTAGAGCTTTGACTGGATTTAACGATCTTGGACTTTCGGTGACCCCAATTTTTCTTTTGATGTATCATTTTCTCTACTGATTTTCTACGTTTAGTGAAAAATGAAAAAAATATATCGATTAGATGTTTGAATTTTTGGCAAAACGCACCATCGAATTCCGTTCTTAGTAGCTCTTCGGGCATCTGTGCGGCGGTTTCAAATGCCTCTTAAAAGGTTAAATTTTGTGAAAACCTTGGTAACATTTAGAATTATTTACGCAACAGACCCACTTCTACAAAACATGACTAAGATCGTTTGCCTCCGTTGGCTCACTTTCGATATTTTTAACTATAAACCCCTGTAGACCGTGCTCAATTATATGGGGCAATTTTTCGAAATAGGTATAGTTTACCACACGCTTTATCTCTGAAACTAAGACGGTGAACCCCAATTTCTTCTTTTTTTTTTGCATTCCTAGCACAAGTAACTCATTATCTGCCTGCAGTAAAAATTTAAAAAAATTCTATCGAACGGAAAATTTTCGCGAGAACGTCCTTAAATCGATGACGTCACAAGTGGTACACGACGAGTATGTGCGTCGTTGGTAGTTAAAGGGTTAAATTAATAATATACTTATATAGTATAAAGAACTGGTTGACGAATTTTGCAATCGGAAAACTCGAGCATTTATTATCTTAATAACTACTCAAGATTATCTGTTTATAATCTCAATAACGCAGATATGACCTACTGCGTTCTTTGTCATACGCAGGTACACACCCTGATCGATTCTAGTTTCATTCTTGCGTGTGCGCCGGAAAACAGTGCCGCCGACCTATTGGCTGAACGCTTATTGAAACACGTTGATAAAGGCAAATTATTCCGGATGTACGCTGCGTCCAGACCTTGGGACTTTGTGCCACAAGAACTAAAGGTGAAATTGTTTAACTTTAAAATGGTGAATTCTTCTTCCTGTGGCAGTGTAATTTCCTGATAATGTGGTGTCACAACAAGACTTCTATGTAATGAATGATTAGCTTCTGAAGAAACGCCTTGTTGTGTTGGTGGGCAGATGAAACAGTTAATTACCCTATTACACATAATTTTCGGACAACTAATTTCGCTGTTGTAAGACCGTTATTAAGCGACTGTCTACTCAATTTAGAAACCACTATTGGTTTTCGGCCAATTAGACCCCGCGAATGATTAATGCCAGTTTTAAAACATGGTGTGTTGTGTTTATCAGGACGCCCGAGTGGTGAATTTTGACCCGGTCTCTCATGACGTATTCTATCCGTCGAGAGAGGAGCTGCTGGCTAACTATCGTATAATCGTCACCACTCTGATCACCGCAGGAAGGTAAGTGGTGAAGGTGTAAAGCAACTCGCACAGAAAAAAGCAAACCTTACCGTTCCCTAGAATTAAGTCATTGATTGTTAAAATGGCCTTAATTCAAAAAAAGATTGTACCGCGCTAAAATGGTTAGAGAAAATGAAATGAATAGCCCATTTTCCGAGTTAACCTAAGCCTCTATATCAAAACGAGGCCTGGTGCACAACAATTCAAATGAGGTTTAATTTGCATGTGAATGAAGCCTGGCCTGAAGGATGGGCACCAAGACTCGCTTTGAGAACGAGGCTAAAGTTTATCCGGAAATGGCCTATTGAATAACGAAAGACATGATGTATCGTATTTATACACTTATTTTTTCAGGTTGGTTTCGGCAATGTTTCCTCGCAATCATTTCAGCCACATTTTCATAGACGAGGCGGGGCATGCAACTGAACCCGAGTGCATCATCCCTGTAGCGGATCTCCTGGACCCTAATCATCCTACGGGCGGACAGCTCGTACTCGCAGGAGACCCCAAGCAGCTGGGACCCATTCTTAGGTCACCGATCTCGGTGAAATATGGTCTTGGTGAGTATGTCAAAGCGGCTTGGATTACTACGATCAAATGGTAGTCACTACTACTTCTTTTTCACCTCTGCCTTCTACTCTTTTTGACAAACTTCTCCTGGAAACCGGCGCGTACACGCTAAGTACATTGCAGAGACAACACGCTGCTTTATTTCTACAAACTACCCTACGGTCCACTCTAATCCAGAGAATTGTCCGTCAAAAACAGAGCTTCTCGAAAACGCTAGTCTGCTGCCGCAGATTGTTATGTTTTCAGATTTCTCCGGCGTAGTGTGGACGGAGAACACTGATGCTTTTTGAAAACGCATTTTTAAATCTCCCATGCGTAAGGTGGATGGGGGCGTAAATCTTATCAATGAATTTTTGCAGAAATCTCACTTTTGGAGCGTCTGATGACGTCATGCACTGCGTACGCGCGTGGACGCCGAGGGAATTACAACTCGGATCTACTGACGAAGCTCGTGAATAACTATCGCTCTCACAGAGCCATCATTGAGATTCCCAAACAACTGTTTTACGACAGTGAATTGAATGAATGCGCCAGAGATTTTAGGTAAGATCTATGAGGTTTCTCTCTTGTGACGAAATAAGCCATAGCAGGAAGCAGGGTGGATGGTATCGTTCTCTAGCACCAAACTTATATTTGCCCGCTTTAGTGTGAACATGAATCGACTGAGGGGCCCTTTTTGGCGGCCTTATTGCATAGCATGGAGTTGATTTGCGCATGACCTTGTTAACCATTGCGTCAAAATGGTTCATAAAATTGTAAGGACACACTTAAAACAACCTAGATTTAACCTGTCAAGGATAACCCCGATTGAGAAAGATCTCAACTTGACATGACCACGGCCACGTCTTGACTTACTTGCTAATTTACAATAGAAACGTGATGCTGGGCTGGGACGAGCTGCCTAACAAGAATTTTCCAATCATCTTCCACCCCGTGTACGGCAAGGACGAAAGAGAAGGCAGCAGCCCTTCTTTCTTTAATGTGGCTGAGGTGGAAACTCTTGAGCGCTACCTAAAGAAACTGCTGGACGATAACGTGAGGAGCAGAGGATTAAAACACTTGAGACCGGAGATGATTGGAGTTATTTCTCCGTACAAGAGACAGGTAGGTCAATAATCATTAATTCATCACTTCCGAGGCCTTATTACTTCAAATCTCTCGCCTTACTGTACAGACACTCGCCGCTCTTTGGGTTGCACTCCGCCCCCAAATCCATTTTCGACCGTAGCAGACATCCTGACAGTTTCAGTTTTAGGCAGCCTACGTTTAACTGCTCAAGTTGAGCATTAGTTAATCGTCGGAGTATGGTTTCTTTTAAGCAAACGCTCAGATATGTGATCAGATCAACATGTTTTTGTTGCAACACGCTCAATTTACGAGGGGTTGTGTGACGCTGCTGTGTTCCTCTTGATGGCGTTTCTTTTCATCGTTTTAGTCCTCTCTTTTGCAAAAAGGCATGAACAAATTGAACTGCGTGTTATTTTTTTATTATTAATAAACAACCCCACCTTGATTTTAATTTGAAAATGTACCATCAAAATAATGTTAAGCGCGCGTTTGTTAGAAAAGAAAGTTGTGTTACTGACTGTCAAGTGAGTAACTGCTAACATTGCTTCTACGGGTTTTTGGTCAGGTTCAAAAGATTCAGAAGATGATTGAAAAGAGACGGTTTGGTGCTGGGATTAAAGTTGGCAGCGTGGAAGAGTTTCAGGGACAGGAGAGAAGAGTGATAATCTTATCAACTGTCCGAAGCACCAAGAAGGAATATCTAGAGATGGACAAGGATTTCCACCTAGGATTTCTTAACAACCCCAAAGTAGGCTTGCCCTCTGAACAGTCTCCCTTATTATTAATGAAGATTTTTTATTTGTATGATCCAATAAGACCAGTTGCGGTGGAATTCGCAACTGGATGAAAGGAATCTGCTAGGACCTGCCTCGTCCCCAGTCGCCCGCGTGATAGTATGATTAACCCTGCGCCCGCGCTCCTCACTGGCTACCAGGTCCCGCTTGCGCTCTTTTGTTCACTCCCAGACTCCCAAATCGCTCTTTGCGCTAAGAAGCTGCTAGGACTACCAAGATTAGACAGGGCAGGTCAAGGAAATTAGCTCTTGGATTTATTTAGTTCTAACTTGGGCTGCCATGTGACTGTATGTCGTATTGATCGTGCATGGTGCGCGAAACCTGTGGAGGAGGCGCTTCCATATGAAAATGGCGGAGATTCTCGTCGTCTCGGTTAGGGATATGCGAAACTGTCCAAATTACTCGTTGAACATTTATCCGGATTGAAAATTAGTTTAGAATTGTTTGATAAATTTACAAAAACTTTTGCTCACCTTCTCTTTCTCCTATTTAATCCCTGGGTGCACAGAAAACAGATAAAATTCCGTAACTTTTACATTCTTTTTTTTCAGAGATTCAATGTAGCCATTACTCGTGCCCAAGCTCTCTTGATTTTAATAGGCAACCCGGACATGCTGTGTAAAGACGAAAACTGGAAAAGGTAAGAGCTGTTACGAAAAATATTGCCCAACAGGTTGAGATCCAAATTTGTTACGTGCATGGCCTTTTAGAAACTTTGTAAAGAGGTACAGTTTATGATAATAGTTAACGAAGACTACAAAATATCTCCAATCTGTTTATCCCGAGATCAGCTTGAAACGCTGGTTTCTGCATAACAGACCTCCTCTAGCTTGAATGACCTAGCCAAAGTGATGAACTCATACGTTATGGCTTGTAGATTTTTGGAGTACTGTGATGAAAACAGTGCTACTGTTGATGTAGAAAGGAAAGAAAAGGTGGAGGATATTGCAGACACTCTCAGAGGACTTAAACTTCTCTCAGCAGCATCATCAGGTAAGGAACTTATCTTGATTAACTCCTTAGCAAATCAAACTAAAATAAAACCATCGTTTTACAAGATGACCTATCCTGTTGCCAGCGACGGGCATTCAATCCAAATTTTAAAGCCCTTTATAATTTCTGTTTCAGAATGCAATGAAGATTCGGAAATCAGTCAGCGGGAACTCCAAGAACACCCAGAGTGGACTAGACACGAGTAAATGTGTTGCTAGAGTCTTGTCAGTTTAAGATAATCTAAGACTATATCCACTTACTAGGTAGAGACAACATTCAAAATAGAAAAGGGGAAAAAACTTTTGACAGCAATCCGACTTTGGTCTGTGAATTTAACTAGGAATGGTTGACCCTACAGCTGCCCCAACCATTTTGTCCCCATCTTAACTAGCTGATTATAGGTGTTAAGCATAATCTCCGTGGGGAAAGCACACAAGCTAATTTTTCGTCAGGGCGCTATTGACTTTACATTGATGAATTTGTTTTTTGCAAACAAAGGCTAGTTCATGTAGCAGTGTCTTGCCTTAGTGAAGATAAGAATCCAGCCAGAATGATGGCAGTGCTGGTAACTACAACAACCCAGCTTTCTTTAGGTGTCTAAGTGTGTAACCCTGATAACCTACACTTTGTAATAATTTGCTTTAATAAGAAATTAATAACAGCAATGAAAGGATGTAAAATAAACAGCAAAGTAGCGTGTGTAGTTGAGTACTGAGCTGTTAAGAATTAAAACTCTTTAATTAATAATACTTTATTCACAATGCAAAATTCAAATGTGTCCCCCGATTGTGTTTACAGACCCAACAAGAGAAACTATTTAATAACTACTATAACAAGCTCTTTTCCTGAAGGCAACTAAGACAGGCAACATTTTCTTTGCAACTCAACAAAACTTGCCTGTATTTATTGGAGTTGGGTAACTAGTTTTCACTTATTATAAGTATGGCCTGCAGGTAAACATCTTGAGAGAAGACCCATTAAATACATGTAGATACTATTATTTGGAACCTTTGCTCTGTTCTCTGCTCATTTACAAACTCACAAAAGCTGCAGATTGGTTTGTAACATTGATGTCACCACGAAACTGTCGCATATCTATGCAAATGTTTTGAATAATGATTATACCCTTCTTTTCCAAAGGTCAAGTGTTCTCATATTATTGCTGGTACTTCTTTGCTCTGCTAGAGTTTGCCATTTTGAATGTTACATAGCCTGTTCCTGATGATTGTATCACCAGACTATCCTTTTCTCTTCCAACTGTATTCTTCCACCATATATATTTACATCACTTGCCATTTCCATCAAGGAGATCTTTTGCCTCGTTTATTTTTGCAGCTAGGTATGGAGAACCACCTACAAAATGACACACAAACATTACACCAAGATTCAATAATTTCAATATTGAACCTTTCAGATTAAATCAACATAATTTGATGGCTGTGGAAATGAACACTGAAACCAATTATTCTGCAGTGTTAGCACTTTTTACTATGATAAAATGTTGATCATAACATAGAGCACGTGCTAGGCCTATATCTAATTCTTATTGCGCCATCATGAACAAAATCTTTATGCAGGCATGGCCGTGCTCAATAAAATAATGTGTGCAGTTTCAAAAAAGCTGCAAAATTTCCATTGAGTTTTGTGCAAGTTCCTTTTGTTTAAGTTTCAGCAAGATGAAGCTTATTCTGCACAATCCAAACCCTGCTTTAAGCCTTTGACTTTTGCCTGGCGAAGATGTTTACTTCAACCCGAGTATTTTGACTTTGTCTACATTTTCATTGAGTATTTTTACTTTGTTTTCCTATAATTTCATTATTAGCTTGAAGAAGCAAATTTTTCATGGCTAGTTTTAGAGACCAGGTCAAGCATTTTCGTTCAACTGTTGCTTAACTGATTGTGGCGTGTTATGATAATAAAGACCTTTGTTTTCCTTCACTGTGCATTGTGAAAACTAATTGTAGTCAATCAGAAATAAAACATGTTTTATAAAAAAAAAACATGTTTTATAAAATAATTGGTTCATGCTTTTAGCTGTGCATATATGGAGTTATGAATGAACTTGGGAAGTTTGGAGAGCACTCGAGACTCTTACGCTTCTTTCGTACTCTCCAAACTTCCTGCATGCATCCATAACTCGATATACGCACACTAAGCATGAACCAATTCTGAATGAAAAATTTTCATTATGACTGAGGACTTCACAGTAATTTTCATAGACATCGTAAAGCTCAAGCAAGTAGGGTACTCTCCTTTAGAGCACCTTTCAATAACATGGGGAACCTTAAAATTCAAAGCTCAACCAACAAATGCGTTTTTCGCTACCATCAATCAAATGTTCAGGAGCTGCTCTCAGCTTGCAGCTACTGCCAAGTACTGTTTCATTGTCTGAACTGTGCCCAGTGATTTGATCATCACGCACTTGCAAGCTGGAAGGAACCTGGAAACATTTAATTGATGGTAGCAAAAAAAACACATTTGTCGGTTGAGCTAGAAGTTTTGGAGTCCATATGTTATTGAAAGGCACAGTAAATATTTTATATTTTATGTTTATTCTTTCAAATTGCGGGCTTCTTAAGTAAACATAGCCCCCCTCCTACTCCACCTAAAGTAAAAACAATTTTCCTTAAAAGATCATTTATAAGTATTACATTTTTTGGACCATTTTAATGAAAAAAACATTTTGATTTGGTGAAATCCTTAGTTTCCTGTTCTGTGTTGGAATCAGTGAAGTCAAACTAAAAAACCTACCATTTCAAACCCATGACCAAGTTTTGAGAGGCACGATGAGTTCAGTGGCTACTGTGATGCTAAATCAAGAATTTGACAGTCTGCATTTCACACCTTTAGGAAACGCTATCAATTTAAATAGAATTTGTACGTCTATGGAGCCACAGAGAAAAGACTTTCCCTATGTGAAACCTTCAAATACTAGGAGCTGCTAAAGTGTTGTGCGAAGAAGGTTTTTAATTTGACATCTCAATGTCTTGCTCTCCAGTAGTTGAAGACCAGTCAGAGCTTGAATTTGACTTGGCAGAGAAAATCAAACATTTCACCAAATCCAACAAAATCCACCAAAATACTCCAAAAAATATGCTTAATTGTTTAAAAGGAAACCATTCAGAGAGAACTTTCAAGTCTTACTTGCAATACAAAACCTTTAGTTATTATCTTGTTTGTTTGGGTGTACTTAGAAAAGCAAAAACCCTTGAACCGTATTACTTTAAGTTATGACCAGACTCTCAACAGCCATGTAGTTTTTCACCCCCTCCACTCACCTTTGTCAGGATGATTTATTAGCATGATCCTTCTATGTGCCTCTCGAACTTTAGTCTTGCTTGCTGAAGGACTGCATATGCAAACAGAACAATTTCAGTTCTTGTAAGCTGCTTACTACAACTATATCTATAAAATAATATATTAGTAATTATATAGAATATGACTGAATACTAACTCAAGATAGAAATTTTAACAGTTACTCGAGTTTCACGCACAAAGCAATCACAGACAAGCAATGCGATTGCAGAAAGAATAAGACCTTTGCAATGTTGATGGTGCATGCCTTACCAACAACATCATATACAAGGCCACTGTCACTACCACACCCGGTGACGCAAGAGTCTACATTATCATGACAGAGTATAGTTTCAAGATGACGTTGAACAACCACAAGGTTTCCTGCAAGCACCGCAAACACTCGCACAACACTGTCCTATCGAAATACATCTGGGACCTTATGGACAGTGACACCAATTTCTCAATCAAGTGGTTGATTGTCACACGTGCAAGATCTTACAGGGGAAACCCGTCATGCTGCAATTTGTGCCTGATGGAAAAGCTCTGCATTCTATCCACTGACAAATCAACACTTCTCAACAAGAGATCCGAGTTGATAACTAAATGCAGGCACAAAAACAAGTTCTATGCAGCCAATCAGAAGCGAGATCGCTTCACACACCCTCCTTCAATCAGTTTAAATTTTATTCCCAGCACCGTTTATGGCACAGTCCCCCCTGTACACTAGTCGGGTGTGATAACCACTACACCATCAGGACAATCATGCTGGCTACATGGCAATCAATGATGTGATTTACGTGGTATGGAACGTTCCATACCACGTAAATCACAATGTCGATTGCCGTGTAGCCAGCATGGTTGTCCTGATGGTGTAGTGGTTATCACACCCGACTAGTGTACGGGGGGATGTGGGTTCAAATCCTGCTCTGGGTGAATTTTCTTTCAAACATTCATTCCCTATAAATATGTTAGTATATACTAAAACAGTGGATAGTGTTGAAGGCGCCACGTTGATCGGCTAGTCAAACTCTGAATATCCTTTGCTATTTACCTCTGAGCAACTTGAGAAAAAAATGGGGTTCTGGTTTGCATCCGCGACAAGTGAAGAAATCATCTAAATTAATTTTTTGTAGTGTATATTATCTCGCTGTTTTAGTGTATATGAAATAATTCATATTTGAACTGCGGTTGTAGATGCAAGTGAAGTATGATCATCGCAGTAAATTTTCCAATTTAAGCAATTGGAAAAAAGAAGCCTGAAATATGAACTCAATAAATTGACCTTGCTCCCAATGTGTGACTTCATAGCTCAGTTGGTAGAGCATCGCACCGGTACCCAGAGGTCATGGGTTCGAATCCCGTTGAAGCCCTGATTTTTTTTCAGGCTTCTTCTTTCCAATTGCTTAAATTGGAAAATTTACTGCGATGATCATACTTCACTTGTATTCACCTCAGTGTCGGTGTCTAGTGGTGGATATTTACCGAGCCACGAATACCCACCGGTAGCCACCTCCACTTTAGTGAATAGTTGTTAATTATTCACCTGATGTCAAATGAGTGGTAGTATATGGAATGATAAAATGTTATGCCAATAAAAGTGATAACAAATGAAACAACAATTGTGTACCTGATTCCCAGCACTAAACCAGCTTCCCGTTTTGTCATTTTGGATTCAAATCCCCCCCTGTAATAATGGCTGAATTCCTGTCAACATATAAGAATTGTTATCAGACATTCACCACAACTTAAGGTTTTCTGCTTATCAGTTCAGTCAGTTCACTAGACTGAACCATCCCAATACAGGAATGCCTAGCCAAATGCTTAGTTAAACTCATCACCAGTTGAGCTTAAGAAGGTGCCTTAGGGATGGTGGAGCCAGGATATAAGCCTTGAGTGGAGCATGTAGGTATCCATGGCAACCCTGAGAGCAGGAAACACCAGGCATCATCACACTGAGAGAGTTAGTAAGGATACTTAATGCAAGCAAAAGGGAGGGAAGTGAGGGAGCAAAACCATGTTACAGGCATGAATGGCACTCAAGGCAAACTGCATGGTAATCATGCTCCTAATATCAAATCAGCCTAGCACTGTATGCTCTGACCATTTGAAATTGAGAGCATGATTACTCTCTTAAACCGAAAGCCACAACTGTGATTAGGTGTCAACAAAACACTGCCCCTCCCACTGACCACCTATAAATCAATGGGGAAAAGAAAAATTTAAAAAATTCAAAAACTATCAGTGGGACTGATCCAAGTTCATACCCAAAACTTCCAAGGTGCTGGACATATTGCAGATTTCTGACTCTCTCCTTGTTTGATTGTAAGTGCAGATTTTGTTTGTCACCTGTGAGTGTTTTCCTCTGCAAGAGTTTCTTCATTACTGTAATAGCTCAATTTTCTAATGGCTGCAAATACCATACTTAATGATATTCCAACTTAATCTTCAGTGCCGGTTGTTCAAAACCCTGATTAAACTAACCTCCGATTAAGCTTAATCGTCGATTAAAACCCCTAACACCGGGTTAGCTAATCAGAGGAATTGAGAACGTTGTTCAGAGCCTGATTAGAGGACAGATTAGTTAATCGCTGATTAACGGTTAGTACGTAGTGTAAAAACCACTTACATTGTCTCACTAATTGACAATAAAAAAAATTAGTACCCCATAATGCAATTTCCTGTGAGTAAGCACTGTGATTGTTTCCAATATGGCATCCATGTTATGGACTGCCAGTGAAACGGTGGACTTGTCTACTCTAGTTGTATCAACGGCAACTTGCAGTAAGCCACCACTCACATAAAATTGTAGTGCTATCAGTACTTGGTTGATTGGTTTCAGAATGTAAATCCGCCTCTATGGTGCTTGTATTGCATTCAACTGAGGCTCTGCCAAATCTGTAGCGAGTGCCAAGCTTTTAATTGCTGTAAATTAGTATGCTATTGTTATATTGACAAATTCATGCTGCTCTTTGTCTCACGCAAGGAAGGCCAAACAACAAGTCGGCAATTAACGGTTTAATCTTCCTTTGGATGTGTATTAAAGTTAACCTGCCGATTGGAGTCAGATTAGTGTTAATCGGGCTTTGGGCAACACAATCTAATCGCAGATTAAATTTTAATCCTGGATTAGCATATTTAATCAGGGATTAGCGCTGATCAGGGTTTTGAACAACCAGGCCCAGGAGCTCAATTTTCCACAAGTAAAACCTGCACTTAGAATCAAAGGAGGAGAGAATCAGAAATCTGCAACTAATCTGCCACCTTAGAAATTTCAGGGAAGCTAAATTTATTTGTGAACTTGAATCGGTCTCATTGATAGTTTTTATAAGGGATCAGTAGGGGTCACCTGATCAGGGGTTAGTGTCTTGTCAAACCCTATTGTGATTAGCTATCACCACTTGGCCCAAATAGCAGAGTTTTTTATGTCATGGTTGTAACTCTGGACAGTGTAATCTGGACTGCATACAACATGTGAAACTGTCCGATAAGAGAGACACCACATGACAATCAAACTTCTATTGTCTTGAGAGAAGCCATGTTTCTTCCAAAGCACGGACTGTTTGATAATACTTACCGGTATTTTCGGAATGATTTTGGGTATTTGGTTGAAATTAACCTTCCTTAACGCCACCATGGCATAACGACCTGAAAACAAAAAAACACAAATAAGCTTAAGCTCCTAAATTATGCTACAAAACTGACGAACAACAACACGTGTATCAACGTTATTTTTCAAGTAAAAAACCTGCTATCGCTGCTCCAGCTACTCCAAGCCCTGCTAGTATAAGGGTAGTCTGAGAAGAAGGGAAGGAAACAACTGATTACTGAAACTTTCCTGGAAAACAATGGATAAAATCCTCAATTAACAGAAACCTACCATTTTGTGACCGTAATGACGCAACAAATTTCCCAGAACGCATCATTGCGGAAACAATCCCAGGGATCCAAGGGAGTTGAAACAGCATCCGGGGTATCGAAAGTTACACGCGTCATTCCGGTTGCAAAATGGCGGATCTTTTGGGCAGTGACGAATTTCAGGAAGATCCCGCAGCCGAATTTCTAGCGAGAGAACAAGATGATCTTGCTGAACTGGGAGAGGATTTCGGCGGAGGGCAGCCGGAGACCAACGTAAGCTTTACATTACCACAATTTTGATGCAATTTAGTGCCAAATTAAGTGTGTATCAGTGATATTGTCGACAAAGTAATCTTTAGTAAACTACTTTAGCTTGACGTGTTGTAGCGCTTTAAGAAAACACTTACTTTTTGATATGCCTTTCATTTGTTAGCGTTAAAATAAACGTTGATAGACGGTTAATTTTCGTTTCTTTTTTCGTCAACAAACGTTATTGTTAATCCACCTTGAAGTCGGATATGGTCAGACAGCAAATGTGAAAGGGTAGCTGCTCTCAAAATTCTTCTCAGGCCTAATCATTTGATCCTTGATTCAGCCGCCACTAATTTGTAAACGTAATCGAAAAAAGAAATACACTTTCAAACCAAAATATTATAAAACCGGCGTTAAGGGCAGAAAAAGGGTTTGTGCAATTTATCAGAACTGAGAATTTTAGTTATTACTCTTTCCAAAAACAAATAAGTACAAGTTTTTTATTGCATATTTCAATTATGCCAAGAGTCCTAACTGAAGGATTAGTCGGCTGTCTTGTTGAATTAGTTGAAAGCATTTTCTGAATTGAAAAGAGAAAAATTGAACCAAGTACACTTACACGTACACATGGTCAGATTTTTTAGAGTATTTTTGTCCTAAACAGGGTTAGCATTTCAAACCTTTGGTAGTACCCTTATACCCAAACATGGGTCAAGTAGCAACTTCCTCCAGGATTTGCTTTACTCTGAATTTTTGTTTAGAACTGTTAGAATCTTCATCCGACATTGTGAAATGTTTTGAGTTGCACGCTTTCAGCCAAAAATTTTAAAGTGGGCATCCAGAATTTACTTTGGAGTTAGCTCAAGTGAACAATTTTATAACTGCGTATGAAACAATCCAGTGCTCCAAGCTCAATTTTTCAAAATGTCGCCTTTTGGCGACCTTTAATTGTGAAATGGTGGCCATTAAAAAAATTCAGGACGTGAAGGGGAGGACACTTCATGACATATTACACGTTGCCAAATAACAAAACGTTGAAGAGGGGGACTCTTCATGACATGTTACATGAAGGGCTTATGGGCCGAACGGCACGTTTTTAATACTTTATTTTGCTACAGTAAGTTTAAGTATTCATATTGAGTTTCTGAACGCCGAGAGGGGAAAAGAGAATGACAGGTGATGTCGTGGCTTGTACTGTTAATCAAATTCGTCCTATTATTGATAATTTTTCAGGCAAGGTTCTCTTTTAATCTGTTGGTCGCCAATTGGCGACTTTCGCCAGAATTTTGGTCGCCCAAAATTTTTTCCACTTGCCATGGCAACCAAAATGGTCGCAGCTTGAAACGCTGAAATCGCTTTAAAGTGGGCATCAACAGTAATGCCTGGAATGTGTACAGAATGCAAATTGCCTGTCATGTATCTGGGTAAAGTGATAAAGTTTGATTACCTGAGTGTGAGAGATGAGGTTTCCCAGTAGCTTAGTTGACTTACTGCTTACTTGGCACTGTTAGTATCTTAAAATGTACTGCAAAGCAGAGGATGGTTATAAGGACCCAGGGAAGCCAACCCCCCCAAAAAAACACCAATTTCATCCTCTCAGTACCAGCAAAAGTTGTTTAAAGTAGAGCACTGTCAGTTTTTCCTCAAAAATGCATTAAAACTATGTGCAAAAATTGTCCCCTAGTAATAGCAAAATTGGCTGAATTAAGTGTGTACTACATGTGCTTTCTTTCATATCTGGGAGATTTTGTGCCCTGTTTTTGAGAGGGAGATTTTATCTATATCCAGAGGACTCCCAGTTGGTGTAAGCCAAGACCTGTTTGTACTGAAACCATACTAAAGTTAATGCAGCGACAGTGGGTGTTGCCAACTAAACAGCTTCAGTAGGTTCAACTTCTGGAATATCATCAAGGCGATGTACACCTTATGTACCAGTACACACTAGAGAATAATTGAGTGAGTTCTGACAATTTGAGCATCTGATAAACTGTCAATGACCATGGTTTTGTTGCTGTTTCAGGAGCTGGATGGCTTTGAGGGTTCAGTGGACAATCAACCAGTTGTAAATGGATTTGCTGATGAGGAGGTGAGTGAACGTGGTCTTAAGTTATTCAGCAATTTCAGAAAATAAGTAACTGTTATGTATTTATTTTCATGTGAAAATGCAAAACCAGTGGGTTTGTGACCATGTGTGCTGTGTTAGACTGGGGTACACAGTTATGTTGTATTTAGACTAATGTCTGTGATTGTTTACCAGCAACCAGAGCACACGCCAATGCTGACATGGCACAAGAGTAGTGGGAAAAAATTAGTAATTCTTGAACTGGCAGGCTGTTGACTGGCAAATTTGTAATAATCCGGGGAAGATCTGTATATTTATTTAGGAGAGGTCAATATGAGGATTTAGTTGGGGAAAAAAATAACCCCCCCCCCTCCCCTTGTGCTTGCACTCATACTTGTTAAACAATTCACCAGTCTTCTTTGCAGTCTCTGTTTTGTTCAGGTACAGAGCAAACAATTCCACAAAGAAAGACAAATATTCATTCTTAATTTGCTTCCAACATTCAGTTTTCTAAGAAGGTGTCCTTAAAACTGTTAGATTTCAGGTTCTCATCAGCCTGTAGTTCCACTCCCAAGAGAATCAGAACCAGAGTCTGTCAGGTGAGACTTGTTTAAGTTAAAAGTTGTTTTTCTTTCTTGTCAAATAGAATTCAAATATCACCAGGTATGTTAATGGGAAAATGGTATGTTGTATCTGCATTGAGAAGCACCATAGTCAGCTGATTGTCATAATGGTGACATTTTAAGCTTGGCATACATTTACTTGGTGCAAGAGCAACACTCAAGTGATAACTGCTGTACCCTCTTGTCCTGTGAGAGGTGTGGTTTTAATGCTTGCGAACACTTGCATCTTTACAACTGCACAGACCCTTTGCATGGTTGGTCATGTTAATGCTTAATTTTCACTCTGGTAGTCTGTGGAATCCAAATTTTTGAGTGGGTTGGTGTGACTGAGGTGGTAAACCATTACAAAGTTTGTGGCCATAGAACCTTTTTTGTTTCTTTAAAATTTGCATTGATGGTTCAAATCACCAAAGGTACATGTACATTGTATGACACCATTGAAAATGAGTGGAAAGTAAAGGAGGATACTTGAATCGCTTAAATGTAGTGAACATTGAAAAGTTATTTTAACTTCAGTCCAGGCCAGATAAAGACAGTGTTATTTAATTCAACTGCTACAAAAGCTGCTTTGTTGCTTACCAGCATACATGCATCTTTTTTGTAGAAAATGGAGAGAAGAAAAAGCAGCTCTTCTCGACAAGATGGATAGTGAGGAAAAATCTGAAATACAAGAATGGCGTGAACAAGCTAAAAAAGAACTCAATGACTGGTACGAGAGACGAGATGAACAGTTAGGAAAAACACAAACAAGCAATAGGTATGTTAGTGCCTCTTGTTGTCGCAGAAATCTTTTTTGTAGGGCTACAATGAAGAGTTTTTGATAATGGGTATGGATAATTAGAAAGCAACTTCTTGAACCCAGCCATTTGAATTGACCAATCAAATGTTTATTGAAGAAGTTCTATGTAAGCAGTGAACATTTCCTAAAATGTCCAATAATGTTGAATAATCCACACAATATATCCACAACTAACTTTGAAAGCAAGGCAAGTCTGTTTTCCTTGATTTCTTGTACTACAGTGTACAGGGTTCATACTGATCATGGAAAACCTGGAAAGTCATGGAATATTTTATATATTCCATTTTCCAGGCCTGGAAACTCTTGAAATTTAGGTGTGGGTCATGAAAAGTTATGGAGAATCAGTATGCTTTCTATGAATAAAAGGCAATAAGATCCAAAGTTGAAAAATTAGCTAACAAGTCCAAAAATCAAATTTAATCTCAGTTGAATAAATGATTGTTTTTACACTACTGCTGGAGGACAATTGCTTAACTTAGGTCATGGAGTTTTTCAAAAGTCATGGAATTTTGACCGGTCATAAATGTACAAACCCTGTACCACTACATTTAACTTGAACAGATCCTGTCCTTGGTGTCAAAATCTCTCCACATCTAGACTGTTCAATTGCTCAGAACAATGTAGGATCATCACAAAACAACTAGACTTAACATTTTCCCGTCTGTAAATTGGTTTTCTGATGTACATGTACATGTATTGTCTAGTATAAGGTGCTTCAAATTATGTTCAGTTTTTTTTTTTCAAAACGATGGTCATCATCATTTATTTTGCTCTCAATAAGCCATATTCGTGTTCTCGGTATTGGACTGGAACTAGCGTGGAATGGAGGCTCATGGTGGAATATCATTAAGAAGTGATTAATGTCATTAGCATTTGAAAAGGCTCATCGCATTAGCCTCAGTTGCAAACTAGGTCTGGAATACTAAAATGGTCTATTAATGTCTTCAAGATTATTCCAACTGGCCCAGCTAAAGTGTTCACACTGTAACAAAGTCCTCACTCAATATTGTTAAAATATTTTTCAGGGCTGATGAAGAAGCTTTTGTGGCTGATCGAGATGACTCTTCCACTCCAGGTCATGACTGGGAACGCGTCTGCCGCAATTGCGACTTTAATCCAAAAGGAACAAAGAATACTAAGGATGTATCACGCATGCGATCAATTTTCCTGCAACTTAAGCAAACTCCACTCGTGAAGGAATAGTGCTGTGTTTTCTTAGACCAACTAATAATTATTAATCCAAAATTTGTTAACTTCATCTGATCTTCATATCACCCTTAGCTAGTAAACAAACAATTTTCTTTAGCTTCAAATTATGTTAAATAATGTAAACCAAGTTTTTGGTCCCAGTTTTGTATGATTATTTTCAAATTTAGACAGTTTGTCATGGTTGTATTGAATTTGTCAGATGTTTGTTCAAGTACATTGTGTTCGATCTAAAGCAGGCTGCTTGGGACGAGCCTTGAGGGTCTTTCAAAGGAATACATTTATCTATCTCAGAGATGCGATGCTCAGAATAAAAACATCACTTTGAGGTTTTAAACACCTCAGAGAGGTACGAATTCCCAGGAGAGGTTCTGTTGTAAGGTTAGGCCCCTTATTAATATAAATATCTCATCTCCAGAGTGATGTGAAGAAGATTCTCATCATTTTTCAATACATCATCTCAAATCTCAATCGAATGCAGACTCCTCTAAACAGACACCTTTCTGATTGTGCCGCTTTTTATTGGAACAGTGTTTGACCTCCTGTTCCTCTGACATCATAGTTCACTCAGGTAAGTAGATTAAAACGTTCTGAAAACTGGGGATTAATTTTTCAAGAAAAAAACATGTTTAATTTGAAATACAAAGAATGTTATTTTGGTTGAGGCCCAACAGGGAAACGACACTACCTTTTCAGAAGTTCTGTTTTACCCACTCAGAAACGTTCAGTCCACTGAACTTAAAAGTTCCATTTGCATTCCAACTACAATTCTGCCCAAATTTCTTGTAAATGAGAAATAAGCTCTATATCTTGCAGTGAAAAGGGGTCAAGTCATTGCCACTTGGTAAGGTGTTTCATTGGCTTTTAGAACTTCTGACACCTGTGTTGGTTTTTTCATTCTCGTCAGCCAATCCAAGATTTGGCAGGTGGAACTCTTTAGACTAAGGGCAGGGGTTTCAATAACTTTAGCGGCCATTGAAGGTGTAATAGGCGGCTGTGACCACTAAAGGGGTTGCAAGGCCCCTTTCCCCTAGAGGGGTCTGGGGGCAGAAAAAATTTAAATCTAGAAACTCGGAAATGAGATTTCCAGCGTTCTGGGCATCAAAAACTGTGCGGTTTTTGTAGCATTTTAAAGTTGCAGTGGTCGTCGTTGTATTGAATTTGTTTTTTTTTTATTAAAATCCTTTTTTTTTCATTAATGAAATCCAAACACGGCGGTAAGAGGTCCTACAGGCGGCGGTATACCGCCGATAACCGACTTTTATTGAAACCCCTGTAAGGGTGCGTTTCTTTAGGAAAATCCAAGATTAGATTTTTAATTCCGAAAGAATCCGAAAATAGTTTTTGCGTTTCTTTACTGTACAGATTAATCCTGGTCATGTTGCGTCAAAGGAACCGAAAAATCCACTTCCAGAATGGAATCTTCGGTTCCTTTGACGCACCATGATCCGAGAGATCTTGGCTTGATCTGTCTAGTAAAAAAACGCCAAAATCCGTTTTCGGATTCCTTCGGATTTAAGAATCCGATCTTGGATTTTCGTAAAGAAACGCATCCTAATTACTTTCATTTACATGTGCAGATGGAATTTTTCTAATCGAATGTCAATCGCAAACTTTGGCAAGTGTTCACAGTAAGGTTAACAATAAGGACATAACATGTAGGTTAGAGAAGAATCGAGAGCAACTTGAGTTAACCGAAGCAAAAAATAAAAAAAAGAATCAGAACAAAATTTCGTTAATGACTAGCTTTGATTTTCTCATGAGTTGTTGATGTACCACCAAATAACGTAGTCTTGGGTTGTGCCTGTTCACTGTGTAATAGATTGTATTAATCTCAAGCTGAAAGTTCTTCTAGTTCCAAACAAATTTAACTCCATTTGAGTAAGATGTAATGTAGCACCGCTTCTATCCAATGACAATAAATACTGTTAGAGTTACGTTGGTCTGTTACCTTTGATTGTACTGACGATGTCCCTCGCGTCCCATGTCAGAGAAGCTGCTGTTTGGCCGGAGTTATGATGCACCTCGCATGAAACTTGGGGGTGGGGGAGGGGGCTAGCTCGACTAAGAACACGTGTACACCGGAGAGCTCAGCCCGTGTAATTTGGGATTTTTAGCCTGGGGAAATGGTGACGCTATTAACTGGCTGACATAGTAAGTACATGTCCAACACCCATCACTATCTCACACCAGATCGAGATCACACGTGGGTGAGGTACAGTTGTTAGAGAATAAAAATGCAAGCTAGAGTGTATTTTATTAAGTGACTCATTCGTTATTAATTTGTTAAAGTAAAACTTGTTTTTGCTGTAATAATGGTGACCAGAAAAGAGTAGAAACAGAGCAACGCTGTAACATCATCTACCGTAGGAATTAAAGTGAAGTAACCAAACAGACGAGTGTTGGAGTGATTCTGCTAATTCCCCAAAAGACTACTTCAACACAGTCTCAGGAAAACTGAGTGAGGATGTGCGGCCTGCTAAAAAGAACATTCTTTAGGGGTACATATACCAATATAGCCCATATGAGGATGTAACCCCCACGGGTAGACTTGAGTTAAGAAAATAATTCGCCTTTGCTTTGGTTTAATTTACCTTTTACTGTTCTCAGCGATTAATCAAAAATCTCGTGCCATTCTCTGTCTACCAATCGGAAGTAAAACCAATCATGACTCGCCCACACATGTTTCCCGCGCTCCTATGTATTTGCTTCCAGTTTTGATTGGTTCAGTGGATTGCCTGTGTCTTGTGATTGGCCTGAGTGGTTGTATGATGCGAACTGCAATTGAAAACAGCCTCATTAGAGATCCGCCATCTTTGATTTTAACGCCAGAAAGTGAAGACCCTAGCGATAAAGTTTTTATGGAGCGCTCGAAGGCACAAATTAATATATTTTGAATCCCAATATTGTTAATTTCCCAATCTTTATTTGCTTATTTTTCGAGAGCCAGTGCTTATTTTTCGCAGTCTTGCCATGTAAGCCTTGTAGCAATATCCCAGAAACTCAAGAGCTGTTGAACACCACTCTCTCGCAGTTGAAAAGAGATGGCTGTACCATCGGCTTCCTTCGGAATCAAAAGGATATCCCCAGCTAGTTGTCGATGGGAAAGCCTGCAACAGGTCTTCCTGTAAGACAAGACAAATATTACGCTTAGAAAAAAAAACCTGAACGTGTCTCACGATGTAGAAGCTAGACACTAAAATGGCGGTAAGTACTTGGTGTATCCCTTATCATAGTGTATTTAGAACGTAGAAAGTATTTATCCCTAGAAAAGTGTATAAGATACACTATAATATCTGGAAGGGATACATGAAGTACTTAGGAAAATGGCCATATCGCTTGATTTACAGGGGCATGTCACGGCCAGTAAACTGTCTAAACTATAGGTAGAAAAAGAAAACCTCCAGATTTTACACTGAAAGAAAATCGGCCATGAGTAAAAACAGCAATGACGTCATTGCGTTGCTATGGTAACTCCGAATTCGATAAAATACACCACACCCGAAATAAGCCTTTACAGATGTTTTTGAGGTATTTAGAAGTTTCAGAGATATTGAGAGAATTTTTGAACATTTTGAGATAGTTAGAAAATTTGGGGATATTTAGAAAAATTTATACCTTTTTTGGCTGTTTTCTAGCTCAGTTTTATCCTCTCTATTTGCCTGACAGAATACTCAGTTCTATCATTATACGCTACAAATAATCCTGTTGAGCGGTTTCCCACTTAACTCTTTGCATTCATGTTGTTTTGAAAGTTGCTTTATTTCCATAATACTAGTGAGACAATACTTTGCAGCTCCCGCTGGGGAAAATTTTGTCCTAAGGGATTCAAAATCGCCTTATTTTTAAATGCAAGTGCGAGATGTTTCGAGGATTTCTCGAGATATTTAGGACATTTAAATATTTGGGACATTTAGACAGTTTTTTAAGAGTTTCCGGAAATATATTTAGGCGATTTTTGGTCTATCCAGTGGCAAGAGAGTAGATATCAATCTCCTGTATTATGTTTTTAAGTTGGAAGGTGTCACTAGCAAAATACAATTGAGCCACCTTTAATAGAAAACAGCAGTGCAAAATTATAATGTAAACGTAAACGTAAAAAGAAAAAGTATGGCCCACATGGGAAAAATTGAGACTGACTGAGAACCTGAAAGACCTGAAATTTAAAACAAATGCTAAAATTTTTAAGTATGCGTTATGGTTGAGTAGCAGATTTTTAGTCAGTGGAAATACTCGACTACTCAATTTGTTTTACTATCTAACACTGACTGGACCGAAGGGAAAAAAACAGCTACAGATCAGTATAACAGAACGCCGGAAGTTTTAATTTTGCTTTGCCACGTACATGCATATTGGGTTCTGAACTTAATCTCTTTGTTAGTATAAATGGCTTGTTAACTTTTACATAAACGATTATTGAAAATAACGAAGTTTGTAACCACTGATGACGTCAATAAAGTGACAAGATTGCGGAAGATTCGACTTGACGTAAGTAAAGATCGATCAGCACGGTCCGGCGAGTAACAACAAAAAAAGTCTAGAGTAATGAAAATCTTGTGGCTTTAGTATTATTTCAGCGATGCTTTCTTCACAATTAAAAAAAGTATAGGATATTAGAGGTCAAATTGGCACCTTATAAAATACATGTATAATTTATTCTGATCGATCGACTTTTGGTCAAGACGGTGTTAAAATTGTGACAGAGTACCTTCGCATGAACAGAAATTGCTCTTTGAGTAACAAGATAAAGATACTACATAAAGCAAATTGGAATTACTTTTCAGCAATTTTTCCGAGACAAAACAACAGAATGTGAATCACTAATTAACCAGGCTTCAGTTCAATTTTACAGTCAAAACCTTTTGTATGCATATTAATCAGCAATTCTGTGCACATAAGCTTAACAGAACAAACCAAACCAAATTCTGAAAATATGTCTTTCTGGTTTTTGTTTTCGGAAGGTCATGCTGGTGACAGTGCCCCTTTAAAGTACTAGTTTGAACAAGAAACAAACAACTGCTTGCTTGAGTAACTTGAATGGATTTACATATAAACAAAAGCGAAAGTTCGGCCCTTATGCACATGCAGAAATGTTTATTTTGTTATAAGCAGATCCTTCTGGCGACAGGATAATATTATACAAACAGAGTCATTCGACAAACAGACTGCGGTTAGATTACCGAACCTTTTGACGCGCCGAGCTCCACTTGCACGCTGTGAAACAATACTTAACAAATAGTAGGCGTGAAAGAAACACTTTTACGCATCAAAGCAATTTCGATTTAATAAAGACTCTTTGTAATAAGTAACATTTTGCACAATCTAAAGTCGATATATTTTAGCTATATAATCTCAATAAAAAGTCAATTGAATTTGCGTTGATACTGAGACAGTTTTCTGTTTGTGAACTTTTAAGGGCTCTATACGCGCCCCGGGATACACGCTAGCGGCATTCTCGGTTTCAAAACAAATTGCAATATTTCAGTTTCTAAGACAAAAGAGATTCATCTTACCCATCCGCCTTTACTCTTAATCCAGTCCACCATGTATAGCGCAGCAAATTCATACATCCAGTTCCCAATGTCAAGAACGAAAGAGTTGCGACCTTCTTTGCAACACTCGGCGACTAGACCCCCGGCGAATGCATACAGAGCCACGATTCTTGCCCAGTTCAGTCCATCGCTTAAGATTTCCGACGACACGTTATTGAAGACCTCGTGGACGGCGTTTTCGCTGCTAAAAGGAACGTTAACACGGCTAGAAATGTCGCTGTATAGTCGAGGATAGCAGAGTTCTAAGCATGAGAACCCGCAGGCCTTAGATACCGCCGAATTCAGCGGCCATGAGCACACATAAGTGACCCGATTTCACAATACCTTACAATAGGCGCGTTGACAGATCACGCAATATGATGCTTCGTAAAATATGGTGAAGGAGTGCTCTACATCATTCACAACTCGTCACTTGACAGTTTCCTTCAATAAAGTAAGAAATCTGAGCTGTAACTCTCGCTAAATATAACTCGATTTGACAGCTGCATGCCAGATAGAAGTGATTACTCTCAGTGTACTGTATTGAATGGCGTACGCGTCAAGATTGTAGTTTAGAACTCTTGCTCCATTGACCAATATGTGTAATAAAAAAACAACATATCTAAGGCAAAATAGAACTTCTTTTCCGCATCTAGGAAGTGATGCAGTAGGCTCTGTTTTCTTTCTCGCCGCTTCGCGACTCGTGTTCGCCGCTTCGCGAAAAGAAAAAAAAAATAAGAAAAACCTCTGGGACCAAGGTAACTCTGCCATGCCTGTATGCATGTAAACAAAATGAACTGAAGGCGCAAATTATACTTTTTGAACTATGTACGGGAAGCTATTACTCCAGTCGGCGGACAAGGAGTGTTTTTTTCTCTGTGGCGCGGATTGTGGCGCGAACAGTGTGTGTGAGCCCACTGTATTCAGACTGCGGTTGGCCTCAAACTACATGCGTAGAAACTCCTGTCGTCTGTGTTTTGGTGCCTGATCGGTACGATGTATTGTTGTACAAGTAAACGAATAACCAACTTCACAATGGAAATAATTGGATTTTCCTCTATATGGCAGTGCTTGTGGCATTTGGCGCCACGTTTGAAAAAATATCAAGTACATACCCGCATTTATATTCAAGAATTCAGTCAGTCGCTTAGCGTGAGGATGGAAAGTAGAAGCCTTGGTGATGTCGCCGAGGCGAACGACCCGCCAAAACTCCACAGAGTTTATTCGCCTTCGTTAGACCCGAGGAAATCTTGGTATGCCTTAAATTTCGCTTTATGCGATTGTAAACCTTCTAGGTTCTGTACGCTTGGTTATGCCCGAGTGTTTCCCAACGAGTATCGCCAAATCAACCTGGATGATCTTTGCTCGGACAATGGCGTTCCAGCGTCGGCGAATTGGTTTTCTGATTCTGGACGAAGAAACGAGAAAGTGTATGTGGCTTCCGCGTTTGGCCTAACCGTAGGGATACTGCGCCAGAAATCACTTGCGGACGTCCAGTTCATCCGATCGAACGAGTTTCAATCGTTGGTGGCGTGGGTTAACGCTTTCGATCTTAATCAGAACGAAGTCAAGCCCTCTAGCTCTGTTGAGTGCCCGTCACAGAAACCTGCACCAGGAATAATTCCACCTTCGGAGGAAAATTTGGTTAATAGCGAGTCTCTGCCACCCACTCCACCGATTACTCCAAGCCCGCCAAATTCCAAAAGCGCGCGCGCGGCAATTCTGCATGTCCCGCCAAAACCTGAAAAGAAGGTCAAGAGGACACTGTCCGAACTCAGGGCCGATGAGGATCTTTCTCCTGCCTCCAAAAAACGAAAAATCCGTGAAACTGCTGTGAACTTGATGGAACAAATGAAAACACTTTGTGAAGTCAAAGGCGAGTCGATAGGTTCCGTTCTTGGAGAGTGCTGCCTACTCACCAAAAAGGTTGGTAATGATGCACGAGAATTGTTTAGCTCAGTTATGGAAACAGTCGTGAAAGAAAAAGGGGTCAAAGTAGCATTTTCGAAGCTCGTCCCAGAAGATGTGTGGGAGGAGAAGCTGAAGTCAATGAGAGTGCCAGACTGGATTTACCTGCTTTTCAAGCTAAAGAGTAGGATTTCAGACCGCTCCTGGCAAGACTTGATCAACCTTACAAGGCTAGGAAGAACAGGGGTAAGAGTTATTGATGTTGAATTTCTTCTTGAATAATTATCAGTAAGCCATATGGTGTCAGTACTGAAAAGGCTAGGGTTAGGGTGTGAGAAGGGGATCAAGGGGGAGATCTTGTTTAGAGTAGAGGTTTTCATGTTACTCAAAATTGGCCAATTTTTTTGTTTTATTTTGGTGGCTTTGATAGTTTAACTTCAAACCTGAGGATACATTTCCTTGATAGCTTACATGTAGATTGGGGAATTTCTGTTGAAAAACACGAGTTTTTCCAACCAATGTAATAATTTGGTCTTGTAAACAAGCTCCGACAGCCTTCTGTGGTGCCCAGCTTATACTATGATTTAATGGTTTTTGGTTGAAAGTAGCTCTGAAAGTTTATAACAACAATTTTGAATTTCCATTTTTATGGCCACGCTTTGCTAGCAAGTTTTGCTGCCAGCATTGTGGAATTTTAGGTGTGATCTTTTTTATGATTTTTTTACAGTCTACTGTCATGTATAGGAAGGAATCACAACATTCATGTTTTAGTATAATGTTAAAGGATAAATTATTTTGTATTTGGGAATCTCTTCTCATTTATTGGCAGAAAACACTAGACGGGGACTTGATACCAATAAAAAACAACATTGCAGCGTTGCGAAAGGGGCAGCTTGACATAGTAAGAAATCTTATTGGGATCAAAGAGATCCCATCTGAATTTCCTGGGTTTGAAGTTAACCTGAAGAGTGCTGCCATTTGGGCAATCAGGGACATGCATCTTCATGGCTCAGTCCCAGATGAAGTTGTTTTCAATTTAAAGATTGATGGTCGTCCTTTCTTTGGTAAGTGCATATGTATTCTCATTTTAACTGGATGTTTTCTGTCTCCCTTATAATTTTGTCTCTTTTATGACAGACCCTGTAGCTCTTCTACAGTTAACAGTTCCCTACCAATTAGCACTTGTTCTTCATCCCATGAACATGCAAATAATTGTTGAACATTTGGGTGTGAGTGGTGGGGTTTGAACGATGACAGAGTTATTGTGACATATAGAACCTTAGAGATAAGGTCTTCACAAATACGCACCATGGCATAAAGATATTTAAAGGATAATAAACACAATTGCCTCCAGTTGGCTTTAAACATATGCACTGATATCTGTCCCGTTTGACATTATCTGTTTATCGAAGATCACTGTTTTCCTTGCACTTCGTTCAGGAAAAACCGTTTGGTTTACTTCTTGAAAAGATTATGTCTGGACAAATATCAGAGCATATTTTGCTCCAAATTGAGGCTATTGTTTCTATGAACTTAGAGATTCAATCTCTTTCTATAGCAAGGTGTGCTGCATTGTAAAACATATATTGCTTTTTTACAACTTAGCATTTTTAATGCTTTTTAATTCTAGGCAAAAATCAAGTGGCTATTGGTATGGTTGCCCTTGATGCCAAACACCAGTCAAATCAAAGTGCAAAATCAGTCTACCCACTTGCTATTGCCAATTGCAAAGAAAAGAGGTCAGTAAAATGCTTTCTTTATGTAACACCGTACTTTTCTCTTACACTTCAGATTAGATTCCAACCCATGCAGTAAATAAATGCAAGGTCTCAAAATAGTGCAGTCATCTAGTCTTATATATTCACAGTATTTTTTTTTAATTAGAGAGGACCTTAGGAAGCTGTTTGACAGTCTCAACAAATGGAAGAATGAACTAAAACAAAATGGTATTGTGGTCGATGGCAAGCACTACCATGTTAAGTTTAAAGGTACTTTTTATTCATACAATTGACAGGTGTTTTTGTTTTTAATCCCTTAAATTTTGACTGCTTAATTAGTGTGGAATTGATGACAGTACTAATGGTGCATGTATGAATCTTGTTTGAACTTCAACATGTTTTTTTTGTTGGGGGACAGGGTAGATTCTCAAGTTCAAATTTCAAAATCTTGCTTGTTTTTCTTTATATTTCTTATTTACAATGTATTTGTAATACAGTGGACCCCCATGAATACTGCCACCAATGGCCCATGGAATTTGGCCATATTTATGGGGTAGATTCAACTTTCATGACTGTACTTCAGGTGACATGTATCTTGGCAGATATTTATCACAGTTGCATGTCTAAACAAGTGTTATTTAATTAATAAACATCCCATTTCTTTTTCATGTAAAATGTTGTTGAATTAGTTACAATTAGTTAGTTAGCCACAAAACCACAGAGGTCAATGGCATGAGAAGTTACAGGTGTTTTGAATAGAATTGGATCATTCAATATTGTTTCTCAATTACTGCATTTGTTTTGTTTGGTCAATTATTAATAAGTATTTTGTACAAGTAGCAGTATTAACAATGTAAATTTATAAAGGGTTATATGGGTTGGGATTTCAGGATGTGGCCAATGGCTGCATTAACAGGGTGGCCACATAAACAGGGTTTTGTTATAAGAAAATCTGTAGGCACTTCCGGAGGACACAAAAAGTGACTGTAATAGCGTGGTGGCCATAAGGCGGTGTTCCACTATATAGTCGCATACACATACATCCTACATGTACTTATGCGTGTTTTAATTTCCAATACATATTTTGTAAGAGACTGATTTTTTCCCTCTTTTCTTCAATGTTTTTAGTCACTCTTGATTACAAGGGCCTGGTCTTGCTTTGGGAGAAGGTTGGAGATAATGATTTTATCCTTGGTGGTCAAGGACTGGCGGTTGAGTTTTGTATTTTTTGTTTAGCAATGAGGGTAGGTTTATAGTTCAGTGATTAAAAAGTAGGATATAATAAATGTGCAAGCACTGCTCAGTTTTTTGTAAGAGTCGCCCAATAGTGTAAAAAATATACTGAAAACAGAAAAGCTGTAAAAATTACATGTACATGTACAGAAGCTAAAAAACACCAAACGTTTTTGAGAACCTGAAAATCTAGATTAGCTTATGATTGAAATCATTCAGTGTCTTTTAGTTAACTTTTTCAGCTTGTTTTTCTGAATTCATATAATGTATTCTACATAGCAAAATATCTGTCTACAAATAAGAGTTCTAAGAAAGCAAAGAATCAGAGAAAAGCAATATAATATCGCTGTCAAGGACCATTACTAGCTGTCCAGATTACCTTTTCTTTGCATGACTGTTTTCAGTTGTAACAGCTGTGAATTGATGAGCTGTATTTTACAAACTTTCTAACAGTGTTTGCTGTGTTGTGTTTTTACATTAACCTAGGCTTGTGATTGTGATTTGGGGAGCCATGAGATTTGCCTTGAACACTTCCTTCAAACAAAGGCTAACATTGGCGGGTAAGTTTTAAGAATCTGTTTTGTGCAGCAATGTGAACACCAAGTTGTAACTGGAATTTTCAAATATCCCTTCACAGTTCTCATCATACTTCAGCAACATCCTGAATTTACTATGCGTCTTACTTATGTTTATAATAATGCACATCCTTTTTTTGCCTTTTACTTTTGACTAGTTTCAAGGGAATGAGAGATGACCTCACATGTATTCTTGATGAGGACTTGTCTTCACACTGTCTGTGTGCACTGCATTGCGAGATGCGAAATACTGAACAAATTCTAAAAAGTGTGGGACTTCTTGCCTATGAAATAAACTCACTGCCAGAGTGCAATGCAGAACTCGCCAGATATGGCCCGGACAACTTTTACGGGGATCGAATCACTGTAAAGGTTAAGTCTGGACAGAAAACAGCTGTTGGGAGAAATAATATCAAGTTTGCCTCTTGTTCAGGTCAGTGTTCACATTAACATGATTTTACAGTATACATGGCATTCACAGTTTTTTGATTCTTAGTTTCATAAATCACCTGCCTCTTGCCTAAAAAGGCTATTCAACTGTGTCTGCAGTGAGATCAGATCATGATAAGTCTTATTCACTCTTTATTTTGATGATCCATCATCTCAAACCCTTTTAAGGCACAGTGGTGGTATTGTAATACTAATTAGTACTTTACAAAAGGCAACACTGATATTCTTTTAATCCTGGATAAAGCATGAACTGGGCTTCAAACAATAAGGCTGGATAACAGTTGCACAGCTTCACTGTCTCTCTTTTTGGATTTGCAGATACGGTATATCCATTTTTTCTGTCAGTGACACTTCCATGAAAAGGTTCCTGACATGGAAAATTTGACAGTGAACTGTTCTGGGCAGCTTTCTCCCTGTGATAACATGCTTTTTGTTTGTTTTTCAGGAAGCACAGAACGCCAAAT
>CM042748.1:29768711-29785822 GCA_022496165.2 Catalaphyllia jardinei
GACGCGACACGGTCACGATTTCGTGAAAGTTCGGTATTAGCATAGTTCCGATATTGGTCCGTGACCTTCCCGGGCCATTTTCGTGTACCTTCCGCAAATTTCCCGGAAATTTCCATGGATCACCGACCGTGAAATTGAAAGAGGGGGCCTGGGATAAAGATACTCAGATAATGGCGGCAGAGGTGAAACACTTCGCTGCGCAAGTACATAAACTAAATCTTGTTTTGAGGACAAAGTTATTCTCATTTGGTGAGTGTCAAAGAAATGCATCATGGAGGGTAGTATTGACTTAAACCTAATATCTTAATAGTTCGTACCAGGCACCTCCATGGAGTAAAGTTTACAAGATGGAAAAGTCGACATTCTCTTGCCGCATTGTGGTCAGTTCGTCTGCGCACGGAAAGCAGCATCGCTGGAGTAGAACCTTGTTCCAATGAGGGTAAAAGACTTTGTTCTCAACGTGTAAAATGATAAACCATGACGTTTTCCCGACATAGTCAATCGAACGTTCGGAAATCCAATTCAATCGAACCCAATCCGTTGATTGAGTTCGATTGAGTTCGGCAATCAATCAATCAATCAGTCAGTCAAAAACTATATTGTAGTTTGAATTTCCAGATAGCAAAATATGCTAATATCTCCGAAGAAAATAAGTCTAGTAGTAATCAAAGATTATGAGAGTGCGTTCGACGCCGTATAAACTTTTATTCAGATACCTTAAATGATTTCCCTAGCTGACTTTCAACCTCTAAAAACCAACCTTTTTTCATCAACAACTGGGGTTTTACAGAAAGATATTTCAGTGACAAAGGCCATGCCATTCTGATTGAAGAGTACATTGCGCAACGGTGCCAGTTTCCGTAGACTCACAAGTTTAATAGCACAAAACTATTTACATCAGCCTTCAGATTTTGTTCTAAATATTCCCGCATTAATTGTAATGTTTAAGTGCAAAAGCTTATTTGTAAAAGTATATTTTTTACGTACATTCTAAGCAGGAAGCTCAAATATAAGTAAACATTTGCAATCGAGTGCTCGTTCATCGAAAACATACACCGTGCGACTGATTCAAATATTTCCCCTGGCCTGATTAACAAAGTACACAGTAAGTGAAGTATGATCCTCGCAGTAAATTTTCCAATTTAAGCAATTGGAAAGAAGAAGGCTTCTTCTTTCCAATTGCTTAAATTGGAAAATTTACTGCGAGGATCATACTTCACTTGCATCTATAACCGCAGTTCAAATATGAATTATTTCATATACACTTTCATCATTTCACTCTTACGGGAGATATGAACTCACTAAATTGACCTTGCTCCCAATGTGTGGCTTCATAGCTCAGTTGGTAGAGCATCGCACCGGTATCGCGGAGGTCATGGGTTCGAATCCCGTTGAAGCCCTGATTTTTTTCAGGCTTCTTCTTTTCAATTGCTTAAATTGGAAAATTTACTGCGAGGATCATACTTCACTTGCATCTATAACCACAGTTCAAATATGAATTATTTCATATACACTTTCATCAAAGTACACAGTATTTACATTTCCGTTCCCTGGTTCAGGTTCACTCTTATGAATCTTGCCCTCAGAGTACTCTTCCACCGATTCCAAATAATATTCGACCGGATACGACTGACCTTTTCTGTCGCAAATTGGAACTAAATCAACAAATACAATCAAATGCAGCCCGGGAATTACAGCTGTTTCCACAGTTAACATTCCAACACCTAGGTGATTGTGTTCGTGAACATATCAAATAAACAAGCTCCTCGTGAGCCCGAACGAATGATTAAATAACATCATTCTATTGAATATAATACTACGCAGCCTCAAAATTCCACGGCAAAAGTATCCAATGCTACCTCTGAGATCAAGAGCACACAGATAGGAAGTCCAAAGTCTACATGGCCTGCTCACTTGCTCACATGTTTGTCACATGTATTATCACATGTCACAGTTATGGTACCAGTTGACTGGCTGTGACCATAGTAAAAAACTATGCTGTGACATGCCCCTGCAAAAATTAAGTGGGGTGGCCATTTTTGTGTCCTTACAGGAATGTGGGTTTTCCAGAATATAACCTTACACAGGGCAACCCACACTGCAGAGTCACAGGCCAAAATTAGGATTGCGTTCCACTTCTTCGAACGCAATTAATTTGTAAAATAAAAGCTAAGACAATACATATCGAACCAAGTCGAACACCAAACTTTGTGTGAGTTCAGTTTCTGAACCAATCGAACTCAGTCAAACCCAATCTAACTGAACCAAACTCAGTCTATTTGATTGTGTTAAATTGGGTTCGACAGCCGAACTTAGTCGAATCCAATCCAATGGAAAGATTATGTTATGTGGTCTTGAAAACACACCATTTTTACTTAGGTAACTCAAGCCTAGAAAAACTTGTTACTGGTTTTCAAGAATTCAGAAATCCAAAGTTTAGTTCGATTGCCCAAATATTTTTGTGTGAGTTCGATTTGGCTTGACTGCTGAACTTAATCCATGGATTTAGCTTAATCGAGTTTGACTGAAATGCAGTTTCAATAAAATACAGTTTGATCAGGTTCGATTGACTATGCTGGGCATTTTCATAGCTGTATGATCATGATCTTTTATCATCACTGTGCCCGGCATGCCTAATCAGTGAAATTCAGTAATGACCGATAATTGATACATGTTAAATCAATTGTGATTGATTTTTAATCGATAATAATTAATCGATTGATATTGGAAATCAATGAAAATCAAAGATCCAAAGAGTTATGAGTATTGATTTTCATTAATTATTTTAATAAATTTTCATTGATATTTATATCGTTTGTTACAGTGCATTTCACCAAACTTTTGACAAATGGTTTCAGAAGTTTGTTTGAAATTCGTGAAGTTCGCTATGAACTTGGCAATTTCAATACGTAGTTGTCAATCAAATTGTGAACTTCGAAATGAAGTTGTGAATTTCATGCTGAAGTTGTGAAGTTTGACGTGAGCGAAGTTTGCATCATTCGGTGGAGTTGGTTTGGTAATATAACTACAAACAAATTTAAACAAAGTGGAAACATTTTCTCAACCTGGCAATGCTTATTTTATGATGTTTACTTCTGAAATGTAAATTATTTGAGGTACAGAGGGACTCCACATCACAGACGGATAGCGCGACTAGCATCTGGTTTACAGTGGTAATGTAAATACAAAAGTTCTACAACATGACAGTAAAATATTCTGTTTTTTGCACTATTTCTAGAATGACGTGTGTCCTGTACAAAGTTTTTTATTTATCTCAGATAGATTTAAATGTGAAATACTTTTAAACTACTATGCATGGAAGTTCTATCTGAACTGCTACCCGAGAATAATAACCAACACGACAGAAATTGTATTCTATTTTTAGTCAGGTGTCGGATGACGTGTGAAAATTCAGTTGCCACGTTTTATAACCCATTTTAAAAGTAGCAATTTCTAATCGGCATAACCAAATGTCTAAGGAAATTCCGAGACTATTTCATCGAATGGCGCAAACTTCTCTCGTAATGAACTTGTTAACTTCCCAACGAAGTTCAGCATGAAATTCACAACTTCATTTTCAAGTTCACAATTTGATTGACAAGTACGTAATGAAATTGCCAAGTTCATAGCAAACTTCGGGAATTTCAAACAAAGTTTGGGAACCGTTTGTCAAAAGTGTGGTGAAATGCACTGAAATGGTTTTGTTTAATAATGATTTCAGATACACTTGAACTGCACATTAGTAATTGAAAGCCTTACCTATTATGTTTTTTTTCCTTCAAAAGAGATCTGTTGTTCAATTGCTGCTTTTCCTCAAAATGCATCAAAAATTTGAAAAACGTGGTTTAAAAGTGCATTGAAAACTCTCTTTCCAAAGGGTGTTGAGTTGAAACCCATGATACGTGGACAACGCCCTCTAAATAGCTGTGTACAATCTACATGAACAGATACAGATTTGTTGAACAATGTTTCGTGAAAGTACCGATTCCTACGATTAACAATAGATCCAGCGAGTTTCCCCGTTTTTTCCTTGTACAGACTAAACTATAACACAGTAAATTTTGCAAAATATCCATACCCACCCCACAGAGAGTCATTGAAATTCTGAGGGGCAGGGGGGAGGCATTGAAAGAGGTAAATCTCCAAAGGGAAAGGGGGTTCACAAAAAGCGATCAAAAGAACACTATTTTAGCTTGAATCCCAATCAAGTCAAGTAACCAAACCAACAGAAATGCTCCATCAGTTGAAATAAACACAAGATACTTTGTCATATATTTTCCATTTTTGTTCCCACATCGGACAATGCAGACGGCATTGCATCTTGTTTGTTCAGGACATTAAGTCAAACAAAATACCAAAGAAGAGGTGCAGCAATCCATGAATAATGAAGTTCATGATATTTTGATTGTGCCATAATTGTTTATTTCAGCTTAAATGCAGCTGGTGCTTTTTCCAGTGGTATTGATGCAGTCAAATGAGATTTAGTACTTTGCATATTTCATTTGATACTCGTACAAAATTATTCCTCATTGTGGACTTGCTGTAACTAGATTATCGCATAATTATTTTCATAATAAGCAATGGGACATCCATTTTTTATTTGCCACCCCACCCACTTCTTTCTATGAAATGGCAATTTCTGAAAAATACTCCTGTCAGACCCATTTTTCAAAGAAGCTGAAAAATTTGTGAGCACCACAGATGTAAACATAAAAGTTGCTGATACTTCAAAAGTGATGTGTCAGATCAGTTGGCTTTTTCTAGAGAAGACGAAAAAGACAAAATTTCTGAGCGTCAGGCACTTTGATCTTCTTTTTCCAGGTTAAACATGGTACCATGTCAATGGTCTGACATTGGGGCTGATGAGATAAACATAAAATGGCCCATTTCTTGAGGTCTAGTGTCTTGTTTAACAACAAAACACAATGATTTTAGAGAGGGTTTGAGGCTGGATTGCTTGGCCTGGATACCAGCATACCACCTGGTCAATGACATTGAAATTGAGGCTCTTGCATAATGAAAATTTGTCATTGACATCCCAATTTGTAATACATTTGACAGCAAAGTTAAAGGGCCTGAGTGAAAGAGGTCTCAGATTTGCTGGTGACAAGGCAAAGACTATTGGACAACCCACACCAGATTCACACCCTCATCTGATGGAGGAAGATGAAAGTAAGTGCTCTCAGTGGTATGGTACACAATTTAATTTGACTCAATGTTCACTTTTTACTAGCACTGGACGTTTAAAGACCAATGAAAGAGATCTCTATTCTTCCCCCTCCAAACTTGAAAAGAAAAGAAATGAAGTATATTTTTTGAGGGGGAGAAACAGTCAGTAGCTTTACTGAAAGGAACAATGATTCCTCAGAAACAAATCCTGCAATTTGCTGATCAGCAGAAAATACAAAACTATTTTTTGCCAGCGAAATGGAACATAAATGTTTTTTTTTTATTTCACCATAAAAAGTCCTGCAGAGACCTTAGGTTAGAGACCTCAGGCTATAACCATCCATTATTTTATATACCCTTCCCAAAACACTGTGTTGCCCACTAATTTTTTGCCACCTTCAGAGCAATGTTTGACAATCAGGTGGTATATAGGAAACAAACTGGTTTTATTTGAAACAAATTTGCATCATCTAAAATGTTACACATGTGGGAAAAAAATTGTGGGTGTTGTGGTGAACTGGGAAGAGTGGTAATGGCCAACTCGCACTAAACTCCAATCAAAATTAATTAAACAATATTAATGTACATGATTGAGGTTATTGATAATTTATGTTATTTATATAGTATTATAATATTGTTACGTCCAATAATTTTAAATTTATTATTGGTTAGAATACATGTATTTTAAATCCAGGTTTTTTCATTGTCTTGTCTCACAAAAATTAAACTGCTTTTTTAATATTCTCAAGGCGAAAACAAATTTGACCAGAATAAATTATTAGTCACTGATAGTTACACTATGACATGTTTCTGAAACTTAGCAATCTGGGCTGATAAGCTGCTAAAGCATGCTTGGAAGGTAGGATTAAGTACATAGTAGAAAAAATGTTTTAGTCAATATTTTGCTTCTTTGAGAAATTACATTGTATTTCTTGCGAAAATAGAAAAGTAATGTAGCATTGTGATGTATATTTAGGACTTACCAGTGGTTACGTGTTTGTGTGATAATTTTGAATACTTCTTAAAATTAATTATTGATAGTTATTAACAGACAAGTATAATAATTATGGCCTCATGAAGTATTATGTAAATTAAATTGTAATACCTGCTTGTGAATATGGGCAGGTGGCAAGCTTTTGACCTGCTAAAGAATTTAAAGTTTCCTTCAAACTGTGGTCTAAACATATTCAGTTGTGACATTACAGGAAAACTACTTACATTTTGAGGTAAAATTGAGAGATATATAATTAATTTATTTGATATTCTGTTACAAATAAACACATAAGACACATGGATGCTGTTCAGTTTGAAATATCTCCTTGCCATCCTTTAATATACATTTGTGAAATTATCCTTGGAAGAGTTCAGATGTTTATCATGACATTTTGTACTGAAATGATCAGGTGTTTTCTTTTCTATTCAAACCACTTAATTAATTTACTACTGACAGATTAGGAATAGTTAATACTGGTCAGTGAGATTTCTTAAAAGGTTACTTTCTAAACCTTGCTGGTTATACAAAACTAGTGCTGTTATTGGACAATAAGCAACAATGGAATAATGAATCATGGGAATTGTTTCTCTTTTTTTGTCACAAGCAAAGCACATGGAGTAGCAAATTATTTTGACCAAAATACATTGATCTCTAGGGTTTTTGAGGACCTTGGTTTAAAATATCTACAATCAGCTGGATCCCTAGCCACTGTCTGTTTTAGAATCTTGTTTGGATTGTTTTACAAATTGTTAAAATGGAATAGCTTCCTAGAGAAGATATTCCATTATTCTCCATTGTAACTAGTTTCATGTTAGCATTTTGCCACCATGTGGAGTTTTACTCTTCGAAGGATCACATCTTTGATGATTTTAACATGCGCTGTGGTTGTAATATTCCTTGCAATATCATACTTTCCTGGGCTTAACAAGATGCCATTGTTTAAGAAAAGGGCAATTTCAAGTGAAATCATTCAACTGGAAGAACCCATTGTGTTAGAGGAAGCTGGTTATGCGATGGAGGATGAAGGTGTTATGATGAAGGAGCTTTTACACCCTTCAGTTCCTGACTTGTTCCCCACCCCAAGGCGACCACAGAGGGGAACATCTGATACCACTTTTGGTACTTCTGAAATAGTTCATCTTATTATACAAATCCTGTTCCACACACCCTTTACATGTATTTTTAAAGGCTAACGTACATGTACACATGTTTTATCTCAATACAGTTTGGCTATTATTACTATGTTCCTAGGTTTTCTATACAGAGATTAAATCCTACATTGACCTTCATTTCCAGAGACTGAACTGATTTGAAAACCCCAAAAGGCAGAACTTAAATAAGAATTTTCAAAACTTGGGTTAAGTTTCAGTTTTTCTGATCAGTTATTCATATTGTAATATTCTGGTCCATTCTTTAAAATTTTATTTATTGTGAATTTCAAAACTGTGGTGATCATGGACATAACAGAAGAAGACTTGTTTAATAGGAATTTCTTCAAAAATCAAAATGCATTATTTTGCTTTGGGAATTATTATAATGATACTTTTTATTTTCTCTCAGACTGTTCAGTTTGGTTATCATTTTTTTATTAATTAGTTCCTTGCCCCTCATGAGCATTCTATTATGTTTAGAATTCGATGGATAAATTAAAGTCAGGTATAAACTTAAACAAGCAACTTTAGCGATGAGGGTGGCACATCCATGGTGGTATGTTAAAGTAACAAAATAGTAATGTAATTACGAAATTCAAAATGTTTTCCCTTTATCCAGAGGGTATTTAATTCTGAAGTGGAGAACCTTCTCGTTGTTTAGCTACCCTTCAAACCAATTAGACAGGTCAGGATCTTTTAAATCTAATTATTACAAAATTTAATAATATTTAACATTTACATGTACACATTACAAATTTTTTATATATTTTTTTTTGTTATCATGGCCTACCAATTACTTAGCACAAATATTTAAAGAAGTCTATTGAATAAATGCGATGCCAATTAAGAAATGGGATCTTATGTTTGGGACAGAGGTGGATATCACCTTTCTACAATAATTGAATGGCTTTGTGCAAGACGGTCGTAAGTGACTTTTTCGGGTAAAAATTTTTTTCCTTCAAAAGTGCCTGAATTTTTGCATGTGCTTTTCAATTAAGTAGTAAAAGATTCCCATGTAATTTTTTTGGGTGGCTTGCACTTTGCTTCTGAGAAAAACGAAGTCAAAATATCGAGGCGTGCACAAAGAATGCAACAAAGTGGAAAAAGTAGAGAATTTTAGCCAAAAAAAGATACAGGAGAATGTTTTTCTGCTTTATTGAAAAGCACATGCAAAAATTCAGGCATTTTTGAAGGAAAAAAATTTTTACCCAAAAAAGTCACTTACGACCGTCTTGCACCAAGCCATTCAATTATCTTTCATCTTTTGTTTAATTTCTTTGTAGTCACCCCTGGAACTACTAAAAAGGAATACAGAGACAGAAGGCAAAGACTTCTAAGGTACCTTTATGGTCAGTTTGTAGTATTTAATAATCCAATAGGAGCCCATAGCTGTCTAGATAATAATATTATTATTGTACTCTTGATTTCCTTTTTTAAAAAAATATTTTCAATTTCCTCTTAAAGAAAACTGCATTTTTATTTATTTAATTTATAACTTACAGTCTACTTGCCAAAACACATTTTGGTGAAAGTCATGACAAGCATCTGGTGATTATTCCAAGCAATCCTACAAAGTTTATGACCACAGATGTGCCGTAAGTATCCATTCAAGCATTGCTCTGGAGATTCTGATTACATTTCCCTAACCTGGGATTAAGAGAAAGGAAATGGAAAGCGAAATGAGCCAAGTAAAAACTGAAAGGGGACTCTGAATGGGTAGAGGGAAAAAGAATCAACATTATTATATGAGCTAATTGCCACTGAATTGTAGGGCATTATTATCCCGTAATGCCCACAGGCCGATTACGGGCTTGCAAAGGCAAAGCAAAACTTAATTAAAAAACCATCTTTATTTTTGTTGTTGGTGCCATATAATAAACAACTTAATAACCTTGACAGTTTGGTCATAACAGGAAAATCTCAAACCTCGGCCTACCATATTGCTTGCTCGGTCAATACCTCAAGGCCTCAGTTTGAGATTTTCCCGTAACAACCTCGCTCTCAGTTATTAAGTAATATTATTAATACTGCCCTCACTGTATTTGCCTGTTAGCAGTAATTATTAGGAGTTCTCATTGAGAAGTGATTGCTGCTGTTATAGCCTGTTTGTATCTAAATATGACAATGGGAACTTCAACGGAAACATAACTAATAATTGTATTTCCAAATTTAGCATGTTTCACATGTATTTGCTCTTAAACTTGTGTCACAAGCTTCCCTTCATTTAGCAAGTGTTGCCTGTCTTTGCTTATCAGTCTGAAAGTTAACTTTCTTATGTCAGTACTTTAAATTCAGTCCTGCATGTTCAGAACATTTCTTACTGCTAACCGAAACTTTAGAAAGTGTTTCTACACTCTTTCTCTTTTTTATGATTTTGTTTGGAGAATTGAGCTAACATTAACATTAGTATGAATATGGACAGAAGTAAGTTTAAATATCCCCACCTAAAGACAATGTACCGAAGTTTCTAGATGATTTCGAAATGCACCTAATTCAAAAAACTAAACAACAGCGGTTCTATTTTCATCAGGAATTCCCAGCAAATTTTATGCATGTGAACCAAAAGGTACAAAAAATGTTATTTAACTATTTAACTATCAAGCGTGTACTACAATAATGCATTTGGACTATCCAAAACTTGCCCAGTGAGCAAAATGGTCCTTCACTACAAAATGAACATCTCTGGCAACGTAGATATTGAAAGACTATGATTGGTATCATTTTATCGTTAACTAGTATGATCTCCATGACATAAGATGCCATCGATATTTGTTTGTGTTGCGGAATCAACCGAATCCAATCGATTGAAAAGCAGAACTGTAAGTGACATAAATGCAGACTGTCGGTCTCTAGAATGCTCACGGAAAGATTCGTGACCTTTATGAATGCTTGAATAGAAGTAATCATAACAGATCAGCAAAAACAATGAAAAACCAAAAGTGCCACAACTCACCTGTAAACAGGGTAAACCTCGAGTCGTCTGCTGCAAGCACACACAAGCAAGCACATGTGAATTTCATCTGTTATAACACAGCTGCTGATTGGCTAGAGAGGGCCGTATAAGAAGATTCCTGATAGGCTGTTTCTCAATGCAAACAATCGATGGGTCAATGGAACCAAAATTATCAATTGCTTCAAGTTTATGAAGGCTGCCTATTGGCAGCAAAAAAAAAAAATCAGAACACATTTTGTCAAGTTACATATTAATTACACATCACTGCTACATGATTACAATAATATATTACAATTTGTTATTGTAATTAGTCTTGCCTATCTACAATGGGAAGAGTAAGTATATTTATTTTATTAGGCCTCTGGTAGTTTGCACCCAGGCTTAAATCCTACACCCCTTCTCTCTCTTTACTTTAGTTTCCTTCTGGCATGTATTACTTGCAAGTCATTTTATTACCATATTTCTTAGAAGGAGGATACTCAGCAGTCAATATTGCCTCTCTTTTCATTCAGATATCCATTCAGACAAAACACGGATTTCCTATACCTCACTGGTTTTCAACAGCCAGATGCTGTTTTAGTTTTGCGTAAGTACTCGCAGCGTTTTGTTATTTTGTAAGTTACTTTCATTTGTGAGTTTTTTTAATTTTATTTTCCAAGACCATTTTCCCTCTTTCCCTTTTTCTTTTCTTGCAAGATGCACCAATCATACCTGGTTTACAAGTGATAACTAAGTACAAGTGCTATGATATTTTAGAAAACTGCAGTGATGCTGAGTACTATCCTTGCCGTGCACAATTTGATGTTCACTTTAGGTCTTAAATTTTTTTTTATAGAATCAGTGGAAGGTCTCCCCTTACCAGCTCACAAGAGCACCCTATTTATCCAACCACATGATCCCAAAAAGTGAGTACTTGTGATAAAATATTGTCATAAATTTTTATATGCTCAGATTAATAAAACATGAATATTATTAAATTAATACTGCACGTACTGGGCTAATTGTTGAAAAAATTATTTGGCTTGTAGAGGGTCATATCATGGAAAGCTGATTTTTAGCCAATGTTCTATAACAGTTCTCTTCTCCTATTATAATATAATGATTATAATTGGCTAGAATTGGCAAATATGATGTCACCTCCCTATAAAATTTAGTTTACAGATTCCAGGTGTTGAGACACTAGTATGGTCTCTTGAAGTTTGTTTTTGGTTGCATTTTGGGCCAGCTATAATTATGATGTAAGGTAAAGGTAAAGTCTGGATACGAGCCAATGTGGCCCATCAGCCCGAACTTATCCAGGTTTCTGTACCATGAAGTGACTAGGAGTATTTCCACTCCCCCCCTGGATGCTAGTCTATCACAGGGTTACCCCTAGCATTAAATTTGCGGGTGCCCATTTATACACTTGGGTTGAGAGAGGGACAATGAGAGTAAAGTGTCTTGCCCAAGAACACAACACAATGTCCCTGACCATGGCTCAAACCCAGACCGCTCGCTCCTGGGTCGAGCGCACTGACCATGAGGCCACCACGCCTCCCACTGTAACTATGATGTACTAGCTCAAAAGACTTTCTCACTAGCCCCCCCAAATTTCATCAATTACTGTACTTAATCTACACACAAGAGCTCTCAAAGAAACCTTGTTTGCCTGTCTGGCAAGTGAAAGACAGAATCTGCTTACCCGGCTACAAATTCTACTCGCCCCAGGTGATTGGTCATGAAGTATTTTTGCACACCCTGATAATAATTATTAGGTTATATACCTGAGTTGAATATGGCTCCACTAGCAGAGGTTCTGTGGTGTACATGCAGTTTTTAATTCAGTGTCCTCGCATTTCATTATTTAGGTTAGTAAGCATGATTTCTTTTATCATTTGAAGGGTGTTGTGGGAAGGTAAAAGACCTGGAACTAAAGATGCCATTCTTTTCTTTGGATTTGATGAGGTTTGTTGCAAAAATTAATCATCATGATATACCAGTATTCCATTTTGACATGATCACATCATTTGAACTTCACTATTGCTAAACTCTGGACTTCTGTCCTAGCCATTATCTTACTCAGAGTAGTGATTCAGTGCAGTTTGTCTTTGGTTTAGTCACAGTAAAAATGCATTTATCTAGACCTCAAGTTTGCTTGTAATTTTTTTTCCAGTCATACTCAATTCGAAATCTAGCCTCTGTACTCATTGACAGGTATGTTATTGTCAATTGCTTAATTTGAGAGAATTTGGCATTATTTTGGTCAGTTTCAAACTTTTGTAAATCAATGACCCTAAATATGACATCATTATGCCACACCCATGGTCATGTGACCAATAAAAGAAAACTCTAAATTTTTCTACATGCTACACAATTTGTCTATTTAATCAGTGGTTTGATAATTTGTATTCATTTTAATTTGTATCCTGCTAGGCATGGGTTTCTTTTCATTTTGAAAAATGTTCTTTTTTAAAGAGGTAAACAATATTGAAATACCCATAACATTTTTAAACAAAATGTTTTGGAAAAACCAATGCTTAGCTATATTCTGTATTTTGGGGTGAACTTTGTCACATAAAAAAATATTAATCCAAGACCTCCAGAAATTTAGCGTTTTTGCCAAACCGGAAGTCAGTTCCTCCACACATGCACAGTTGATCTGAGAACAGAAAGTGCGAGGTGAACACATTCGATCAGGGCACTTATATGAAGGGCGGTGAAACAAGCGGGTCTGAGCAAAAAGGTGTGATGCAGTTCTACTAAAACAAGGAGATTTTACTTATTCAAAAGAAATTACACGAAACACCCTTCTACCTGAATCAGCAACTTTTTTGCTGCATTTTTTGGTCTGAGGCAATGGGAAAAGCAGAGTTTTTCAGGGATGAAAACAGAACTACCTCTTTCATGAGTTTGCAGAAGTTTTTGAAAGGAAAATCAGATGTATACAAGTAGCTAATTTGCATAGTGGAGCTCATACACTTTCATGGCCGAGTCTGTGTCAAAAACTAGACACCCTCTTTTGTGCTGAAATACTACAACAGTTTTTGCCAACGCTATAAGGCTGCTAACATCATTTGTGTTTCTTCAGCAAAGTGAAATTTTATGCTGGGAAAATCACTTAGACAAGGAGTTTAGAGAACTCAAACTACAAAATCAAAATTGTTATTCGGGTTGAACTATTTGTTGGTCAAAGAAAGCGATACCGTAACTTTGCTGATTATTTCTGTTGTCTTCCGACATTTCCAGCTAAACTTTCGCTTCCCTACTTTCCATCCCGACATTAAATCAACCCATGTTTTTGTAATGTTTTGTGTTTTAATTTTTTTGGTTTGGTTTTGTTATTTTTAAAGTTTTAAAACTACTTTTATTGAAACAATTAGGAGATTGTTATCAAATTTTCCAGGTCAGTGAGTGGGTTTTCTGGTCAGCTCATGATATCATGACGTCAGTCACCGGAAGTGACATTTCACTTACTCAGCAACGCGTGAAAATCCGTCTGTGGGCCCTTAAACCTGTAGTTCTGTAATTCTGTCAGCATGTGATTTTTGCTTTTTCTTAATACTTACAACTACTGGTCAACCGATTCAGAGTTTTGATAGTTAAGGGTTTCTGGGACCCCCAGTACCAAAGAGTTGGGGGCTCGTTTTGCTTCTCAGGGGCCTTTGCCTATTATCAAAATTTTTGGAACTCTTTTCCTGCATTGCAAGGAAGCACTTTGCCAAAAAAACTGTGTCACTTTCACTTTTTGTGTGTATAAAATGCATGCCTGTGGGTTAATCAGAACTCTTCCATTGCCACAATGATTAGCTCTAACTGTTATCATGGAATTTATAGATTAAAGATTGAATGGAGGTGTACATGCTAAGTATGAACTTCAATTCAACTTGCCCTAGAATTGCTAAGGATACGTCTTTAATATGTAAAGTTTATAAAAATCTCTTTTACACTGCAATACCTGGTTGGTGTAACTGAGTTGATTTCTTGTTGGCATTGCCATAATTATGTAACCCTATGGGCTTATAGAAATAAGCTCAAGGGATTAAGCTCAGATAAGATGGGACACTGTCTGGCATGATGTAGTCTTTGCTTTTGTATGATGATGGGAGATTGACAACTTGAGAGGAAAATAGCCTGACCTGATGGCCATGCCTAAGGAGGGTTAAATGAATGCATTCCTCAATAGGTTGGTTGTAAGTATCTGATATATAAACCTTGTTAAATTATTCCAGGTATGCTGGCAAAGACTTTTGTGTGTGGTATGATTCTCTTCGTCCTACCCACCCGGCCATCCATGAGGAAATCTCCAAGGTTCTTTTCCACACTGCCAAGTTTAGTTATAAAAGTAAGCGCAACTAAGAAGCTAATTGTTTTTTTTTCAATCAATGTTCGATTGATTTTTTTGTCAGGTCTATGTTAAGTGTTAATTATGTTTATCTATTCTATGCATCTTTGAGGCCTCTCCACTGTCTCCTTTTATAAGCACAAGGCATTTAACATTCATGAAAACTGCAGTAAAAGGGGGCCAAATAGAGCATTTTCACTCAGGTGGCCAGCAACCGTGTAAATTTATGGGAACAAAAGAATGTGTACAAGAAAAGAAAAGAGTGTTGCTGCCACAGGATTGGTTTGGAACAACAACATGGCTACTGTTTCTTTGTTTTTGGACACCAATATAGCTGCTGTGACATCATGTGAAATGAGATCCTAGTTTTATAAGCATTCGATGCGCACTGAGACCCTGGTAGATGTAGACCTCAGAGTGCTTGCAAGAGTTAGACTGTTGTGCAAGCAAGTAATTTGAATTAATACATTTCTTTTCAGATTTACTAGTTCTTGGTCACAACATTCACATGCTTAGACTTATAAAATCGGATGCAGAAATTAAACTGCTTAGAGAATCAGCTTCATTAGCATCAAGAGCTATTACTAAGGTAAGAATTCACAATTTCATATTTGTAAGCGCCAATTAAATTTAAACGTTTTGTCCGTATAGTTCTCAGGTTTTAGTCTTTTAGTTTTTTGATCTTAGTTTACTTAGTTTAATTAGTTAATTGCAAACGACCCCACAAGCCCATGTAGCTTTAATACTCATCGTTTTAAAATAAAGGCTATCTATCTATCCATCTATCTATCTATCTATCTATCTAGAGGAAGTTTTCTGTCATTGGCTGCACTGAAGAGTACATGAAACACATTTACAGCATTAGCCTTGTTTTGGACAACAATGCCGAAGAGCTAGAGCTCGAGATTCACGCTTCACTTACTAAATACTATGGTTGTTGTTTTACCTTTATCAACTAAACTAACAAATGGCTAAGTCCTCCACAACAGAGACATTCTGCCCATATTAAACAGGTGCGACTGTTGCTGTTTTACCTAAGAATGAACGTTTTTGCATTAGGTTATGAGAAGCACTCGTCCTGGACTGGAGGAGTCTCATCTTCATACTATCTTGGAATATGAATGTCGAATGGGGGGTGCTGAGAGGCTGGCATACCCCCCCGTGGTAGCTAGTGGACCAATGGCTAACACTCTTCACTACATTAACAATACACAAGTTCTAAGGTAATTTTTACTTAAAAATAAGTTGGGCAATTCTTCACCTAATCTCTACTCTAAGTGTGCTGATGACAGAAGTCTAAGGTATCTTTAAGGTAGTCCTTTATATAAGCCTTATTGGCTTGTCTAGTGGCGGCTAGGAGGAGATGGACGTGGTGAGGTCACACCCTTACAAGGGATCATCATTTACATTCTTGAATTGTTCTCACATGACCACCAGAAGGCAGAAGGAATCGGGGTCGCCCGCAAGAGACATGGAGGAGGACAGTGGAAGGGAGCTTCAAGAGAATTACTATTAGAATACAACAATGTAATGGGATGGAGAAATACAGCACATTCATAGTTGCAACGAAGTTTTGACGTAGGCTGCTACATTGTTGGAGTAGATGGATGACCTCCCCATCCTCTTTTAAAGAATCAGGCCAAATAGCCAACAGAACTGCTGGGCTAGATCATTAAGTAGATATTGAGTTTTCCTGGCTGCTGTTTTTTGACAAACCTGCAGGTTAAACCCACACTTCATCTCTGTGGCTAGATCAAGTAATCTGTGCGATTTGTGACAGATTGTCTGATTTGAGTTCAGCTTATCATACTGGTCTTGGATTAGCGAGGAAGTAACTGGTTTCCACAAATACTTTGATACCAGGTTTATGTGGGAATGCTTCTCAGCTCAAGACAGGTATTAATTTTGCTGTTGTATGTCCTTGTATGTTTTCTGTAGGGATGGAGAACTGGTCCTTATGGATGCTGGGTGCGAGTACCATGGGTATGCCAGCGACATTACAAGGGCATGGCCAGTTAATGGTAAATTCAGTGAGCCACAGAGAGAACTTTACGAACTGGTGCTGAGAGTACACCAGAAATGCTTAAAAGTGAGATACAACACTTGCTTAAAATACTCATTCACTTAGGGATAGTTTAAATGTAGAAAGCTTGACCAATATAGCATGTTCAACTTTCTTGTTCCTAGCTTTGTCGAAAGGAGGTTTCGTTGGATTATCTTCATCACGCCATGTTGGTACTTCTGGGAGAAGAGCTTATTAGTGAGTGAGAGAAATGTTTTAAGGTTCTTTTGTCTTTGTCTTTGGTCAAGCTTGAGTAACTGATAGTGTCATTGCTAATGACTGACATAATATAGGAACCAAGGAAAAGGATCGTGCAACCAATCTCAAGGCAAATGAAAATTCGAAACATGTAACTGGTGCTTAGCGCGAGAAAGCATGTAACCAGTGGTAAGCGAGGGAAAACATGTAACCAGTGCAAAGGGCGGGAAAACATCTAACCAGTGCAAAGGGCGGGAAAACAT
>CM042748.1:29790721-29798221 GCA_022496165.2 Catalaphyllia jardinei
CTTCTTCTTTCCAATTGCTTAAATTGGAAAATTTACTGCGATGATCACTCTTCACTTTCGTCTACAACCGCAGTACAAGCTTTGAAGTGCTCCATTGTCTCATCCGTGAACACATATAATTGCAACCTTGCCTCGTTTCTGGAAACTGTTCTCAAGCCGATCTCCACTGACCAGTTCACAATCAAAGACTCCTTCACTTTTGTAGACTGGGCGAAGTCACATAAACATAACAATGAAACTATGTGCTCTTTTGACATATGTTCCTTGTTTACCAACGTCCCACTAGACGAGACAATACAAATTTGTCTTACCAAATTATACTCTCTTCCTGATCCTTCTACACTACCACGAACAGTCCTCAAAGATTTGCTTGAGTTCGCGACGAAGAAAAGCCACTTCATATTCGTTGGGGGCAATTTTATGACCAGATCGATGGTGTCGCGATGGGGTCTCCATTAGGCCCTGTCTTAGCTAACATTTTTATGTGTCATGCAAGTGAAGTATGATCCTCGCAGTAAATTTTCCAATTTAAGCAATTGGAAAGAAGAAGCCTGAAAAAAATCAGGGCTTCAACGGGATTCGAACCCATGACCTCCGCGATACCGGTGCGATGCTCTACCAACTGAGCTATGAAGCCACACATTGGGAGCAAGGTCAATTTATTGAGTTCATATTTTCCCGTGCAGTGAAGTTATGTGATATATATATGAAATAATTCATATTTGAACTGCGGTTATAGATGCAAGTGAAGTATGATCCTCGCAGTAAATTTTCCAATTTAAGCAATTGGAGAGAAGAAGCCTGAAAAAAATCATGGCTTAATTTTTATGTGTCATTTTAAAGAGAGCTGGTTGACTAATAATCAGTTCCGACCGTCCATTTGGTTTAGATACGTCGATGACACTTTCTCCTTATTTGACAGTAAAGACACCGCTTTCAGATTTGAAGATTTTCTCAACAGCAGACATCCCAGCATCAAATTCACCATGGAACTTGAAGAGAACCGAGAGATCCCATTCTTGGATGTTTGTATCAAGCGTGGCCACAACACATTTTCAACTACTATACACCATAAAAAGACTTTCACTGGGTTTACACTAAGTGGGATTCCTTTACTCCTTGGAAGTATAAGGTCAATCTAATCCGAACACTTACCTATCGTTGCTTACGCATCTGTTCAAAATCCACTTTACTGCAGTCCACTTTACCCGATTTCAAGAATTCCTTGCTTCAAAATGGTTATCCGAAAATGGATGTACTTCACAAACATAAGGACAAGCCTTTACAACCGGCCTACTCTCACAGTTCTTAAGAAAGATGTAATCCGTGTTTTACCTTATTTAGGTCTCCATAGCGATGCTATTACACGCCGATTAAAATCTTGTGTCAATAAGTTTTATGGTTTCGTCAACCTCAGGGTTGTTTTTCATAACACTCGCAGAATTAGGTCTCTCTTAATTCCTTATAGCGGAGCCCCATGTATTGATTTTCTCATGGTTATCATGGGCAGCGGTATTGCTCGTGGGCGCGTAAGCACGACGACCACGACGGCGGCTATTATATAATAATAGGTTGATAGAGACGTGCAGCCTTGGTTTACCGTGTACCTCTGATATTGGACATCCATGTTGAGTAATTGACACCTGTTAAAACAAGGTGTCTGCAGATCAGTATTACGTGACCATATCGCGGGCTTAAGTCTAGAACTCATCGAGGTCACGTGTTTTTTGAAGTTGTCCGCTGACCAAATGCTGCTTTTCGATTGGATCGCGGGCTCATGTTAGGTTGAGGGGGTAAGTTTCTAAAGAAACTGTGGTGCTGCGTCAGTGGGAGTATTACAAGATAATTTGGTTTTATCAACTGAGTTGATAATGTGAATTAGCCACCGTAAAGAGATTCAGAAGCTGACGTTTCGAGCGCTAGCCCTTCGTCGGAGCGAATCGAGGAATTGTGGGTTGTGTGTGGTTTATATACAGAAGTATGGAGCTACGCTATTGGTTGGTGCCTGGCAACGTGAAAAACAGAATAAATTAGTTAAATCAAAAACGTTCGTTTTGTCAGGTTAACTTGTTGGAATTTTCAATTTAAGTTTCTACCGTGAAAGTAAAAACAATTGCATAATTTTAGCGACCGAAATTGATAGGTAAAATCATATTCCCTATCGTTTGAGAACATACTACATGTGTGAGGGGGCAGAAATTTTTATTTCTGCACCATGTAGCAGTCGCGTAAAATCAGCGATGTCAACATCGATCACCCCTGGTGGATCGTACAGTACAAATATCTGCAGATCACTAGCCAAAAATGAAATATTTCGTAACCCACACGTGCAACTTCTGGATCTGACTTCTTTCTTTCCCGCCTTTCGAGTACCGAACGTCCCGGATGATGGTCGGATGACCCTGGGAACCACTGAATTGATTGTTTTGATTGAATGTTCGAAAAGACCATTTTACAGTTCTCAGCTTAGTGACCTGGCCTCTGAATGGGAGCGAGGTTGGAGTTGACTCTGTTTTGATACAGACCTCTGCTTTTATTGTGCAAATGAAGTTGTTCTTATGCTATAACTAGTTGACATTTATATGAGAAAAGCAAAGAGGTCTGTATCAAAGCAAGGTCACCTCCAGCCTCGCTTGCATTCATGGCCAGGTAACTAAGCATACAACTGTCAAATAGCTCAATGTTCGGATTGGATGTTCGATTTGAGTGTTCGAACAATGAATGTTCGAATTGAATATTCGAATTGAATGTTCATATTGAATGTTCGAATTGAATGTTCGAATTGAATGTTCGAAGCGAACGTTCTAATTGAATGTTTAGACTGAATGTTGGTATCGAATGCTTGAATTGAATCTGGAATAGAATGTTGAATATTCGATTCGAATGTTCGAATTGAATGTTGCCATTGATTATTCGTATTGCATGTCCCAATTGACTAATCGAATGCTTGAATGGAATGCCGAATTGAAAGTCGAATGTCCGAAATGAGAGTTTGAATTGAATAACCGCATGTTTAAAGTGCATGTCCAAATCTTGTAGGTAAATTTTGCATGCCTGCTTTGAATCTTTCACTCGATTGATTGAATGTTCGGAGCTATGTTTGAATGTTGTGAGTGGATTTTAAACTCCTGACTTGCATGTTGTAAGTGAAGATTTGTATGTTTCAATTGAATATTTGAATGTTATCAGTGAATGATGGTATGCGTGAATGAAGGGCAAAGTTTGAATTTTGGCGGTGTTGGAACGCCATAATGTTGTAGCATACGAAACGTCAAGTTTAATATACCATGCGAAACCTTATTGCTGTTTGTAACCGCTGTTTGTTCTCCCTCTCTCTTGAAATCGATCAGTAGTACGTGCAAGGTGATCTGACTGGAACCGTGACAGTTCTATCACGTCGTCGCTGTGTTTCACTTTAAAAACGGCAACTGGGTACCCAAAGATTTTAGAAAAATCCCATTTTCTTTATTTTGGGGCACGCCCTATTTGAATTTGATATATATGTAGGGTACTGGGGACAAGTCAAGAGATTTTGGTTGTCAGTACTTGGTGATCAGCGGTATGTTTCCGAGGCTTTCGAATTTTTACAGTAAACAGAGAGAACATAGCAGAGATTGTGGAGACAAATCCTGAAAATGGTCAAAGAATTGTTTGAGCTTGCAACGAACGGGGATATTGAAAGACTCCGAGAGCTTTTTGAGGATCCAGAGAGTATATTTTCTACGGATCCGGTACAAGCATTAAACAAAAGAGACAAAGATGGGAAGTCAGCCTTGGATATAGCAGCCATGTTGGGACGAAAAGAAATTGTTCGAGAACTTCTAGAACGCGGAGCTCAAATCAATAGCCAGACCAAGAAAGGTAATTCATTTAGCCTATGTCAGGAATAAACCAACTAAGGAAAAGAAGTATTTTGGTTGGAGATGTGCGGCCCGCTTCCAAAAACCTTACTATTTTATGACCAAATCTGCGATTTTCCCCACCGTAAGCTTATTTATGACCTAAAAAGAATCTTTTTTTTTCTTCTAAAATATACCAAGTTCAAGACTAGAGTGCAAAAACCATACCCTATTGAAGACCAAAACGACTTAAAACCCTAGTCTTTGGGGCCGCCCACGGCCCGGATTAGCCTGATTGTTTGTTGGGAAAATTTCAGGCAGTTGGAGATCATGTTTCTCCTGATAGCCCAGACACTTCCCATGTTTTCACACATCAGGGCCGGGTTGTTCAAAGCCCGATTAAGCTAACCCAGGGTTAGCGAAAATTTTGTTTTCAGTTTTCTAACTTTTTGGTTAGGTAATCTGTTGATATTGTTTGCCCTTTAGTTTTGGGCTGTAGTGATCTCAAACTACACCAAACGTTAGGGGTGAAAAACATTTTTAAACAAGAAAAAATAATGCCTCAACTAACTTTTAATCCTGGGTTAACGTTAACCGGCTTTCGAACAACCCGGCCCAGGAAGTCTGGATTGTTGGAGGTTTTCCTAACAGTCGTAGGCTTAATCAGCTTCAGATTCAAATTCTCTTACCAGGTTCAGGTTAAGAAGAGCAAAAATCTAGTACATGCATAGAGAAATTGATTCTACATGTAGGACTAAAAGAATTGTAAACACAATTAACAGGTTATACAGCCTTGCACAGAGCAGCATGCTGGGGCCATCCTGACTGTTTGAGGGTGTTGGTCTCAAATGGTGCAGATCTGCAGTTACGAAATGCACATGGAGAGAGAGCCCGAGAAGCAGCAGCCCGTTATAAAAATGGCGCCTGTGTAGACTATCTTGATCGAGCAGGTATGCAAAGTCATTTTGAGCCTTAAGTTATGCCATAATAAAGTAACGTTGGTTCAATGCATCCAGGAACCTTCAAATGATAAAGTTTATCACTAGTATGCAAAAATGTCATTACCTGGCTAAACGTTTTAATGATCCATTCTTTTAGAGGCACAGCAGGCCCTTTTATCAGTTATAACTGCAACTAAGGAGACAATAGCTGACCCTGAGAAGCACATGGGTCGTTTCACTCGAGAAGACAAGGTTGGTCTGTTAAGTTTACAAACCTCCTTTACCAATCACTCTAAACAATGTAACCGGCCATCTCTATTGAGTGTCCTGGGCCATCTTTGTGACATTACAGCAGTTTCTTTGTTGCAAATGATTAACCCGGCAAGAAATTCGTCAACTTTAGGACTTCTGGAGCTTGACATACAACCGGCATTTTATAGGTTTTCTTCTGACAATGAATGCGAATACATGTCTGGTCCATCCGCAGGTGCTTGTCTTGTGTCCTGCTTTTCAAGGTTGGAGCAGTGTCGTTTGTTCCTTCATGCTTTTGAACTTTTGTCTTTCCCCTCTGGAAGTTCAAGATCTAAGATCTGAAACCCCCTTGTCTTGTTTTAATCACCTAAGTATAGCTGCCCTTTTTTCTAGCCCCTATGGTTTTTTGGGGCAGCTACTACTCTCCTATATTTTTGTTAATTTATATTGCTTATTAATATTGTATTATGTTGGGTACAAATAAAGATGTTGTTGTTGTATGATCTTGTTGTCTTCCATATCCGCCTCCCCCCCCCCCCCCCCCCCACACAACCATGCAGTTGGATTTCCACTTCAAAGAACCCCCTTACCTGCAGAATTCCAAGCAGCCATCTGTGGTGTAGGGCTGGTATAGATATTTTCTGGAATTTCCCATTGTTTTCATGTTTCCACTAAGCCTCATGAAACACTGCTGATTCCTGACAAAACCTCATTTTAAACAGCCACTTCCCATTTCCAAGAGGGTGGAGCTTTAATAGAGGTTTGACTAGCCTGCATAGCAAGTGGTCACAAATGAAGAGGTTTTTCCACATTCTGGCCCTGTCCAAAAAGTAGGTGAAGGAAACTCTTGCCATCAAACCCTGGGCCCATGATGTTGTAAAACCTTTTCACCCACAAACAGGGTTCTGGATTGTTGCAGCATGGGCATGCTTACGTTGATAGGACAGGAATGATGAGCACAGAGAGAGAATTTATTTTCACATATTATCATACATTATGGTTTTCTAACAGTTGAGTGGAAATCGATTCTGCGATGAAAAGAATGACTGGTTAGAATCGCACAGAGAAAATGCAACAGTTGAAGACATCTACAAGCAGAAAGAAGAACTTGAAGAGCTACTGAAACCTATCTTAAGCAAACTAGACGAATCAGGTAAGAGATTAATTGCAATTTGTTTTATTTTGGATTTGGATAGATTGATTAGTGAGTAGTGGCAGATCTAGGGGAGGGTCCTGGGGGCCTGGGGGCCTGGGCCCCTCCTTATTAGGGGTAAAAAAATCGCAGAAGAAAGAAAAGCTGGCAGGGGAAGCACAAAGAAAACCTTGGGCCCCACCCCTCTTAGCTCAAGGTCTGCATCCCTCACTGGTGAAAGCAAACAAAAAGCCACTGGTGGAGAAGTGGTGCAGTAAAATAATATACCCACAAAGTAACAAACCCTACATTTAACAATGGATACAGATTACTTTTTATTTTTTATTACAGATTAACTCCACTAGAATACAAACAAATAATAAATTACTTTGAATAAAAATTGTGGAGAAGGAGACAACCAAAAGCGCTGATGCACCATACAAAGGATGCTCCCTCTAATTAAAATATAACAAAATTATATAGAAATATTACGTCTAATCCAGAGGTAATTTAACCCTCTTTGAAACAACCTGGCCCAGTTAAAGGAGTGGGAGGTCAAGTTGAAGCTGTATTTTAATTGCTCTGATCCCAGAAAATGCTTGACTTCAAGACTCTCCAGGGACCAGTCTGCCAGCTATTGGACTCCTGTACCTCTGCCATGGATTAATACCTTGATTTAATAATCTGCTAATTAATTATGTGACTAAGAAGGCTAAAATGTACAAACAGAACGATTTCTTATTAGTAATGTAACTGACTATCCCAGGTTTGAATGTACCCAAGACAACCAATTCCCGACGTGTTACCCATTTGCCCAGTACTTCTACTTAGTCAGGTTTACTGGCCAGTGAGGTTGGTAGGACAAAGTTTCAAATGAATGTGATTTTCACCTGGGCACTTTTAGAACTGCACATAAAAGTAATTTCTATGTTATTTTCACCTGGCCACTGTTAAAACTGCTAATAAGAGTAATTTATTCACTTAAATGTACAAGTTCAGTAATTGAACTTGTGCATTGTTTCATTGCCTTTATTCCAGCTGGTCAGTGCTCCAGCAGGAGGGAAGTCTCTGAAACATTTAAGTTTGTTGTTTCTTCCACTAAGCACAATTTAAGAAATTGTATATTTTGTTTTTCTTATAATGAATACCATTCTTTGCACTGAAAGCTAATACATCTAACTCAGACTTGTAACTGTTAGCCTGTTTTTAACTGTGACACAATGTGTCTGACGGCACATAAAATAACTGATTTAATTTTTTAGTTAGTTTTAGTAAGATTTCATTGTCGAAAGCTACCAACTTCATTAATATATTTTCGTCTCTTTCCAGTGCTCCT
>CM042748.1:29803813-29821313 GCA_022496165.2 Catalaphyllia jardinei
GAGAAAAACCAACTTTATTCAACTGTTCTATAATAATAATAATTATGCACTGTAAATTAAAAAGTCAAAATCAAGTAGTTCATGCAAATTAATGAATAAAATGCATTATTTTAAAAATTAATAATAATAATAATAATAAATTTCTATAGCGCCATTACCCATTGGTCCAATAGCGCTTTACAGAAATTTATGAAAAAAAAAAATTAAAAACAATCCCAACGATAAATAGATAAGAAGTCTATAAGTCCTAACTAGAAGCTTCTTTGAATAACCAAGTCTTAAGACTTAAAAGTTGAAACAGATACACATGTTCGTATTTCTAAAGAAGGTCTGTTCCGTATAGGGCGTATGGTCGGAGCGGCAACTGTAAAGGAGCGACCATCATACGTTTTAAGATTAAATCTGGGTACAGAGTAGAAGATCCTAGTGTCCTGTCAGTCTTATAAGGCCTAATACGTTCCATGATGTAACTGGGAACAAAATCATGAAGGGCTCAGTTAAATGCAAGGGACTGTGCAATAATTATGAGGAGGGGTGGGGGGGGGGCTTGGAAAGTAGAGTTGTCTAGCAAAAACTTAGACAGCCCCCCTCCAAAACAAAAACGATAGTTCTAACCGCCCTCTGTATAATAACGTCGCACCCCCCTCCCACCACCCACACACACACACCCACCCGTCACCGCCACCATACCGTTGATGCCTTTAAGTAAATACCTTTTATATTGTCATGTTACTGTAAGCGTACGCTTACTTGTTGGATGTCGTCTGGAACAAATAGTACCTCATATGAATGTTTAACAAAGCCATCCGTTTCGGAGTCATCTGAATCCAAATCAGAGTTGTTTTCGGAAGTACTTGTGTGAGAATCAGAGTCGTATTCGGAATCACTGGATAGGAGTTCTGTGTTACTGTCAAACTCACAACTGGACTGAGCTGCCATCACAACTTCAATAATGACAACCGTTATTATGTAACATCTGGTATCGAGAAGGATGTTGATCGCTTGGTTGAAGATTTAGTCAAGTATTTGCTAAGTACCGGGGTCCTTACCACATTGGCTCAAAATCTAAAACTTCTGAAGCGAGAAAGAGAAAGGAGCAGAGAAAAAAAATCAAAGAACAGGAGATTGAACGCTTCAAATAACAGACGAAAAAGAGCTTGCATTATATTTAGATCCTTGGGAGGAGAGCCTGTTGAACTTTGTTATGAGCCAGATATATATGGAATTCAGCAAATCGATTCAGTCAATGAAGAAACATTACTTTAAACCGACAAAGCTTGTCTACGAGATCTGTTTGATTCCTATTGTGTTTATTGGGCAAGCTGAAAAACAAGTTTTTGATTTTTGCTTTACATAGGATCAGCTCAATAAATTAGAAGACTGGCTAAAATTGATCTGTTGTGAATTTGCTTTTCATATGGATGGAATATTTTCAATAATCGTTTAACAGCTGTTCGTATTGATATTTGTTACAGTCTATCATGATGCCCGTGCTGAGAATCTTTTATTGCGTTTAATTTTATTTACATTTCGAATAAAACTTAAGGCCCCTCCTCCGTCAAATGAGTGATTTTACTTTGAGCCCCCTCCCTGTCTTGGAAGCAATTTCATGTAATGCCCCCTCTAGTTTTTCATAACCCCCCCCCCCCCCCCCCCGCTCCTGATAATTATTGCACAGTCCCTAACCACAGTAGTAGTAATTCTTTATCTATCGCACTTCATGTGACGGCTGTGTGCAAGTCTTCCCTTTTTCATTTATATATTCGGTTTTTACCCTAACTGCTGCTGGTTCCAAAGAAATTGTCACAATCAAAGCAAAGAGAGTAGCTTTTTGCTATCGTGTGGGGGTTTCAAAGTCCAATTTAGAAACAATCGAGTTTTGATCTGTGATTGGCTTTTGCTAGGTCTCATTCCCAGAGCCCAAGCTTCTTTTGTTCAAGCTCCGATACCGCGATATGGAGACAAGGCAGTGTGGCGTGGATATTTTCTGCTTTCTTTGGAAATTAATTTCTCTTTCTCTGCTTGTTGTTTTCATCAGAAATTACGATGAACCGTTTACCACGTTGGGTTCTAGAGTTATTCAGGGAAGCCTATGCTAAATTAACACTAATCTCTTGAAGAGAGTCAAATTCAGGAAACCAGAAGCATTTGGTATTGTATACAAGCTTTAATGGAAGTTGAATAAATTTCAGTTGTTTCAATAGCTATTCTATATCAGCTATATTCTTTTAATCTGCCGTCGGGTCATCCTGTGGTGAATCTAAAGTTCCTGTGGCGACACTGTTTCGCTTGAAATAAACCTTGTTTTGGAACAAACGCGTTCAGATTCGCGAATCACTTGGGCGAAAAGTAACATTGAAATAACTTAATTAATGTTTTTAAAAACTCCAACTGCATTAACACGTAAACGATATTGTGCCGACCTCTATTGACTAGCTTTCAATTCAGTTTTATATAGCGAAAATTAAATAAAATACCCAACAATTTTGCCTGTGAATACAAGGTATATTGGATTTGCTGTTTTCTTTGGTTCAGATTTTAAGTTTGAACAATATAATTCCACATTCTTCAATGACATTTATTTTCTATTGACGTAAACACTTAGCTACATTCAAATTTAAAAAATCGAAAACAATGTCCATTCTGAGATTCGGGCGAAAATGCAATTGGAAAACCAAGTCCATTATGATAATGTTTCATGGTTTCCTACCGCGCAGCCTTGCCCGCCAAGATGATTTAAACAGTATTTTTGAAGTGGAAAACCTTATCACTAATGCGTTGATAAAAATATTTACCGCAATAAACCGACAAATCGCCACATTTTAATAATTCTCGTGATACCATTCTTTTCATGTTGTTAAAAAACACAAACATATAGAACAGAAACAATTCTGGCAATAACCTGACAAGTGCAAATTAAATTCCAACAAAAAAAAATCCTTTCTCCCCTTTATCTGAAGACCAAACGATAACAGAGTTTCAATTAATATAACAGGGTCAGAGCGAACTTCTAGTTTCAATCCACACAAGGGCGTTAATTGGTTTCTGCCTCGGAGAAATATTTTCATGGTAAATCGACTAAAATTTCTACATGTTTAGCAGGAACCCGTCCGAATTTCCCATCCAAAGTTCCTTCAAACCAGTTTTCGTCGAGCTTTCCCGTCAGAATAATCATCTGCCCTCCAGAGAACGAAAGCTCGCCATCTTTTTCCGCCTTGTAATCGCTTTTTGCTCGACAGCTTGGCTTACTGGTCGCTGTTTCCTCCTTCGGATTGGCGGTGGAATCCGAGTCTCCTGCCAAAGGATTTATGCCTTTGGCGGAAGTCTCCAACTTTCCCTGGTTCACTTGACTTTCTTCAGTGGCTGCAGGTTTCGGCATTGCGCTTGCATTTTCGTTGCGACTCGAGGCTTGTACCCTCTTGTTGAGCAACAGAAGCAATCGCTCAAGGGTGTCGGCTGATTTCTTATGGTGCTCCAACATGGCACAAACGAGTTGGCTAAGCTGATGAATTCGCTCTACTTCGTTGCCCATCAGCAGCGTCATCTCCTGTTGGCAAATAGCTTTTGATTCTTCAAATTTGTACTGAGCCATTTTCACTTCTTCCACAGCAATCTTATTCCCCTTGCGTTTCTTGCAATCGTAATCAAGTCTGCGTCCTTGGAGCTTCTTGCGGTGCTGGGCTATTTCTTTCAGCTGCTTTTCGTCTAGTTCATGCAACGGCATCAGGAAATTCTCGTGCACTTGAGCGTCCAAAGCATCTCGAGTGTCGGCGACTTCGATTAATGCACTGCCGACATCGAGAAGGGCGGACGCATAATCGGAAAGCTGCGGATCGAGATCGTGCCCTGCCTTCAGCATGATATCACCAAGGGCTCCTTCGGGTTGAGGATATTTCGTTCCTTGTGCCGCCATGTGCATGTAGATCTTAGCACGGACGGTTGGGTTGGGTTGAAGATATTCCTTTGTTTTACCCAGCAGCTGAGTTACCAGGTTTGTCATCACGTCCGTTTTTCGCTCTAGATCGACAAACTCGTCTTCCATCTTGGTTCCTTCGGCCGATCCCATCTTCTCACTTACGAACTGGTTCGCTTTGTTAATTTGTTTCTTAAACCCTGCCAGCGACATCGTGAATTTTCTCTGCGAAAACTCAAAGCCCGCGTTGAAAGCAGAGTAAGTTGTATTCAGTTAAAAACAAAAACACGCACGGACGAACTTTGATCGGGGACCAGCAAAACCGAGTGCCTCAGCTCTGCTGAAACTCTGACCACACGCGCAGATGGCAGCAAATCACTCTGCTGCAATACTGTGAACGAATTCATAATTTATCCCCGCAGATTGAATCGATAACTTTGGCCAATTTCATTTTAGCGACTAATAATTTAGTTTATTGCAAACCAATGAAAAGATTTCCAAAGCGGTTCTTCAACCAGGTGTATTTTCAATACGTCACCAGGTGCCCATCACAATTACTAACAGCTTAATCGAATCGCGTCTATCGCAGCCTTTCTATTGTACAGTTGAAACAAAATCTATGCAAATAAACTCACGGTGTTTGTTTCCGCTACCTATGAAAAACAAAATCAAATGTGAAGAAACCCGTTCAAAATAAACTCACTTATAAACTTCGCCAATAAACCGTCATTTGTAACTCGCAATTTTCTTTCGCTTAATTTCAAGGTTCAAGTTCTTAAATTGCAATTTCCATTGCACGCAGTTCATAAGACTTTTAGTTGCTTTTCGAAAATTAAGAAATAGGCAAATAAATCGACTTACTAAAAATCGACTAAAACTATTGGATAATTCAAATATGATGATTGGGTTATCGCGGAAGACTTACACTGTAGCGATGAAGAAACACTTTGATACTTCTTTAAGCGGAACTTTGCACGGATCCTGTAGAACATAACGATTTGACGTCAGTTAGGTTGGATTTAGTTACGTTGAATAAAATACATTGAGCTGAAAATGTCAATTGAAAAGAGAATTTTGGGAAATTCACGACGAGACGAGATCAAAGACACAGACTTCAAAGCGATTATTAAGATTTTTATCATTCCCACGGTTTTCATGAGTTTTTATTACTTTTTACGCCTCTGTACTTACCACAATTAATTACAACAGAAATTATTGCTCATATAAATAAATCCAGCAAAGAATTTCCTGTTTTTGATTTTCCCTTCTGCTGCAATATATGAAATCCTACAAAAACATTCTACTCAAAACTTTTCCGTTCAAATCACGTTAAGTTTTTCGGAGAAATGATTGTGAGATCGTAAGTACACTTCATGCACCAGAAACATGAATTCTTTTGCTTATATCCTGTACCACTTGGTAGATTTTGTAATCTGATATTAAAAGAGTAATGTGTCACGGGGTAGCTTGCCACGTGATACACCTTGATCCCACCCTCAACATTATTCCCAGGGTTTCTCGTCTTGTCGAAGAAGAGAGATCCCGGGATCGAGTACGCATTCACTTGGGGTCATTTCTTTTGTAGTAATCTTAAACAACTGTGCCACATAATGACTACATAAGGCTTTGATATGTGCTTTCAAAAAAAACCCATATCCTGGTCATTTGTTGGTATTTAGCGACAATTCCGGAAGTCCCTAAATTTAGTCCCGGTAAATGGTGTCAAATGTGGAACTCAGACCAACGTCACATCTGTAGTTCACTCAAAAATAAACGTAAGAGAAAATAGAGTAAAATATATTATGTTTGCCTTGGAAAAGCGGGCTTATTCCTTTGTGAACCGTAATTACCGCCTGTAATCAAAAGCCATACCGTGAAGTTGTTAGCTGTCTGAACCTACCGCGGACCACAACTCTGGCTACTTGATGTGGTGTGCTCGGCATTATGAAACGAATAGAGCGGTATTTTCATCATTTTCTGATCACTGGCCTTCGTTCATTGCTCTCGCTTTCGTTCTTTATTGCATCTAATCAGCACTCTCACCTGAAGAGCCCTTCGTTATTGTCGTCTTATGCATCAGCCTGCAGTTCGGGACCGTTAAAGCGTTTTCTGATCTGAAGTAACCTGCTATCAGGCGTCCCTATGTTTTTCTTCGCGGCGGAAAGGAACGCCTTATACAATTACTTGACTATTCGTCTGCCGCCCACTAATTAAAATATCTGTCAGCGAGAATGTCGGCGATGCCATCTCCAGATAACCAAGCAGAATTACCGGAAGTTGCTTCGTGGGCGGCGATGGCACGAACAGCGTGAATTTACATGCAGTGCTGTACAATACGGCCGAGAAAAATATGCTTTATTTTGTAAAACGCGTCTTCCTGTTTCGCTCGTAATGAGTAAGTTTCAAAAGCAGAACAAGCAATGCTATCTTTGTACGACTAAAGTGTCACTTGGTGAAGGTACCGTTCCACTTTGTAAGCCAACAAAAAAACAAAGAGTTCTGCGGTGGTTTTTTATTTGGTGTTGGCTTTCGGAACTAACTGATATTTAGCGCTCTTGCCGCCTAATCTCGTCAGTAGCACGGCCAAACCATCTCTCCCATGGCATACGATTCTATTGGTTCATATTTGAAAGGTTTGCGAACAGAACTCTCAAGAGAAGCATTTAAACCCGGGGGAGGGGGGTACTTAACAAAGTTTAATACGGGGAGGCTCCGCCCCGAGGTCCAACCCCTTACCCTTTTATATACCATTTTGGCCGAAAAGGTACCCCTTTTATATACCTTTTATTGCAAAAAGCTACCCCTTTCAGATACCTACTTTAGGAAGTCTTGTTCTCATTTTCATGTAGTGCTTAATAAATATACTGACAAAGCCATAAGTGGCGTCTACTGGAAATATTATAATCAAAGGCCCTTGTAAATACCTAAATGACCGATTTCCCTACCCTTTTATATACCTCATCTTGTGAAATCCCTACCCTTTTATATACCTGAAGGGTGAAAAAGGTACCCCTATCGGGAGGAGCCTCCCCGGGCATTTAAAGCTGACAAAAATTCGCTATCTTCGCTCGCCTCATCAGATGTCACGACGGAATTCATCAGCTCGCGGGATATCTTTGACCGGAAGTCACACTACCACAGGTAACCAATCATGGCTTAGTTCTAAGTACCTCTTTGTTTCTTGACCAATCAGAGAAAAGTCCTGATTCTGGACTAGCAACAGACAAATATTCAAGCAATTGTATCAGGCGTTACTTCCGCCGCGAAAAAAAAATATGGGACGCATGATCGCAAGTTAGATCAGAGGATGCGGTATTAATCGGTTTGAATCTCACTTCCACTACAACTAAAATGTGCTACCTCAAAGACTAAACAGAGAATTAACGCTGAAGTGTAAATTTTAGTGCTAATTTAACCCATGAATAACCCACTGGGCGCAGGGGGGCCCTGCACTGGGCGTTAGCCCTAGTAAAGGGAATCAGGGAACCACACGAGGCAAAGAAAAAGTCTTTTGACCTCGGTGGGAATCGAACCCACGACATCCGGATTAGATCTACCACCGAGGTCAAAAGATTTGCTAACATCTGTTTTAAATAAAGAGTAGAAACATAATTTCCTATTACAGCGGATTAGCTCCAGCTGATGTCTTTTTAAATTGTTGGAGATGTGACATTTAATTTTTTGCAAATTATTTTTAATCGTTGGTATATTGTTAGTTTGGATTGTTTTGTTACATGATTGATGATGAATGTCGTTATAATTATGTATAATTTCATTAACCGTTAACATAAAAGATGTTTTTGCTTCATTTGCTAATTGATTGGAAATGATTAAGCATTGTCTGGCAATACTGTTTTCTGGAAGAGATTCAAGATGTATCCAAAATTTTATTATTCTTAATAAGATATTCAACTTCAAAGAAAGTCGTCCAGTTTCATTACGAGCTACTACATTAGGTGCTCTTTTATTGACGCCAAGAAAATTTTTGTAGAATTGTGTATGTAGCCTTTCTACAGGGTCTTTTTCCCATTTTTTGATATTCAGTGTCTAGGCTGTTTTGTTTGTTTGTTTGTTTTTGTTTTTTTTTTGCTGCTGGTCTGTATTAAAATTTAAAAATAAATGATTATGGCGGAATGGGAGTTCATTGTTTGGAGAGTACACTAGCTTACTAGTGTTTCAGTTGCCCGTAGTAGAGTCTTATAGTTTAAGTTTAAGTTCAATTATGCTTTGTTGTGCTAATATATGTACAATATAGAAGTAAAATTACAAAGACATGAAATCACAAAAGATATATATATTAAAAAAAAACGCATGACCGGAGAATAGTTGGGGGAAACTAAATTCCCATACTAAGAATATTCTCCAAGATTAAACTATCTATAAAAATTGAAAAAAAAGCTAACCAAACGAATCACAATTTTTTTTTTAAATTGACACAAATGATCTAAAAGATAGGATTTAAAACTGCTCAATGAAGACGCATGCATAATGTTTGATGGAATACTATTCCAGTCTGTTACGTAGCGATTAAAAAATGAAAATTTATAGTAATTCGTACGTGTCTTCTTAGATCTTATCTTGAAATTATGGTTCCTACGCGTTTATAATCCGTCTTTTTGTTTCTTGTAGTCGGTACATACGGCCAACTCTCCTAAAAGCGAACACGCTCGGGGATGTTGTTCAGCATCCGGGTTCTGTCACGCGTGTCACGCGTATAGCGTTACTACAGTTTAGCATTGTCGGGGATTGTAATTGTCGCTTTCGCCGGCGAAAACCCTTTCTCGTTTCACCGCGAAAATTTACTTCGAATAAATCTGGTTGCAATTGTACTGACTGGTGAAAGATTTACGTCTCGTTTGTTACGGAGACGAAAGATCAGAACAGTCCGTAATAGCGGGGTGTGAGATAAAAAGTGCAATAAATAACATAGACAATGTCTGTGAAGCAAGGACTATTTTGCAGACAAAAAATAATAATTGATGTGAAAATAAACATTCCAGAAGTCGTTTGAAGTATATCTCGACTAATGATAAACAGCTCATTTTAATTTTACTTAATTAGGTTATATGAGAAGTACGTGGTGTCCGCTTTATCGAGAGTCAAAACAAAAAAATAGTCATTGTGGTAACAGAAAAGTGTCCGTCCGTAATAACATGAGAGTCTATGATTTCCAGTCAAACGCCTGCAATTCCTTCCCGACAGCCATTGTTTCTTTCTCACAAGAAAAAGAGGTCAGCGGTGCATAAAGTTTTAATCAAGATGGCGGCGACCTCGATGGTGGCTGAAGAGAAGGTAAAACGTGTGCAATTGTTTTTACCAACACCTTGTTTCTTCTATGTAGATGTATTTCATCATTTAGTAAAATTTTTCAAACAGGAAATAAATGTTCTAAAGAAAGGCAGGGATGAAGAATCAGTGGACAAAACAGTGCTACAGAAATATCATCGAGGTAGACAAAATAGGTTTAAGGTAAGCAAGCCATGCTTTCTAAAATTCCGCAGGAATTGATGTTGTTTAGTTTACGTGCCATTGCCCCACATGTTTTAATCGATTTCTTGTCCAACAGAATTTGAGAGACAAGAAACTGCGAGGAAAACTCAGGTCGTACGAGTCACAGTATCAACAAGCTGCGGTACAGGCTGCTAAATCCGAGCTACTTCTGACAGAGGAACCGGGGTAAAGAATTCAATTTATTATCAGAGTATATTATATTTTCTAACTTCTACGCTGCCAAAATGAACTTTAAGGGTCAGGGAAGAGTGCATATGAACTTGCTTTCATTTACTTTGCATGGAATTTGCAAATAGAAGGAAGCAGGGATGCGGAAATCCGCGAACTGCAGCCCCCTGCGAAATGGTTTGCTTGAAATTTAGGCTCAACTACAGAATACAGGGCCACTTTTAACCATGCACCAATCGAGCCGGCTTGTTTGGCTCGTTTGCTCATTCTTTTATCCACTGCCAAGCCAAACAAGCTGGCTTGTTTGGAGAATATGGTTAAAAGTGGCCCTGCATTCTGTAGTTGCTCCGAAATTTAATATATAGTTTGTAAGAAAAACAGTTAAAGCAAAATCTGTTCTAGTGATCAAATAAACCTTACTTATAAGTGATTAACCCCTAACTTCCCCTTGACAGTTTCAAATGTTTTCAAGCAGACAGGTAATAAAACTTTTTTCCTATTAAAATGGTACAAAATGCAGCCAAAAGGGAAGAAGGATGAAAGGCATGTCAATGCACAGCAGGGTTGTTCCAATATGGAACTTAGGATTTTCAGTAACATTTACAAACTGGTTTATTTAACTTCTTGGATTACAACACTGGACTGCATGCAGCACTAAGCATAGATTTTCGTTGTTCTCCCCGATGAAACTTGCACTCTTGTATAAGTACAAAGGAATTAAATAGCATTGTTACAAGGTTTCTAAATTTAAATATTACATGGGAAATACAACATTTTAGAAGATTAAGGTCACGGCTGAATGACTTCTGGGTCAAGATTTTTAATAACAACAAGCTGTAATTTTTGTGAAGGATTTAAATGAAGTATATCCTTTCCTCCTGTGATATCCAAAGTGTTGAATAAATCTGTGCAGATAAAATATATTGATGGTACTGGTAAGTTCTGTGACTTCTAAAGTAATATTCACTTCAACAGATCATCTGTGATTTTATTAAATTTTGCACCTAAAATCTTACAGGTTCACATAACATCAGTTTGAATCCCTAGTGACAACACTCTTTTTAGGTGACTGAAACAACACTTTCCCTCCATGTATGTTCCTCAGTAGAACATCTCTGAATGTTTGCTATACACTGCACTCTTTTGACTCTATGCCCTGCATGAGTTAAACATCATTATTTGGTGATGGTTGTGTTTATTTGGCAGGTATTTAGAAGCTGAAGGTCTGGAGAAAACCTTTAAATTCAAGCAAAAGAATATTGCAGATGTTGTCGATGTTACAAGTGCTAGAAAGGTTATTTTGTTATATGTCACAAACTGGGATACGGAGTTGGTAGTAGGGTGGGGAGGGGTGGGAAAAAAGCGACTGCACAGGAAAGGCTAAAGAATGTGTTTGGCTACACATTATTAACAAGTAATTTCTTTGAGATCGATTTTGCAATAAAAACTAAGTAACAATAAAAACTCTAACAGTAAAAATACTTATCTTTTATATTTTACTGCATTCTACCCTTTGTGACTTTTTAAAGTATTTTTACTGTTAGAAACATATTTATGCTAATTTGATATCCTTTTACTCACACTTAGAAATGGTCCCAGAGAGCTTGAAATGTTACAATATTTTATTCTTAGTTTTTATTTTTATTTTTTATTTTTTAATTTTTTTTATTTTTTTGGGCTGATTCCCCCATGCCATAGTCCTGTCAAAGCAGGAGTGCACCTGAGTGTGTGTGAGTGCAAGGAGCTCAAGGAGGAGGAATATAGATTCCTTGTTTCTATAATGTCACTGTGTAAAAAGGAAGGTCAGAAAAGAATTCTAGAAGATACTTGCACAATTTTTGCCTGCAACAGACAAAATGTTGTAGACATAAGAGAGGCCACCCATATATTAGCAACATGAAACCGGAACAGTGGTGAATTTTACCTCATTTTGTACTCATGCCATATAATGTTTTTTGCTGCTCAAAAGTAGTGACCCCTCAAAAGTAGGAAGCGCTAAAGGCTGCTAATTCCAAAAGTAACAAGGGTCATTACAGTTTACAATATCTCACATTAAGTTAGGGTACCATAACAATAATAATTTATTGGCAAGGCTTAACCCATGGACCCCAGACTTTTTTGCCAAAAAACTCATTTTTGGAGATTTTCAGGCTGGATATGAGCCAATTAGTTCCAACGTACCCAAAAAGGCATTTGCAACATGATGGCATGCCTTTCTTTCCACTAGTGTCATGTTTTATGACATTTTTGCTCGAGCATGCATAGAAATCATATGTTTTTAGGCTTTTAGTTTTTTATTTTTTTTATTTTTTGCCTTTCCTACGGTGTACATCTCCTTTTCTCATCTTTTTGCTGCAGGGATTGACCTTCTACTGGGCTTGTTTCCTGTTCAAAACTTTCCGAGAAAGCATCAGTGAGAGGCAATTTTTGCCATGGAGTAGCCACATGTGGTAGCAGGAAATTTTACTCTGAGTTTTTCACTCAAGTTTCTAAGCATTTTTGGGCAAATATTTTGGTCAAAAGTGATAATGTCAGATTTGGAACAAAGGCCAAGGCTCATCATGGGTGGTTACAGGTGGCATAAGAGTCAGTGGGTTTAACCTGAGTGGCTCCTGGGCACAACATAGTATTCTGTTGTGCTCATGATGTAACACTGAAAACTCAGTACAAATGACCCACTAATAAACAACTGTTATTACTATTGTGTTGTATTGTAAGTTTTTCCTCCTCTCTTACTTTCAGTATTTTGAGCTAAAGCTCGACCAGTTTGGACCCTATCGGATAAATTACACTCGTAATGGAAGGTAAGCCAAACTTAAATGTTTTAGTCTGTTATCAAGTAGTATCTTGAACTTGGGTAGTTGCAGTACACCTAATCAATTCATGCTTCAGAGATTGTGTCAAGCTCTGAGGGTGTGGGCCACTGTATTCTTAAGGAAGACATCACTGTTGTTCTCTCCATCATTATCAAAATCAGATGCTAGTTTAAAGATGGAGGTTTCTGTTTGAATGTTATATTCATTTAGTAAATTTTCTTTTGATGTGGTTTTACATTACTACATGCATGCTTAGTCCAATGAGATACAAAACCAAAAGGAAGTCTGACTTGTCTGTGCACAGACAAGTCGGACTATGCCTTCGTTCAACCGTACTTTAATTACTGCTGCAAGGTCTGGGGGAATTGTAACAAAAGTCTTTCGAATGGGCTCCAAGAGTTGCAAAACCGGGCTGCCCGTATTCTAACCTTCTTCAGTTATGACACAAGTGCTGATCCTCTTTTTGAGCAACTCAACTGGAAACGGTTGGACACTCAGCGACAAATACAAGTGGCCACCATGACCTATAAATCTATACATGGTTTTGCGCCTGACTATCTTGGTTCTCTTTTCACTAAATATGATCCACCTTATAATCTAAGAAACTCTGAAAACAAACTAGCTGTTCCATTGCCCCGCACGAATTTTCTGAAAAATAGCTATAATAATGTGGTTATCTGGAACAGTTTGTCCCCTGAATTGCGGCAAGCAAAATCACTTCAATCTTTTCGAAATGGTTGTCACGATTTCTTCGTCTGAATTGACAAAACGCACACGGCATCTATATAAAGCAGAATTTCTTTATTTTCTCTATTTTCACTATTAAATTTTTAGATCATGTTTATATAGATTAAAGTAGATTGTAATTTTTATTATTATTTTTTTATCTGATGGATTTACCATCATGTTAGAATAAAAATAAAGTTCCAAGTTACACATTTTCCAGCACTTCTTGACAGCTATTGAACATCTCTTTGCTGCAAGTTTTGATTGGTGCTCTGAATTCTGTGTCCTTTGGGGTTTCCCAGAGCAATTACCTTCATTGGTTTTGGTTTTATGACACCCAAATGAACACCTCTCCAGCTCAGAAGATCACTACTACCAGCAAAGCATGTAACTGGTTTAATGTAACATTTGATTCTTTATATGATGAAGTACATCTCTTTGGATAGATTTCTTCTTATTGGTGGGAAGAAGGGCCATCTGGCTACAATGGACTGGCAGAATAAGAAACTGGGCTGTGAAGTTCATGTACAGGAGACAGTCAGAGACGTTAGGTACAGGTCATATGTTTCTTGTAAGATTGTGTGGTTAGGTGTCTTATTTATACTAGTCTCAATAGTGATGTCCATTAGCCACATGGTTGTGCAAAACATAATAAATCAGTTGCTACAACTACACCTTCCTATAAGTTAGGGTACAATTCTCCCAAGCAGTCCTTACATGTTGTCCAAATTTAAAGGGACGAAATACATGTACACCATCCTGCAAATCCCAAACTTAATGAAGATAATCTATAAGAAAAGACAGACTAGTCAGGAATCTCTTAACTTCCAGTATTTAGAATTGTTTTGTCTCAATAATTTAACATCTGCACTCACAAATTGTCTCCATTAGTTTTGTAAGTCAATAAAATTTGTCTTCATGATAATTTATTAATTTCTTCTCACAGATGGTTACATATTGAGACCATGTTTGCAGTTGCCCAAAAGAAGTGTGTCTACATTTACGACAACAACGGCATTGAACTTCACTGTCTTAAAAACCACAGACAAGTTAACAGATTAGAGTTTTTACCTTACCATTTCCTTCTCACTTCTGTGGTAAGTGCCTGTTTTTAACCTGTTTTGGGCTTTCGTGGCAATGTGCTACCACGTGTAAATTTCTACTCGCACTACCAAAATTTTGTGTGCACATTTTATCCTTAAACCCATTAATCATCAATGTCAGATGTTTTATTTTGATTTTCTTCACAGGGGGATTATGGTATTCTCAAGTATCAAGACACATCAACAGGCAAACCAGTGGCCGAATTGTTTACAAAGCTTGGGAAGTGTGACTGTATGACTCAAAATCCTTATAATGCTGTCATTCACCTGGGACACTATAACGGTAAAGACATTTTATAATTTAGCATGAAGCTGAAAGTCATTTTTATCAGTCAATAATTAGTAATACATAAAATTTTGCTGAGTTAATTTAAAGACAGACTGTACTGTTTAGTGGCAGTGACAGGACTGGAGTGTTAATTTAACAAATTAACATCTGCAGTTTTTTATGTGTCTGTCCACTTATTGATGATAAATTGCATCATAACGTTATCAAAGCGGCTGTGGAACCACGAACCCAAGGCGAGTGCAGTAAACTTTGACTACATTATTGCAAAATTTATCATCAATAAGAGAACAAACGCATTAAAAAACTGACATTAATTTGTTTTTTACAACAACTAGACCCCAAAATGATCAAATGCTGGGTATAAATGAGGGGAAAAGATGCCATAAACTTGCCTGAACAAAGATTAGTGAATGTTATTCAAAGTGATGCAAACATTGTCAATAGCTTTTCTCTCTTTTTGATTGGCTACTTAAAAAATTCCCTCAAGTCTCATCATTATTTTTATAAATAGTTATTAAATATTGTTGTCATCTTTTACACTGTACATGTAGGTACAGTAACACTTTGGGCACCTAACTTGAAAGACCCACTTGTGAAGATGTTGTGCCACAGAGGACCTGTACGGGCCATTGCAATTGACAACAAAGGACAGTAAGTATGCTTTTATCATAGATTAAATGCAAAAATATGTTCTTATTTAGTGTGACTCTCACTTAGTTGCAAGAGAGAGTCTTGTTGGCTAAGCTATGAATATATTTTATATTGCCCAATAATTGAATGGCTTGGTGCAAGACGGTCGTAAGTGACTTTTTCGGAGAAAAATATTTTTCCTTCAAAAAAGCCTGAATTTTTGCATGCGCTTTTCAATAAAGCAGAAAAACATTCTCCTGTATCTTTTTTGGCTGAAATGCTCTACGTTTTCCACTTTGTTGCGTTCTTTGTGCACGCTTCGAAATTTTGACTTCGTTTTTCTCAGAAGCAAAGTGCAAACCACCCAAAAAAATTACTTGGGAATCTTTCACTACTTAATAATTGAAAAGCACAAGCAAAAATTCAGGCACTTTTGAAGGAAAAAAATTTTTACCCGAAAAAGTCACTTACGACCGTCTTGCACAAAGCCATTCAATTATTGATTTTTGTAATATTTCTTTGTTTACTAGTTGTAGTTTGTCTATGATTGCTTTAAAAAATACCAATAACTAATTAGAAAGAGTAATTAAAGTAACATGTAGCAAGGAAACTGTAGAAATCCAGTATTGTACATCGTTGATGATGTGGTGTGCAGCATAATTTGTGGACTATCAAATTTAACAGTGCTTAAAATCTTTTAAATTTTAATTGGTAACTGTGTTGTGGTTCAGCATTACCCTTGGTACAATTTACATGTAGCAATTTCCTTTGTTTCATATACATTACTACCATACACCAGAGAAAAAAGATAACAATTTGCATCAAGGATAAAAATAGCAAATCAATAAAATTTTACACAATGAATGACGTCTTTATTGCACTATTCACATAGAATTTACGTTACATTTGTAGAAGTAAGTTATAAATCAAAATTAAAATAAAGATAGAAAATTAACGAAATTAAGATGTGCGCAGTGACCAAAGTAGCAGATGCTTCCGAGTTGGCCACTGCCACGTTAAGCTAACTGGCGTAGACAAAAAGCGTGATTTGCATATCTGTTAAGCTTGACATTGTAAATTTTTATTTTTATTTTTATTTTTATTGACTTTCCTTTTTAATCAAACAATATAGTTACATGGCAACATCAGGCCTAGATGGACAAATGAAGATTTGGGATGTAAGAACATACAAGCAATTGCAAGCCTATTATACTCCAACACCAGCAAGCTGTCTTGCCATCAGCCAGCGAGGACTGCTTGCTGTGGGTCATGGACCACATGTCCAGGTGTGATACTGAATGTTATTGTTTGCATCATTTGTAACTGGTAGTTACACAAGACCCGGATAACTTCAAACAGAAGAACTGTTCAATCAGCATTTACATGCAATCAGTAGCCAGTAGTCAAAGATAAGTGTTGGGACTGGTATAAGTAATATTGCCATCATTTCTGAATTTAAGCTTGCCTTCACATGTAACAAATCCTAATATTTTCCAGTCTAGTTTTATCAGTTTAGTTAAGTTTTTACTCTTTAAGCAAACCGTTTCAATGAATATCTTCAAAATTGTAATAAATTAAGAGTAAAATCTCCTAAGACTAGATCCAAAAATATTAACTATTGAGGGGAGGGCATATTGTTCTAGTGGTACAGTGAAACCTGAATTAAATGGACCCCATATTAAGCAGATCCTTCTATTAAGTGGACACCAGCTTGAGTCCCTGAGCAGACCCAGACACTAATATAAAGCCATTTTGTTTCACAAAACCTGCAATAAGCAGACACTTCAAGGTCCTTTTACCTATAAAAGTCCAGCTGAGACTCCTTTAAGGTTGTAACTCAGTGATGCTGTTTTAAAGTCAAGTGATTATTCCAGATTGGTGCACTGATTGACTGGACACTGTGCTATCAGCAGTCTTTGATCTTGCACTTTGTTGCACTGACAGTGTTACAAAAGGGTTAATAATTAACTAGTACTTTCTTAACATATTAGAACCTGTTTTGAGCAGACACGCAGACATTTATGAAGGTCCCAAGGGTGTCCACTTAATACAGGTTTCACTGCACATGTTTTCCTGAGCAAGAATGAATTTATATTTACTTTTAACCCTGGAATGATAATAATCTGCATATCATTGATGCAAACAGATATGGCGAGATGCTTTCACTCAGAAGCAAAAGTCACCCTACATGTCTCATCTGTTTCCATCGTGTACAGTACATGGATTGCAGTTCTGTCCATTTGAAGATGTGCTTGGTGTGGGTCACTCACAAGGATTTGGCAGTCTACTTATACCAGGTAGGACTGCCTACTAGTTTGTCATAAATTGTGCTAGTAACATGACT
>CM042748.1:29826313-29832411 GCA_022496165.2 Catalaphyllia jardinei
TTACACTCAAAGTCTACAGCTAGGAGTATTAATTCTTCTTACAGGTTTGCACTTTCTGAGATCTGTCTCATCAAACAAGATCATGCACCACATTTACAAGCAAAGCAGACAAATAAATCCAACCAGTGTAGAAACCAAACTGAGTTTAGGCACTTGGTACCACTTCAGTACTTTTCGTCAATTGACATTGTCACCGTTTCACGAGTTAGTGGTGTAGTGATTGGCAAGAATAATTATCCAGACAGTTAAAAACCTGTTGTTCTTTAAGTAGTATCAACAAAACCCTACTGCTAGCTAATGGGGAATGGTGAAGTAGATTCTAAAGAGTGCACGTAATGAAGTCTTGTAAACTTATATTGCCACCATTACATGCCGTTTCTGCATAAGGAAAAGAACTACTGTGGGTTGATTTTTTTACAGACTATTAGACAAAGTTTGGTCACAGCTAAAAACACAGATTAACGACCAACTAAAGTACTACCTTTCATTAAAGACCCAAATCAGCTGACAATAGACAAGCTTACCCCCAGTAGTGACGAAGACCACGATGAGCACGAATCTTCTTTAACCTTTCAAGGTCCTCACGTAGCTTACTCTCAAGATTGTTGGCAAGAATCTAAAACCAAAGTATGCAGATGTTGGCAAGAAGTCTTTCAAAACAAACACTTGACAATAAGTGCACAGGCAATTTTCTATACCTGGGAGTACTTGCCATCCTTGATATCCTTCTGCCTGTTGAGAAACCAGTCCGGGATTTTGTACTGACGAGGGTTTTGCATAATAGTTATAACTCGCTCTACCTGCCAGTACAAAACAAAAACATTGGGTTAATATAGGTGGCTATGGCATGTTCAATGAGAAGTACCAGGATGTTTAACGTTTTGTATCCAAGGTTAAAGAGAAGAAATGGACATGAACAGAGTAACGTCCCAGACAGTAGACTGACCTGTTTGTTTTGATAGACAACTACTGTATAGTTAACTGTGTATTTTAAAAACAATTTCAAAGTATGAAGTGGCACATTACCTCGTCATCAGTGAGTTCTCCAGCACGTTTATTCATATCAACATCAGCCTTCTTACACACAAGGTTGGCATACCTTCGCCCCACACCCTACAAACATAAATTGTTTCACTTACTGTAAACATGAAAAAAGGCAATCTTAGGAAAGCAGGTCATTTCGCCCGATGTCCTGGCCCAGAGTCCTTTCGCCCGGACTGAGAGTCGATTTGCCCAGAGTATGAAGTTGTTTCGCCCGAGGATTGAAGGTGTGTGAATATTCCTCATTCTATAAGAAGGCACCCACAAACGTAAGTATAACAATGGACTTGCAGTCTGGGTAAAATGACTTCATACTCTGGACGTACGGGAGATCAGGCGAAACAACCGTAATTCAACCCTAGCCATGTCAAAATGACATTGTCTCCTGAAAATTCCAACCAAGTAAATCTTTTGGTATACAAGATACATACAGTTTGACAACACATTTTAGGGTGTAATAAGTGTCAAATAAAACTGATGTCACTAACATTTTCAAATAATTACAACAAATGTACCAAAATAACACAGTAGCGTCAAATATTGAATTTAACAGAACACATGGCTGCTTGGAGAGATGATACTTCTCTTCAAGTGATCAAACTCCAAATTTGTAAGCTCAACATAGAATTAACTTGAAGAAATGTTCTATCCCTCAATGCAAGCCATACATTATACCCATACACTTTTCCCAGGCATGAAGCAAAATTATTTTATTAACCTTAATGGAGGTCAGTGCAAACATGATCTTTTGTTTTCCATCGATGTTGGTGTTCAGTACACGCAAAATGTGTTGAAACTTCTCAGGAATGACAAGGGCCTGTGAATACAAAATGAACTCATGACAAACTGGCACAAAAACGAACATGTCGAAAAAACAAGAAATTCGCGAGAAAGCTCGAAATTTTAACCAAGATTTAGATCTCAGTCACGTACTGCACAGTGCAAAATTCTAAGGCGTTCTTCACAGTAGAATATTAGCAAAGTCATATCATTCCCCAAGCAGGAACCTAAAATACGGGTATTTTACAGCATATATAATTGAAACATAATGAAAAAGGACTTGGGAAACTGCACTCAACGGAATTCAAGAAAAACTTTCGTTTACTAAAGTCACCCAGACAACTTCGACTACATGCATTTTTTTTTCTGCCATCATACTTTGCACACGGAGTAAATTTAGAAACTAAATCTACATAGAAGTTTTTAAATGCTCAGAGAGTAAAATTTTCTACGCAGAAAGTCTGAAAGCGATCAAGAAGCTAAAGATGAAAACGGATTTTCTTCATCACTACTCCCTCCAAACGAGAACCTTACCATGATGGCAGCCGAAAGAGAACTTTGCGAAGTGAATGATGGGATTTGTATATGCCCCTGAGCCCGCGACACATATGGGATCAGTAGACATATTGCAGGATCTTGCAGGATGACTATTTCATGTATTCGTAGCATGGTGTATCGTCGGAACAGTGGAACAGCAGTAATCTGTAGCTCTTCCAGACCTCTATTTTCAATTCGTCCGTATGACCTGTAACTTCCTTTGTTATCGAGGATAGGGGCATTGTTTCTGTTGTATCATCTTTTGTTTCGTTCTTCAATCACAGACCGCGTCTGGAAAGCTACAGGCTTGCTCTGGAACAGTGCAGTGGAACAATGCATGGAGCTGATGGTGGTTGTGATACGGTCCATAACGACTATAATGTCTGTAAGCAAAGGAAACAATCATGTTTCCACATTGTCATTTTTTCACTATCTGGCTAAAAAGGTCCATCTCCATAGCCTGTGAACAGGCTCCCGGACCTTCGGCGACGACGGAAAATAAAATTGGGCGAACCAGCGCGAAACCATCCTTGGAGTCCCAGGGGCAGTTCGTTGGGGCGAGAGGAAATAAATCGGGCAAAGAAATGAAGCGTCGCAGGTTTACAAGTAAGGCTTTTTCCGCCTCACTTGTAAACCTGCGACGCTTCAGTTCTTTTCCCGATTTATTTCCTCTTCCCCCAACTGCCACTGGGTCTCCGAGGATGGCGCGAAACAGAAGAATGGGCAGAGATCAGGACGGAACACTCACCGGGAACCTGTTCGCAGGTTACCATTTTCAGATCTTTCTGACCGTTTAAAAGAGGTATAAAACAAAACAAAATCAGCCCTGAGACGGCAAGAAGCTGGTTTTCCTGGACTTTGGTATCTGGCCGCTAAATAAGGGTTGGCCGCTTAATAGAGGTTTGAGTGTATTAAGGCAACTCGGAATCATCCAAACGAGCACCTGTTTTGAATATGCGAAACATAAGGAACAGGAAAGGAATATGCTGACGTTTAATTACGCTTCCTGCGTAAATACTGTATCTGACAGGTCACTCCGTCCCCCTCTAGGCTCCGGCTGACTCCTTTGGTAGCCTCTAGGGTAGACAGCAGACACTGTGAGCAGTCTTTCCTTTGCTATTAAATCTGCGGTATAGCGTTAGATGAGATCATCTTCATGTTGGGAGTAATATTCATCCTGTGTATAATTCGTTGTATTATATGATCTGCACTAACCAGGGTTCTGGCCGGGGGTTCTGGACACTAGCCGAGCTGCACAAGCTCGTTCTTTCTGTAGCCTGTCATCTGAGTTTATCATCAAGAACCGATCGTGACATGGATAAGCCATCTACTACACTTTTGTTTAGAAATTACTTTTTTAATAGGGAATGCAAATTTCAGTACAATTTATTGTAATTAATGGTAAATAAATGTGTTTAATTTAGCATTCTCTCCTTTTAATTTTCTTTTTTTAACAAGCACCAACGTAGCTGGAGGGTGAAAGGGTCAAGTCATTTTAACCGAGACTGGCCAGAAAACTCAGTCCTAAACCTACGGTTAATTTGGTCCTTTTTTCTTTTTTTATAAGTGGATAATATGATTTAACAAGAAAGGGTAAAACAAAAGTTTTTCTTCTGAACAGAAGTGACTATGTGGGTAGAAGTGGTTGTTTAACAACTATTCACCAAAGTGGCTAGCGGTGAATATTTACCTTACCACTTCGCGGCTCGGTAAATATCCCCCGCTAGTCACCGACAGCGAGGTGAATAGTTGTTGTTTTATTATATACTAAAACAGTGAGATGATATACACCACAAAAAATGAATTTGGAAGATTTCTTCACTTGTCACGGATACAAATCGGGACTACATTTTTTCCCGAGTTGCTCGGAGGTAAATAGCAAAGGATATTCGGAGTGTGACTAGCCAATCAGCGCGCGCCTTCAACGCTATCCACTGTTTTAGTATATACTAAAAGTGGCTATTTCATTCATTTTGTTTTTAAAGGGTTGATACTACTGAAGGTTTTATCTTTGCATGTAATATTTCTTCTCTTTGGGACACCTGAGTTTGCTATATTTGACATGTTGGGTATGAAAATGGAAATTACAGTGAAAACAACAATGACTTCACTGAAGAGAATAAAAAATGTCCTCAATCATTCTGGTTTTACCTAGTCTGGAATGTTAGTTGTCTCCTTGGACTAACAAATGTCAAGGTGGCTGATGGTTGAAAGTAAGTTTCAGCTGACAAATTTTGGGTTACTTTTAGAGATAATGACCTTACAAACAACCTAGTTTGTAAACCTATGATTACACATTCTATTTATGTTGTTACAGCTACAGTTAAAAAAGAATATTTGTCCAACTTCAATTTATCCAATCTCCATGTAGGACTTCTGATAACAGTCCTTGGAAATATGAAACTTACAGATATAATTTAACTCAAGGTAAATATAAATCAGAGAAGACAATACTATTGCTACAACAAATTTAGACTGAAAATGATGGATCTTCACAAGGTTTGCCACTTATCAGAACAACATACATTACTGGTGTGTTCAGTTACTGTTCACTGCCTCAGTCCAGGTCAATGTCAGTAACCAACTCTCCACACTGGTCCACCAACAACACTTCCAGTATTGCTTGGAGAGTTTGAATATTGACACCAGGCTACTACAATAACTAGCAAAACTGAACAGTTCTAACAGCTTGTGGAATGCCAAAACAAACATATTCTTGATTTTGATGACTCAGCCTTCTCCCAAAATATAGTCTAACATCCAAATGCATCACTCAGTGGTAGTTTAACGACTCCTACTCCACCCCCAAGTCTGCGATAGTTCATTCCTCCATAAAGCTTCCACTGGTTAGACACTGGATCAAACACTTCAATAGTCTTAAGATACGTGGTGCCATCAAAGCCACCAACAGCAAGAAGTTGCCCATTCACTACTGCCAGTCCCACTCCACTGCGGCGAGAGTTCATTGCAACTACTGGAAACCACTGGTTTGTTTTGGGATCATAGCATTCAGCACTGCTTAGTTCTGTTGCATCATCTCTCCCTCCAACTAAGGAAACAGAAAGAAAAACATCTTACTCAACGCAAACAATAAATATTCAATTTACAATGTTGCGAATGACTAGAATCTGGTGTATTCTGAATGGAATGGGCATTAACTGTGTTTTTGAAGTAAATATATTATCAAAGTAAATCTGATTTAAACTGCTTATCCAAGTGATATTTAAACAGGAAATTTCCAATGTAGGATACTGTATATCCAATAAGCAGGTCCCCTTTGCCAGGACAACAGATTTGGAAATTTTGAAGGCCAATTTTTTTTTTCATACACAGGCAAACTTGTCACTGTTGACTATGCTATGAGTTAGTAATATCATTTCAGATACCTTGGTGTTATGCACAATGAAAATTATGTTACATAACATGCAGTGGTAAAGTATGAATGAACAATCAAGAATCTTACCAACATAGAGTTTATCTTGGAACAAAGCCGCTCCAAGATGCTTCCTCCTTGTTCCCATGGGAGCCACTGGACTCCACCGATTTGTTTTAGGATCATATTTCTCTACTGTGTTTAAAGGTGAAGTACCGTCTGACCCACCAATAGCATAAAGATATCCATCAAGCACTGCAACACCCACACCCAGTCGACGAGAACTCATAGATGCCACTCGGAACCACCTGTTTTCTTGAGGGTCATACTTTTCAACAATGTATAGACACGAAACACCATCTTGCCC